>CM031371.1:39728012-40328012 GCA_018208015.1 Medicago ruthenica
TTGGACTTCATCTTCTTTCGACAACTCTTGACACGTAAGGTATGAACTTGTATTATCAACATTTTTTTTTCGGCATTTTTAGAGTCAAAAACTTCCTAAATAATTGTAAGATCTTTTTTAGCAACGTTACTTAAAATTGGATGTATCGGTGATACTTCCAACGGCGTCTCCGAAACAATTTTTTATTCATGCTCAATATCATTAGAAACATTAGCAGCCTGATGTTCATGTATGTCATTCTTTAACCAGTGTCATCATGACTGATATTCACAGACATTAAAGTTATCTCGGACGGCCTTGTTAAAAGAGATTCTCATCAATAGTCTTAGATTGCACCGGCTTAAAAATAGGTCTTTGTCCCATCAATGTAGACACATCTACAATTTTATTGATGACATTTGATAAATCAAAGTGGAAAGTAGTGCTTGTCTTAGGATGCTACTCAAGATGAGTAGCCATGAGGGACTTCAGCGTTGTTGGTGCATCTGCCTCAGAGACAGTCAGCAAATCATGAACCTCTATGTGAAAGTTCAGAGAAGGTGCTGAAGACGTAATATGAGTTTTATTAATAGCAATAGTTTTTTCATCAGTAACAATAAATGCATTATTAGTAACAATTTCATCAATAGTTTCATTAAAGCAATATAGTTTTTAAGAGCAAAGCTATGAGGAACTATATATATATATATATATATATATATATATATATATATATATATATATGAGTCGAGATCCATTGACATCAGGTGTCAACAGATTCGTTGACACCAAATCTCAACTGTTGAGTTCTTTTGATCCGACGGCTTATATTTGTTCATTTAGAATATAATGTGAACCACTTAATTTCCTAATTTGTTTCGTTGGTTTTCTCTCTCTATATTTGCGATTTACATTCCATTAATAATTTTGTTCAATGTGTGCAGCAAACATAAGTAACGTTTTTCTTAAAAAAAAAAAAAAAAGGTAAATTTCTTAGAAGAAAAAAAATTACTCGTTCTTTTTGTTCCAATGCCAAGAGCCAACCTTTTCTATATGCAGATAGCAACTCGTTTTTTCTTCTTCCTCATCTTCTTAATCTTATGCTATTTTTATCGTTACAATCTTATGCTATTAAAATGGCCTTCTTGTTTTTCTACTATTTGAAAACTTATAGGAAAAATTGAACGAAATATATATATAATAAGAAATTAGATCACTTTCATTTTATATGTGTATACTGTTTTTCTGTGAATTATTTGTAAGAGTATGTATTATGGGTAGTTACTTCACTTTCATTCTTATCTATATGAGAACCTTTTATACACATCCACTTCCTTAGAAGTAAAATTATGGGTAAATGGAAGTTATATTTTTCTAGGAACATTTTATTCCTGAGAGTTCATTTTTAATTTTTAAACAGGCATAGAAATCTATACATGTAACCTCAAAATTCCTGGAAATAAGTTTACCAAACATTCAAACAAACACCCCCTAAGACAAAAGTACTGGATGGTTGGTAAATAGGTCCTTTGGATTGATTACAGGCCTCTCAATCCATCGGATCTTAATTTCTGATAGGTTTTCTTTATGTGTAAACTCCAATCGGGAATTGACTTCCTATTTTTTTTTTTCTTCAGAAAATGTGAGTAATTTGTGAGGTATATTGAGCAATCATCAAAGGACTGTGTATATAACAGAGACAAAAGCCCATATTTTGACACCTGGGCCTGCTTTATTGAAAACAGCTACAGATCATCATTTTCCTTCTCACACCCGCTAACTTGAGCTGTGTTCAGGTTTCATATTGACCAGCATTTTAAGCTTGAGCTAAAATGTACAATGATTAATTTTTTTATTTATCTATCAGCTTAGTATTTATTCAAATAAATACACACGAAAAGGAGAAAATATGGTGACTCAAATTTGAATTTTGTATTTCATATAACATGTCTTAGGAGTCAAACCATTATACTGATACAACATGAACATAATGATTAATTTAACATTCACAAGGAACTTTTAATTTTGTTAAATAAAGCATTCTTCTTTTAAGAAAAATTGAAATATCTCCCATTTGAAAGTATCATGGAAACTTAAAAGACAGCAATTCCAGCTTAATGTTTTTTACTAGTTTATATCCTTTTTTTAATAAGCTACTTTAAGTAGCATTTAAGAATAGTTTATAATCTATCATTTTTCAATCAATTTTACTCTTATTATCTTAATTAAAAATTAGATATTGATTAAAATTATCTTTTTATATCATTACATATCAAGATAGCCCTTGTCAGCAAAATACACGAGGTTAATAAATGTGAGATTTACTCTATCCACATCCCAACACCACATAAAATATATTAACGAACGAATGTCATACAAAGTATCTCAAAGACAAATCGGCTAAACAAAAATAGGCATCCCAAGCCAAACTAAAAGATTTACCCACCAAACATACAAATCAAATGATAAATTACAATACTTAGTTTTAAGCCACGAAACATTAACATTGTAACCTTATCAAACACCTAATGAATCAAAGCTTCATATTATAGTAAACATGAGCATTTATCTCCTTCCAAATACTCCAAACACAAGCAAGTCAAATAAGATTAAATTTTAAAATAGTATTTTTAAAGTTAATAAATTATATTATATTAAAATTTGATTTTGTTTTTTAGTACATTTTTAATATTAATTGTGCAACAATGAAGACACAGTATTATTTATTGTTTGTTACTTGGTGGAAGTGTAGTAAACCGCAATCACTTCCCTGAATAATTGGTTGGACAATCACAATAGACGATGAATAACGTCATCAGCTCAGCTTGGGAAGCAGAACATCCCCATTCCCATGGCCCATGCTTACCTTGCTGACCTTGTCTTGTCTGTCACTGTTTCTTTGTGCGTAAATCTATGTTCTCCAATGTTTTTCACAATCATTTTTACCAAGGCAAAATATTGAACAAAAAAAAAAAGGTAAGGCCTGTGCTTTGTACTGATACAGCCCTTGTAAGCTTTACATTTTTAATGATAGTAGTCTCCTATGCATTGTTATTGGTTATGCTAACGTAATGCATGCGAGGGTATATACTATATACACTTCGTTCAAAGTTTGGACTTTTTCAAGTGGACCACTTATCATAACCAAATTGACTTGCCATCGGATGTTAGAAAATAGTTTTCTCTATGGTCTCAGTGAGTGACACGTATTAGTAAAGAAATTGTTACAAAGTGAATGATTTCATGAATTTTTAGTGCAATATTATTTTTGATTACTATGTTATAAATACAAAATTTTTACTGTAGTTTAGTATATGTTTGATTTCAATTTTTAAAGGTAAAAAATGATTATGAATGTTGTAGAATTGATTTTATTATATTTGGATGATTTAAAAAATTAATTTTGTTTGTATAATAGATTCTCCTTGAAGTTAGAGTTTATAATTTTGTTTCAAAAAAAAAGAATTTGTAGTTCTTGGTTTCTACAATCAATTGTAGTCTTAAAATTATTTTTTAATCCACTTTTATAGAAATACATTCAAACATAAATCATTTTACATTCAATTCACTTTATTCATAATCAAAGTTACATAATCAATTTACTCCATATCAATTCTTGTCTCGCAAAACCAAACATACACTTAGTGACGACGACTAATATTGGTTCTCTAACATGTTAGGAATTCAAGGTGATTTCTCTCATTCCAATTGAATTTATTTCATTCGCAAGAGTCAAAGATTGAATTTCTCACCACTTCCTTAAGTGGTCTGAATCACTTATCACTTGAACCAATCTATTGTTGGTGTTTTAATTGAATGCTAATTAAAAAAGGAGTCTTGTTAACCGGTGTCCCGGAATACTAGTTAACAAACTAAAAGTAGAAGAAAAAAGTCAAGTTTTGCATTAAAAATATATGTTGCTCTTTTTTGGTGAATAAAAAAAGTTATAGGTTGCTTAAGAGTTGTATAATTTTTTATCGTTATAGAAAATGTGTATGAGTTGCACAAGAATATTGTGGCATTATAGGACCACTTGTAAGTAGTCTATACAACCAAAAACGAGTTTCTTAAAAAATAATCACCGGAGATTCTCATGTATATTTCAACAAATAAACATCTTAATCCACAACTTAAATTCTTCTTTCTATATTTTGAAATTGTTTTTTTTGATATAAGAGAATATGGCTCGACAGTACCAATAAAGAAAAGGCTCTGTCTGCAGCTATTTGAATTTATGGAGTACATTCGTATTAGACATTTGGACTTGAAACCTTTATGAGTACTTTATGCTAATGATGTGGGCTCTGATTTTTATTTTTTTTTAAAAAAAAAGATAGTGGGCTCTGATGAATGGTCCTTATTTTAAGATATGATTGTGTGCCAAACTGTTTGGTTCCTGGTTCATGATTTTTATATCATTGTGTTAATCAAATTCGTATATAAATATATGCGGAAAAAAAAACAGGTACAACTTAATTCAATTTTAGTCGATTCATGAATCAAACAAGTCAAATTATAGGTAACTCAAGTTTAATTTATTTGTTGAGTAAAAAAAATTTAGTTTATTTGATTAACAGCCAAATTCATCAAATTATTCAATATCAAATATAAAATCGAAATAATTTTGAGTTGGTCTTGGTCCGTTCATTGTAACAGCTATTCTTCTGAATTAAATAATATGATGCCAAAGCATGCTCCTTAAATATTTAAGCAAAAAATGACAAGTTTGCGGTTAGTTTTCATGATGGTTACAGCAGTTACAGTAGTGTACAAGTGCAGATCCTGGTAAGTACTTATCTCACATCTCAATAGAGGTTGGTTAATTAGGTTAGTAAGTAAGTGGTAAATATTGTAGGTTCAAAGTTTGAGACGCAGAGCATTTTGCAGTGAGAATTTTGATTCCTGACAAATGGACGCACGCTTGAGAATTGCACAAATTAAAGGGCTGAGAATATGTATATGATAAAAGTTCATTGGCTTTGGAATTAAGGCCTCAAAAGCTTATCTCATCTGACCACTATTCCACTCCTACCACCTCACGCCAATGCCATCATCTAATTAATTAGTACCTTTACTCAAACAACAAAACAAATTATGCATTTAAAGAAGAAAGGTAGCTTACTTTCTCATATATCCTTGGTTGCAGATTTTTAAATTTTTTCAAGAATTTCACGGTAAAACAAAAAGTGAAAGTAGATTTGGTGGCGAGTTGAGAAGTACCTGCAAGCATTCCGACACATAAGTCACTAAGAGAGTGAGGAGTGAAAGGTGTTAAGATAAAGTGTACCTTGAGTGGTTCTCTAATGACACTTTTATACAACCGTTTGTGTGACTGTTGAATGTAGCCGTTGGTATGCTGTTACAAAATGCTCTATAACCATTGATCGTTGGATAACCATTATGGTCGGAGAAGCGTTATGGATAACCGTTATGATCGTTGGGGGCGTGAAGCTGGTGTATCCTTGATAAGGGATGGTGTAAGCAGGGTTTGGGCTTTTCTATAGTTTGGGCTTCATGCTCGGCACGAAGACTTTCGGTCAAAGGACACGTGTTTGGACGTTCTCCTATAGCGAGCATGGGTATTGGGCGGTTCATAACAGAAATGTATTTAGTTTAAATTTAAATCAAATACGTTTGACTTTGTAATTAAGTTTAAAAACGGGCATGCATGAAAAAGCAATATGCAATGGAATTTTATTGTCGATCATAATGTTGTTCACTGCAGAGAGTAAAAGTGTACTATGCCCTATTTTACATTGATCATGTAGCATCAAAACAGAAAAATCCAAAAACACATAATAATGAGTATATGCATCATCTTTTTCAATAGAATGACAAAATAAGAAGATCCATGATGAGATAATGAAGTGTACATGGGAGTGCACGTGTGTACAATTAATGTATCGGTCTTACTTATGTATAATAATGTAACTTGTGATGTCACAATTAGAGCATCACTCGTATATTACTATATCTGAAATCTCTGCAGGTTGTTTTGCTTGTTAAAAAAGGTATCAGTTACCAGAACAGAATAATTAACAAGTTAATTAATGAATGATATGTTAAACACTATTCACAACACAAAAGAAGAGGCCACAATTAATATATTTTGTCAACAACACTCAACAGGGCCAATGTAAAATTAAGTTTATAACTTACTTACTTCATCACTTCTTCTCATCATTTACTACACGTAGGAGTATTGTACTCTATGCAGAGCAGAGTGCAGGACCTAACTCGGTTAATTTATATTGTACGTACGTATATAAATGTACAAAATATCATGTATCTATATCATAAATGTAGTGAGTGATATCACGGTTGGCGTAGAATTACTGCTCAACTTTTACCACTTTCATGATTCATACTACTAGATTATTTGCTGCATTATATCCACGTGCATGCAAACAGAACCTCTTCTGTGTATTTTCCTTTCTTTTTTGAGCTGCTGATCAAGATTTCCACACAATTTCAATCATAATATATATAATTTCTTGGTTGATTAAAATTTTAAATTTGAAAGATATCATATAGTATACATATATATACCAGTTCTAACGGACAGCTTTGACATGCAGAATTAGTAGTATTATTAATTATACGTATTCTAGCCTAGGAAGAAATACATAGGTAGTTAATTATGTACATACTAATGTCTAATTTAGCCAAGGAAGGACTTAATTAGCCTCCAAGTTGATTTCGTAGTGCATATTTGTGAGAGTGGAATTGTTGTTTGTATTAAGTGCTTCCCTGCTCTACACCAAATAGTTGACATGCATGGACATGGCAACATGAGCCAAATGGCTAAGTGGGGTAGCCAACGGTGGTCAAGCCTTTGTAGGGCCTGGACTAAGACAGGGGATGAAGAAACTGGTCAAGTAGGTGAACAATATAATTACTTACACCAAAACAGCTACCTTCCTCATTTGTTAATTTGGTTTTATATATGTATGTACATGCCACAACCAATATGTTCATCATGGAAGCAACCTTTATTTGGTGGCAGAGCTATACGACATTCACCATTCTCGAGATTTGAAAGTTACATACAGAAACATCATGAAAACCCAGAGTTTCATCAATTAATTTCAATTAGAACATGAAAATTCTCTATGAATAAGCAGAAATTAAGCTCCTAACAACAAGAACAAGATACAAATAAGACTAAAAGCCTCCAAGAAATTCCTATCAACCAATATTAAGGCAAAAGGAGCAAGAATAATATCAAAAGTACGATCACAACTAGGGATGGGCCCATTTGCAAGCATATGGGGGCACTTGCCCCCCCCACCAATTTGATTTCGATTCTTTAGGTAATATAAACATGTATATATATATATATATATATATATATATATATATATATATATATATCATGTACGTATATTATTTCTACTATGAATGTTACACAAAACATACAATATCGTGTATTTTAGTTCGTACGACATATCAAAAATGTATCCTATCCAAAAGACAATTATACATGTCTTTAGTTTGTAAAAGTATATAAGATAGCTATCTTAGAAGTATTGATGAAAATATTTCCAAAAAGAATAAAAATTATTGAATACTCTATGAGTACATACCTTGAAGAATTGGACTCAACCGGTATCGGATATTGTTTAGGTAATCGGCAAAACATTAATTAATTATTAGTAATATCTATATATTTGGATTATGTTAAATTACTGAAATTGTTTTTACAATGATTGCGTTTTTAATACATAGATTTCAAAATTAATCAAAGATGTTTGATTACTGAAAAACTAATTAAAAGCTTGAGAAATGCTAACAAGTGTCTTTAAGACATTTGATAAAAACATTAAAATAAAAACTTTATCTTAGAATTTGTATATTTAACGCATTAAAACATCAAAAAACAATTTTTTTTACATGAGAGTTATCAATTGTTTCATTTTTAAATCCTTAACAAGTATATAAGGGCATTTGTTAGCAACACCCTTACACTTTGAGGTAAAACTCTATCTTTTTTTTTCGATTTCTTTAAGGCATTGGTCTGTTTGGAGACTCCGATACTTGTGATTCGCAGATTTGACACTGACCAAAAACTGAGAAGATTTGACAATGACGGAGATACCATCCAATTACTTTGTCTTTAACATTTTAGAAGTCAAACATTTGCTTGTTCCATTGTGTTTGTGTAGAACCAAAACTAAATCAGTGTTTTGATGTATCTTAGGTTAGATAAATTAATTGAGCAATTATAGAGCTATTTAGCGCGTGTGTTATTTATAGAACACTATTATTATTTGTTATGAATTTTGATGAGATTTACAAGTACAATTCCTTTGGCAGCTAGGGAAAAAAACTAATTGAACATTTTGTGGATTCACAATTTAATTTGTTGTCTAATTTTTTACATTTCCGTGACTAAATGTAAAAGGTGGAGGCAAATGATTTTCATTAAAATGAATTAGAAGCATATTTCAAACCAGGAAGCATTAGCACGTCTTGTATAAGAAAAGTGGAAACGTGATAAGAAAATTTGCCAGAGATTCTCTTCAAATTGTCATTTGTATATGATATCAAGTGATTCTCAGACGGCTCATTGCCAGATTGTCTCCCATGAAAAAAAATGTTTTTGTCTCCGTGTAAGGAGATATAAAGCATGTTTGCTAGCTCAGATTTAAATACTAATTATCATATTAATTATGTTACGTTATTTATCTATCTATCTATATCTATATATAAAATAAACTTGATGATGCGACATCTTTAAATTAACATCTTTGTAAACTAAATTTGGGTTTATGTTAGGCTAGAATTATGGTGATATGACACCTCTAGGAGTAAGAAAGTTAAATTATGATGATATAGAATTAATATATAGAATAATGATGATAAAAATTAAATTAAATTGAATGAAAGTTAAATTAGTAAATGTAACCACTAATATATATCATCCAAGGCACATGGAAAGATATAGTTCAGATGTATTATAATAGTAACGTATGATTGCCTAAAAAAAATTAAGCATAAAGTGAAAACGAACACATTTTACTATCATGTTGCTAAAATAAGTTTCGAAGTCATGGAAGTTGATTAAACGGGTAGAAACCAATATGTTGATAGAGAAGTTGTTAGAAAATAGTGTCAATGAGAATGAACATGTTTATCTTCGTGAGAATGGTTATTTTGATACTGCATTTTTAACGTGTTGATGCCCTGCTATTATGCTTAGTGGTTTCAGATCTTGATTTAGTTGTGAGGATATATTGTATAAAATTCTGAATTCAAACCTTGACTCATTCTTAGACTTGAATTTGGCCTATGCAGGTGGTCAACCTCAAAACAAACCTCATTTCTATAAACTAAAACTAAAAAAAAAAATTGATTACGCTAAATGGTTTTTTTTTTAACAAATAAAAGGAGATTGCATATGCATGAAGAAAATGAGAAGAAGAGAAAGAGAAGAAGAAGAAAAGAAGAAGAAGAAGAAGAAGAAAAGAAGAAGAAGAAGAAGAAGAAGAAGAAGACGAAGAGAAGAAGAAGAAGAAGAAGAAGAAGAAGAAGAAGAAGAATAAGAAGAAAGAAGAAGAAGAAAAGAAGAGAAGAAGAAGAAGAATACGAAGAACAATAAAACGAAAAAGAAGAAGAAAAGTACGAAAGAAGAACAGAAAAGAAAGAAGGAGAAGAAGAAGCATAAATAAACTATCCTACACCTCCAAAGACGCAAAAAAAATAAAGAATCCGAATTCCCGACTATACGCAATCGCCCGAGCACCCCAAGAAGCATCAATTCTCTCATCCAACTTCAATCAACCTTCGCATCCTCGACAGCATCCCCTCCTCCTCCTCTCTCCCCTTCCTCCTCGTCCTCCTACTCCGCCTCCTCCCCGCAATGTGTCTATATTTACGTATCGCTATCCCTCATTTTTTCGTATAACAAATATTATATCACCCTCCAAAGAGAAAGTTCATCCTTTGATATTGCGAGTGAGTCAATTTCTCACCAACTTCAATCAACCTCATTGACAACTAGTATTCCTTTATCTCAATATATATGTTCCTTTTACAATATTCAATCTGCCTCCAATCATTTGTTCCTTTAGAATATTATGCATAAACTATCATGAATAAATAAAAAGTCAAATTAGTATCTAATATATATTTATTTTTTTAAGATTAATTTACAATTTTATTGTCTCTAAGTTATGTTCATAATTTCACAATAATCTCTTAAATATTTTGTTTTTATTTCTATCTCTTAATTTATAAATGTTAAACACTTTTCTATAAAGGTTGGCAACTTTAGTTCCTTCACGTGCAGATGTTACACACTATTCCTTATATGTATTTGTCTCTATAATTATATTAAAAAAAAATTGACTCACTCGCAATATCAAAGGATAAACTTTCTCTTTGGAGGGTGATATAACATTTTTTTTATACGTAAAAAATTAGGGATATGCAATACTTAAATATAGACACATTTTTTTTCTTCTTCTTTTTCTTCATGCATATGCAATCTCCTTCTATTTGTTAAAAAAAAAACCTTTAGCGTAACCCAAAAAAACTTTTTTTTAGTTTTAGTTTATAGAAATGAGTTTTTTTAGAGGTGACACATGCATAGGCCAAATTCAAATCTAAGAATGAGTCAAGGTTTGAATTCAGAATTTTATACAAAATATCCTCACAACTAAATCAAGATCTGAAACCACTAAACCATAATAACAGGGCATCAACACGTTAAAAATGCAGTATTAAAATAATCATTCTCACGAAGATAAACATGTTCATTCTCATTGGCACTATTTTCTAACAACTTTCTCTATCAACATATTGGTTTCTACCCGTTTAATCAACTTCCATGACTTCGAAAAATAAAACAGACAAGTGTTATTTTAGATCCCCTAATCTAAAATAATGTTTAGGGATTTTGTACGGGGAGGATGATAGGAAGATTTGTTGTAGTTAAAATAATAGAAATGATATTTGTAAAACTATTTTGGTACAACTTTTGGAAAACTTTCTCTCTCATATTCTTATTGTGTAGTTGTTCTCTCTTCCTTTTTCTCTCTATATTGTTTTGACCAATAAGAAGGGAGAAGAAGAAGGTTTTCACAAAATGGTTGAACAAATATCACTACTCCTAAAATAATGAAATTGTTCTCCCCCTATCTAAAACAGACAAGATTTGTTATACAATTCGAATTGTACAATTCTATATGAAGTGCTCAGTCATTTTCCATATTTAAACTTTAACCTAAAATCTTTTACAAAAAAAAAATCCGAATTTCTTCTCATTTTGTCAATTTTCAACTAAACTTGGTTGATTCCTTCAAATTAGAGACGTTCGTTTCGCACAACTACACAAGAGGTTGGTACATATTTTCTCAATTTTTTGTGGTTTGGTTTAAATATTTTTTCTGGAACCCTTCTACATATAGAATCCAAAATAAATTTATCATCATTTCAATTTCTATAATCTGAAATAGGCTCAAAGAGGCTAATTTTTTTTTCTCTGTTTTCATTGTTTTAGTATGTTTGTCGTCAAACTATGATAGGACATAGATGCCATCTGTTATGAAACGAAATTCATTGTATACTCCAAGATTTGATGGATTTTGGCCAAATGCCTCCTCCAACAAAGGTTCTTGTCCCTATGGGACCACCTTATACAATGGTCATCCTTCCTTTAGCGGTTCTTTCATCGCCCCGTCCAAGTGAAGATGTCGATACAGTGTTGCTGAAAGGGGTATCTTTGAGTGAGTTTTATCCATCATAGACATTAGGTATTTATTTTTCTTTTCTTGAATTGGCAAGATAATCGGTCTTATGGCTATCATTTTACTTAATCTTTACTCGTTTAGATTTTATTCCACCGCGGTTGTATTGTGTTTTAATGATATTATGAGTTAACGCTAGCGTATTACGTTTTGGATAATATTATGTGGCATATGGTGTTCTATTTATTTATATTATGTGCAGTATGTGTGTATGTTGAAAAATCTTGTGCATCCCTAATTTGAATCTTATAAACCAAAACATTATTTTAGCTGTTTAGTTTATATAATCTGAAATATGTCAACACATTGATTCTCCGACTGAGTAAAAACTTGTGGGTTGTGGGTTTGGTACAATTCAGATTATGTAATCCGGACTAGTAAAATACAGGATTTTTGGTGGTCCACAACACACAGACAGTTTTTGTGGCCAAAATGAATATAAACTTCTACAAATTAGTGTTTGGTTCATTTTCACTTCACACCACAAAACCATGAACATTCATCGAGTAGAAATTAACATTAACCTAGTTACAGCTTTCTACAATAAGGAAAATCCCAATCTGTTTAGGGTCAATGTTGATGTTACACTATCTAGCTTGAAGGATCAACTCGACCAAAATAATGGTAGTCCCAACCACACAGACACAAGAAGGGTAGTCATTGTTGAGTACCGTCATTCGTCGATAGAATCTGATGGAAGCGTTCAATTCACCCAAACAAAACACTAGAAGACGACGACGACGTGAGAACCATGTTCTCTATATCTGATGAGAATAGTTTGAATAGGTCGATCGAGTTAGACACTATCATGGTAAGATTTTTTCATGTTGTTCAAGCAAGTCTGGTTCGACCTAGGACATACAAAGAAATCAAGACATGTATGAATGAACTTGATGAAGAAATTAGTTTGACTCATCTATGATCTTGTTTGTGTTTAGTTATATTGTTGTGATCATTGTTGTTGTTGTTGTTGTTGCTGCTGTTATTGTTGTTGTATTACGTTGTTGAATTTATATTGAATTATATTGTTGAAATTGTTGTGGTTTACTTATGTTAATGTTGAGGTCAAATGTGATTTAATAGCAAATTTTTTGGTTTTTTGTGTTCTGAATTATTTCTAATTCTATAATTCAAAATGTAAAAATACAATTCGGATTATAGAATTCCAACATGAGAAAATTGGGGATGGTAGGGCACACGAGAGATATGGAGGGTGGGATAAGAAAATCTTACAAATACCTGGAAATAAAAGTCTGGCCAAATTTTATTTGAGGTTTTATTTTTTCTGAATAAAAGACTTATAGAGAGGTTGCATGACTGCATCCTTGATGGTACACATAGATTTGACAACTAAAATGAGAGCCATAATTATTGGTCTGAATATTTATTCTCTGAAAGGATCATCATAAGTTGATGAGCAAAGCATAAGGTACGTCCCATTCCTTCTATTGCATTAGCTATAACTAATATATCATTCTTTATTAGGATAATTTATCCAAATTCTAACACTAAATATTCCAAACCTTATGACTCAACCAGGAAAGAGAACCAATTAAAAATTTATTAAGCATGGGCTGAATTCACCGGATTTATATTTAGTTAAGACTGATGGAAAAAAGTTGTTGACGTTACCTAAAGAATCATACCAGAATCAGAATGAAAGTAAAAGAAAATTCAAAAGAAATAAAAGAGTCATAATTTGGAATTTGGTACAAATAATGACTAGCTGATAAAAGCCAATAAAGCAATGTATGTTGTCCGCATTTCTTTCTCTCCTTTTGGTTCCAACTTTCATCTTATTCACCAAAGAGAAAACAAAAAAAAAATTACTCATTCACTTTACTAGTTCTCAGTGAAATCATTAGCCTCCACAAGTAAAAGAAGCTTCATATCCACCAAAATTTGCACATGCCTTTTCTAACACAAACAATGAGCATTCTTCACAGCATTCTTTCTTTTTATGGTTTCTGCAAAAGACCAAAGAGAATATAAGATAATTATGCAGGTTTCCACTGTTGTGCAAAATTGCATATGTTTTCTGATTTTTTTTCCTACTTTTTGGTATATTAGTAAATTAGTCGATTATGTTAGTTATTAGTTCTTAGATTTTGAATTTTGAACCTCCTCGTTATTACTTCTAAGGTGTTCCTCAGCCCATCAACCGAGCTACATGTGACTACCTAACTAAAGAGACATAACGTAGTTCAAATCCTCATCGAGAAATATATGGCCGAATATCTCTCCATCCCGTGAATAAATAATAAAATTCCTCCCACCCTTTTAAAAAAAATTACTGTGTTAGTCACATTTTGTTGCTAATTCTACACTAAGGGGTAAAACAAGTGTAATTGTGTAAATAACAATTACATTACCTTATTTTCAATGAGAATTGAGATACTATTTGTATAGATAAAAGAAACTGCCAAAAAGACTGTTAGCAGCAAAACATCCAATGTTGGTGATTGTAGACAAAAACCAAACTCTGCAGCTGCAGCAAAGAGGTAGGGAAGAGAGTTTTAGAAAGAAAATTGACGAAGATGGTGAGAAAGTGAGAGTAGACAAAGGACGACCTTCTATGAGAATGTGAGAATAACAGAATGTCTACATCACAACTGGGGCTAAGCTAGCATTCCTCATAGCAGTGCCCACCTACAACAAGAGGGGGACCAAAACTAATTAAGGATAAGAATAAGACATGCAAGAGTCTCAACCAATAACTGTATTAGGAATAGGAAGGTAGAAACGGTCAAATTCATTACTGTACACAAATCTATTCACTAAATTTTGCATCAACTTTTGCAAATTGAGTCAACTAGCCTGAAACTATGAATTACCTTGTATGTTACACTTTGTACATCAGTTTCTTCAATTAATCGAAAGAATAAATATTGATGCATTTCATCAATAGAAAGTCAAATCGGTATAATTGTAGCCATTTGAATGAGGCAACAACTCTTCTACTTCGACCCTTGAACTTGAGCAACTAGAGCATTTTCTGATTCGGTTACGGCTAACAGACTCAACTTCTGCCAGGAACACGCTGCAAACTGGTCTATGATCAGAGAATCTTGACTCCCCGCGAACATAAGATAATTGGCGGAGGCCTCTTCCGTACCATAAGATCCGATCACACCTTCAACAACAAAGATTTTAATCAAATTTACACTAACAATGCAATAGTTTAAAAATAATGGCCTAGCACATTTTTTTTTTATAATAGTATCAGTGACATTCACTTGTTTCCTGCATTACATTTTCTGCTACAAGTATTCATACCATGCTGGAGTTCTCCTCTTTTGTTTTGAGTGTCTATCATCGCCTGTGTATCTGTCTGAATTGTTTGAATACTTATATGTGGGAGGGAAGTATATTTGCCCCTCATTCCATCCTTCAAAGACACGGCCTTGTTCCCGCTCAATATGCAACTGAAAGAAAAGATAATCGAACGCTCAGATACTTTGAGACAAGAAACAAAAGCTCTGGCATATTGTAAGAGTATAAAGTATCATACCTGGTCATTCTCTAACAATACCTTCCAATTATGCATCTCAACAAGAGCTTTTGCTGCACGGTAAGTAAGGGCTATCCGATAATTTAAATCTCCCAGCCAAATTATTCGACTACACCAATTAAACCAAGAATTTTATTAGCCTTGCAATCTCCGAGCATCATAGGAATGGAAAAGATTGAAGGAAGAGTTGAAAGGCTTACTCATGTTCCAGAATAGTCTGAGGTGAACTCTCATCGCCAATGCCGTTAACCCGGGGAAACCTTGTCTTTCTGAGAATCTCCATTACATCTGAGTTTCTCCTTAACTCGTCACCCTCCTTTTGTCCAGAAGTCAAATGACTGCATATGAAGCAAAAGCTCGTTTTATGCAAAGACATGCTAATTGATATTGAACCCTGAAAAGCACAAGAGAATGAGATTGAATCCTCTAGTTTCATTTTAAACTCCCTTCTTCAAAGAATTTGATCAAATTTTACCTTGTTTCCGAGATATCCCATCAACCCTCTGCCAACGCACGACACTTTCATGTTGCGAACATCGTCTCTAATATTGCTTTTCACCCAAACTGTCAGAAATATGCCAACCATTTGCTTACTAGCAACCAAACAATATCTCGAGTTCTCTGTCTGTCTATCTCTGTCCTCCATAGAGACAGACCCTCTATACAACATCGGTGAATATTGCGCTATAACTGGAGAGTCGCCGTTTTCGTCATCCGAGGAACCCCATCTATAATTCTGGTCATAGTCACCTGTGCTATGACCAAATATCATTCTATCGCAGACGCTGAAACGGCGATCAAGGCATGCTTGTGGCACCAACATGTCATTGTCCATTCTCATACTATGACTCAAAGATTGGAACGACCTGCGGTGGAAGAAAGAGGTTGCCTTCTGCCTCATCGATCCCTCAAAATCAGAGTCTAACTCTACAACTGGATCAGGAAGAGGTGAATTGGTGAGGCATTCACCACTTGTTCCGGGAAGACTGTTTAGTGTCTTTCTAATAAGAGCTAGCCATTTTCTAGCAGGAGCATTGTCTTCTGTCCCCAAAACATTTCCAGCATTGAGAGGTACAATTTCTTGAAACCTGAGTGAAATATGAGACAAATTATTTCAGATTATGACCATTATATAGCTAAAGTAGAGGTTATACATTACAATTTACATAACCAGAAACTTACCCTAGAACATAAATATCAGCAGGAGGAGAGGTATGAAGCCAATCTTCCAGATTTAAATAACTCGGAGGAGATCGTCCAGCTACATTCCAAGTCGCTGAAAAGATTCTGCATACATAAGATAGAACTCAATAGGATAACAATTAGTCCAAATCTTATAACAATTATATAAAAAGAAACAAAACACACCTATAGTTATTCACATCTGTAACCTGAGCTGCATCATGATCAATCTTACATCGCCGCGATCTTTCTGAATGCCTTCTCTTTGTTCTTTCTGTATATTTAAATATTATAAATTATCTTTCCAGGAGATATATACAACAAGGAGACAACAGAGTAGTGGTGAAAAAAGAAGACAAGGACAAAAGATTTATGAAACAGTAGGATTAGTGGTTACTAAATTTAATTTTATCTTTATGTATGTGGGGTTTAGGAATGGTGTGGTCCTAAGAAAGAGCAAAGTGTATATGAATACTGAACCTATTTTGCTTTTCTTGATAGTGCATTCTTCCCTCTTTGAACAGTTGTTCCTCCACTCTTCATCAACACCTGAAAAAGATAAACCATAAAGTGAATAAAGCTGTGATTTTTCCACTGTCAAGTTCATCAAACCACACAATACACAAAATTCAAATTTGTAAAAAAAAAAAAGGTAAAATTGAAACAAGAAGAACAAAAACAAGTTGTGGATCTCAGGTTTCGAATCAAAGACTAATTAAACTAAGCAAAAACAAATCAAGTTCCAATTTAAGAACAATTGAAGCTTGTTTTGAATGAAACCTCAGATTCCAAATCTAATAGGCTTTAATTATACAGTTAATTACATTAAATTGAGTAATCACCTCCATAAAGAACATCTTCATCTGCTTGAAAGTCTTCATTTTTACTCTTAATATTGAACCATTTCTTGACCAAAGTTTTGGGCCACGAAAGCTTCAGAAAACAACAACAAAGTTAACAATAGAACATAACACAAACAAATGCACATTAATTTGAAGGAAAGCCAATTAGCATTATTACTACAAAACAAACCTTGCTTTTCTTCAAGTTATCATCTCTCATTGTTGATACAACTTCACATAGA
Source organism: Medicago ruthenica (assembly GCA_018208015.1). NCBI lineage: Eukaryota > Viridiplantae > Streptophyta > Magnoliopsida > Fabales > Fabaceae > Medicago > Medicago ruthenica. The sequence continues at coordinate 39,745,519 of CM031371.1, forward strand.
TTTTGTTTCTGGATTAACAAAAACAAGAGAAGCAATCTAATATAGTTTTTTCTGTTGAAACGATGAAGTTGGTTGCTTCAAGAAGGGTTAAAGTTGAAAAAGTAGAGAATGAGATGAAAGTACAAGTAATAAAAACAACCCGTAGAATACGGGATTTTTATGTGTTTACTCGAACAGATAGAGACATAACAGTTTTGATGGTGGTGGCGATCCTCTGTTACTCAAAGATGGTCACACACCATTTTTGAAACAATGCAGAACAAATAAAAAACACTCATGAAGAAGAAGAAGAAGAAGAAGAAGAAGATAGTGTAGAGAGAGAAGAATGGAATTTGAACGAGAATAAAGTGGAAGAAAGTTTTTGGTCTCTCTTGGAGGACTTAAACTCCAAATCAAATGTCCGAACCAAGCTTAGGAACTTGTTTTGTTGAAGGAAGACAATGAGAGAGAGAGAGAGAGAGAGAGAGAGAGAGAGAGAGAGAGAGAGAGAATGGTTATACACACAACAAAGAATGGTGTCTGATTCTGAACACAAACAAAAACACAAAGACAGTCTAAAAATAAGCACTTGTAAAAAATTCACTCAAACAAATAACTTGTAGTTCTACACAATAGGGTCAGTAAAGTGAGGCTTCAGCTTATATACTCCAACACTACTACTGCTATTCTTACATTTGGTCTTCTATCACACAAAAGCAACTTATTCTTAGAGAGAGAGAGAGAGAGAGAGAGAGAGATATTAATTAGAAAGATAATAAAGAGGACAGTGTATATGTATACATGTGATGTATGTATTGTTTTTAGATGTAGATTTTCTTTTTTTACCTTTTGTCCTTTCTTTGTTTTTTATTTTTTTTTGTGCAATTCTTTGCTATTTTATTAATTTCTCTTTTTATTTATTACAAGTATTTATTGAATTATTTCTATTTTTTATTTCTTAGTCATTTCTTTACTATCATAAAGGTCTTAGTGATTCGGGATTTGAAAAAGAGTTAAGTGAAATTTATCTAAACATCACATCATCCATGATTCTCTTTAAAAGATTGTTCTAAAACTATGTTTTTATTAACCATTTCTACTCAATCATCTCGTTCTAAATTTTCTTTTTAGTGTAAGTAATTTTATGTAAAAAAAGATAATCTTAGATTATCTTCATTAGAGGTACTAAGTTTTAGTTCTTTCAGTTATAGGAGACTAACATTTTTTGTTAGATATCTTCGATATAAAATAGATAGTTGAAACTTAATGCATATTATTTAAAATCGGTTCACACATGTCAACTTTTCATTTAGTCATTTTGCACAGTTCATGTGTACTTTTAATTTGTTGTATATTTTGAATGATGTTTTGTTTTTTTTCTCAGCAAACTAATGTTAAATCTTAGCTCTACTAATAATTTTGTTATTTAATACAGTATAGTACAAGACTACGTAATAGTACGTATGTTTGCTAAGGTTAGAGAGAATGTTGTGGGAAGAAAAGTGGAGAAACCAATGCAATTTGGTTATTGTACAAATCAATGCCCTTTGATTAATTTGCTTGCTCCTGGTGTTATTCTTTTTTCGAAAACGATTTTTTCTGAAATAAAAGAAATCGTATTTACTTTCAAATTTTTAAAAATCAATATTATAAGCTTTACTATGGACTGATATTTTCTAACAAGATATATAAATCAGTAATAAAAATTATAAGATATAACGTTTTTAATATCAAGATAAGTGTTTATATCAAACTATGGACTGATATTTTTCAACAAAAAGTTAACTAATTTTTTCATTAATTTGGTCCATTATATACATAATCAATTTTGTACCATTAAAATTAATTTTGACATCTTCTAAAGTGAAGTTAAACATACGTATGTTTGAATTATATTTTAAGAAGAAAAAATATTCCCTCCTTTTTCTCAAGTCGGCATCACCTGTCAAGTCAAGAAAATTATAGTATAAGTCAAATTTTTATAAGTAAAAAGAATTATAAGTTTTTTTTTTAACACTTCATCCTCTACTTCTCTTATTAGAAAAATCCTTTCAAATAGTTTGATCATTGAAAGGAACCTTTATGTGTGCAAAGCTGGTCTAGAAAATTGAAATGGTTTGCATGGAAGGATGATTCTTATAGACAAACTTTAAAGTTTCAAAACTTAAGTGATGATCATGATAATCTTTTCAAATGAACGTATGTTTGACGATAACTTTTCACCGTAAAACAAGATTCGAAAACATGTTTTATCTGACTCTAGCACATGATAATTTTCTTTATAAAACAGTTGTCGCTTTACTTTTGGTTGTCACACATGGTATTTTAATAATCCACAACCTCATTTTCTTTTTAGGGATACACATTATTTTTTAATCAAATAAGAAATAACATTTTCTTTTGACTACAACCCGTAGAATTTTAATCGAATTAGAAAGATTGTTAATTGAAATTTGGATAAAATAAAAGTATAAAAGAAAAAACAACTGTATATTTACAAGAAGGTCGTAGGTTCATGTAAAGTTGTCCTTTTGCAAAAATATTGTAGGTTAGAGACCAATATCGGGCATATTTGTGAAACATTTTATTATTTTAAAACATTTTAGATCTACCAACTTAACTTAGTGGTAGAGGATGTTAAAGTTGAGCTATTGGTAACGAAATCGATTCCTCATGCATCTGTTTTACACTTTAGGCGGTATCAGTAAATGTCCATCAATACTACTTTAGTTAATAATAATAGGCTAAAATGCACTTTTGGCCACCCAACTTTTCAAAACTAGCGATTTTGGCCCTCAAGTTTGAAAATCACACTTTTAACCCTCCAAGTTTCACCCCCTTTGCAAAACCTTGACCCTCGATGATTTTGACCTGGTCAAAGCTGATGTGGATTTTTTTAGAAAAAGTTGTCACTTGTGTGTATACGTGGAAAGGAAAAAAAAAAAAAAGAAAACGAAAGGAAAAAAAAAAAAAAAAAAATTGAAAAGCGCGCCAAATCGGCAACCCCAACCGGCATCCCTCATCTCTTCTTCTTCATCACAACCCTAATCCCCCCCAATCTTCTTCATCTTCAACCCTAATCTTCATCCCAAAAATCAAAATTACTCAAACAAACTAAACCAAACTCAATTTTCCTCGTCAAACACAACAACAACAACAAATTGTCTCCTCCTGAATCTTAACACAACCCATTATTAATGTTGTCACACACAACAACATGGCGACCAGCCACTGTTTCACACCACACAGATGCGACCGTGGTGCAAAATGCCTACCTAGATCATGCAGGGATAAATGACCGTTAACTTAAAACAAGAAATATTTTTGCACTTTATACCAAAGCAAGGTTCTCCATGAAAGCAGTAGCATAATAAGCAAATCCACACGAAAACACTTCAGTGCAAACATTCGAAATCCCCCTAAAATAAACAACCGAAACACCGACATATTCAAATTTACATATTTTTTATCAATACAAAAGAAAATCATATGGGATTCAGGCTCATATAGAGTGTAAATTTGAAAGATCTCTCACTGTGGGAAATACCCCAATTCAATTTAAGAGACAGTCAGGGAAAGAGGAAGATGAGAAAGAAGAGGAAAACAGAATCTGAGATACCAAAGCCAACCCCTTTAGTGAAAACAGTGCAGCGACATCTTTAAGTTCTGACATTCTTTGTTTTGATTTGTTATGTTTTTTTTTTTTATATTAATAGAAGTAGGGCTCTGATTTTCAATTGCTTTTAAATTGGTTTGGTTTGTTTGAGTAAATTTAATTGTTGAGGATGAAGAGGATGGAGATTAAGGTTGAATGAAGAACATGTTGGGGTTGAAGATGAAGGTTGGGGTTGAAGATGAATGGAGAAGATTTTTTCAATTTTTTTTATTTTTAATTTTTAATTTCAGTTTTCTAATTTTTTTTATTTTTAATTTTAATTAATTTCCACGTGTACGCACAAGTGGCAAATTTTAATATAAAAAAATATTCACGTCAGCTTAGACCAGGTCAAAATCACCGAGGGCCAAGGTTTTGCAAACGGGGTGAAATTTGGAGGGCTAAAAGTGTGATTTTCAAACTTGGAGGGCCAAAATCGCTAGTTTTGAAAAGTTGGGGGGTCAAAAATGCATTTTAGCCATAATAATAAAATTTTCCGCTTCCTCAATTTTGGAAAGAAAAAAAAAAAATTATGTTATGAGACTAAATATATAAAGGGGAAACTTTGTCAAAGGGGTCCAAGTGTCCAACATGTTTGGTAACCCTTAGTTCTAATTAAGACCGAGTGTTCTTGTTCCATAGAGGTCAATAAACAGAATGATGGATTGTGTTAAGTTAACTAAGAATACGAGAATCATTAATTTTCTATATTGAGAGAGAAGGCAATCATTGTGCAAATAAAATTGCTTCCATTGGGCTCCAAATAATGGTTTTGTTTGGTAGGACTTTATCTCTTCTTGTATTTTAGACTTATTTAATATCATATGTTAGAGCTTCCCCAACATCATTTCTACTAATATATTTCAAGGGTTCAAATTCTTGTTTGCAATGCACTCATTTTTTCTTCACCAGAATTTATCTCGTTTGATTTTCCTGGTAAAATTTTTATCGAGGCAAATTTTTTTATGCCATTGACAATTTACTTTGGATTTTGACCTAGTCCTTTCAATATTTGTAATTTCTCTACTTTTTATTTTGAATTTTAAAAGGCATTACTGTCTTTTGTTTGAAAAAAATTAAGACTAAATGCATTTATAAAAACCTTTTCTAAACATTATTAGAATGAGTGCTTTCTTCAAAAAATAATATTAGAATGAGTGTTGTGTGAATTCATAAAAGAGTAATAAAGTCCTAAAAAATATAATAAAAATCAGGATATAAAAACGTACTTATAAGCTAGAAAAAAAAACATATTTGTAAACTTTTTTTTTTTGTTTTGTGTTTTGTACAAGAGAGGGACAAAGCCCATATCTGTAAACTTTTATATAGACATTAATATATAAAAATTTCATATTGAATAAGCCAATAAATGATCGTATATCACATAGTTCATTATAGTACTTAATACATGCTTAACAATAGGTATTGAATGATATAATTGAGATCATTGTAAAAAAAATTAATTTGCGACTAATACACATTAGAAGAGGTTAATAAAAAAATAAAAATAAAAATTGATTCGTGAATTAGAAGTTACCAATTGACCCGCTAAAGAATGAAACACTTTAAAAAATATAACTGTAATATAATAATATTAAAAAATTCTATAAAAAATATATAATATTAAAAACTTTTTTTTAATGATATTTTTTTTAATAATATTAAAACTATTAAAGTAATGGATATTCACTTGTACAAGAGATTTGATCAAATTATCAAGTTTGCAAGATTATACATGGAATAAAAAAATTAAAGAAGACAATGTATGTATAGATGGGATGCATGAATAAAAATAAAATCGTATTTACTTTCAAAAAAAAATTCCGAAAGAAAATTTCTTAAAAAAGTCTATGAAAGAAAATTTTTAAAAATCAATATTATAAGCTTTACTATGGACTGATATTTTCTAAAAAAAAAGTCTGTAATAAAAATTATAAAATATAACGTTTTTTTAACAAGATAAGTATTTATATTCCGTAAAAAAAAAGTATTTATATCAAACTATGGATTGATATTTTCACCAAAAAGTTAACTAATTTTTTTTATTAATTTGGTTCATTATATGCATAATCAATTTTGACATCTTCAAAAGTGAAATCAAACATACGTATGTTTGAATTATATTTTCAGAAGAAAAACACTTCTTCCTTTTTCTCAAGTTGGCATCACCTTTCAAGTTAAGGAAATTATAGTATAAGTCAAATTTTTATAAGTAAAAAGAATTATAAGTTCTTTTTTAACACCTCATCCCCTACTTGTCTTATTAGGAGAATCCTTTCAAATAGTTTGATCATTGAAAGGAACCTTTTTGTGTGTAAAGCATGTCTAGAAAATTGAAATAGTTTTCGTGGAAGGATGATTCTTATAGACAAACTCTTAAGTTTCAAAACTTATATGATCATGATAATATTTTCAAATGGACGTATGTTTGACGATAACTTTTTACCGGAAAACAAGATTCGAAAACATGTTTCATCTGACTCTAGCCCATGCTATTTTTTTTTATAAAACAGTGGTCGTTTTTCTTTTGGTTGTCGCACATGGTATTTTAATAATCCACAACCTCATTTTCATTTTAGGGCTACACGTTATTTTTCAAACAAGTAAGAAATAACATTTTCTTTTGATTGCCGCCCGTAGAATTTTAATCAAATCAGAAAGATTGTTAATTGAAATTTGGATAAAGTAAAAGTATAAAAGAAAAAACAAATGTATACTTACAAGAAGGTAGTAGGTTCGCGTAAAGTTGTCCTTTTTGCAGAAATATTGTAGGTTCGAGACCATATCGAACATATTTGTGAAACATTTTATTATTTTAAAACATTTCAGATCTACCAACTTAACTTAGTGGTAGAGAATGTTAAAGTTGAGCTATTGGTAAGATTGACCCCTCATGCATCAATTTTACACTTCGGTAGCTCAGTAAATGACCATCAATACTACTTGAGTTTATACAAATTTTTGCTTTCTCAATTTTTGAAAGAAATAAAAAAATATATCGTTTATGTTACGAGACTAAATATATAAAGGGGAAACCTTGTCAAAGGGGTCCAAGTGTCCAACATGTTGGTCGAGCCTTAGTTCTAATTAAGACTCAGTGTTCTTGCTACTTGGAGTTTAAAAACAGACAGATGAATTCTGTTAAGTTAACTAAGAATATGAGGTAATTAATTCTCATATCTTCGGATAAGACAATCATTGTGCAAACAAGATTGCTTTCATTGTGCTCCAAAAGAATTGGTTTTGTTTGGTGAGACTTTATCTTTTCTTGTATTTTAGACTTATTTGATCACCATATGTTAGGGCTTCCTGGTTATCATTTATGTTGATGTATGTTAAGGGTAAGAATTTTTGTTTGCTTTGCGCTCATTTTTCCTTTACTAGAATTTATCTCATTTGATTTTCTCGATAGTATTTTTAACGAGGCAGTTTTTTTTTATGTCATTGACTGTTTACTTTAAACAATATTAAAATGAGTGCTATGTGAATTAATTAAAGTATAATAAAATCCTCAAAAATATAATAAAAATCCAAATATGATAAAAGTACTTAAAAGCAAGCAAAAAACATATTTGTAAACTTTTTTTTTGTTTTTTGTACAAGAGAGGGCCAAAGCCCATATTTATAAATTTTTATATAGACATTGATGTATAAAAAATTTCATATTTAATAAGCCACTAAATTATCATAGATCACATATTTCATATAGTACTGAATACATGCTTAACAATAGGTATTGAATGATAAAATAAAGATCATTGTAAAAAAAAAATTATGTGACTAATACGCATTAGAAAAGGCTAATAAAAAAAGTAAAAAAAAAATTTGATACGTGAAATTGGGATACCGAGTTCTTAATGTTAAGGATACATGAAGAGGCTAATAAACAAATTTATTATCACTCATAATGTTAAGGATGCAACAAATGACTCTAAAAATTGGGATATGAGTTCTTGTTTGACAAACTTTCTAAAAACATTGTGAATGAACTAATTGCGCTCCCCGCGCCTGTTGAGGCTGATGGTCCTGACAACATTGGGTGGGGATTAACCAGTACTAAAAAACTCTCTGTTAAGAGTGCGTACAATTTTCTTCTCCAAAACCAATCTAGTGTGGATGGGGAATGGAAAGTCCTCTGAAGATATAGGGGTCCTCATCGTATTCAAACTTTCATGTGGTTAGTGGCTCATGATTGTATTCTTACTAACTACCGTCAGAGTAGGTGGGGGCAGGAATTTTGCATGCTTGTCCTTGTTGTGGAAATGCAAATGAGTCAGTTCTTCATGTGCTTCGTGATTGCACACCGACATCTCAGGTATGGACTAGACTTGTGCCTCCAGATTTTATAACTAATTTCTTTCCCTTTGTTGAATGCAGGGAACGAGTTTTCAAAAACCTTAGTAAAAAATGAAATGAAGTTATCGACTCTAGGTGGCAGACAACATTCATAACTACTTGTTGCATCTATGGACATGAAGATGCAAAGCTATTTTTGAAGAAGGATTCCAAAGACCGAATAATCAAACTTATGTAATCCAAAATTTCATCAGGGCCATTGAAGAAGTTTTTCAAGATCATTTGAAAAACAATCTTCATCAAAAGGGTATTGTGTATTGGCTAGAAGAGACCTTTGGATGGTTGGGTTAAACTCAATTGTGATGGAGCGTGTAAAATTAAAGGGGATCATACTAGGTATGGCGGGATCTTACGTCAATATTATGGAAGGTGGATTAAGGGCTTTAGTCACAAAATTGGAGCTTGTGATGCTCTGCATGCTGAGATGTGGGGTATTTGTCTGGGGCAAGATATGGCTTAGAGTGAGGGTTTAACTCACGTGATTCTTGAGAGTGACTCAAAAGTGCTTATTGATATGGTTACGAACAATTGTAAGATCAAATGAACCGTCCCTTCTTTGGTTTTGCGTATTGAGAAGATCCTTCAACGAGATTAACATACTCAGATTATTCACACTTGGCGTGAAGGCAACTGATGTGTTGACTAGCTAGCAAGTTTTATCATATCCTTGGATCCTTGGATTCTGTTAAGTCAACTAAGAATATGAGTTCATTAATTCTCATATCTTCGGTTAAGACAATCATTGCGCAAACAAGATTGCTTTCATTGTGCTCCAAAAGAATTGGTTTTGTTTGGTGAGACTTTATCTTTTCTTGTATTTTAGACTTATTTGATCACCATATGTTAGGGCCTCCTGGTTATCATTTATGTTGATGTATTTCAAAGGTTAGAATTTTTGTTTGCATTGCGCTCATTTTTTCTTTACCAGAATTTATCTCATTTGATTTTCTCGATAGTATTTTTAACGGGGCAGTTTTTTTTTATGTCATTGACTGTTTACTTTAAACAATATTAAAATGAGTGCTATGTGAATTAATTAAAGTATAATAAAATCCTCAAAAATATAATAAAAATCCAAATATGATAAAAGTACTTATAAGCAAGCAAAAAAACATATTTGTAAACTTTTTTTTGTTTTTTGTACAAGAGAGGGCCAAAGCCCATATTTATAAATTTTTATATAGACATTGATGTATAAAAAATTTCATATTTAATAAGCCACTAAATTATCATAGATCACATATTTCATATAGTACTGAATACATGCTTAACAATAGGTATTGAATGATAAAATAAAGATCATTGTAAAAAAAAAAATCTGTGACTAATACGCATTAGAAAAGGCTAATAAAAAAAGTTAAAAAAAAAATTTGATACGTGAAATTGGGAAACCGAGTTCTTAATGTTAAGGATACATGAAGAGGCTAATAAACAAATTTATTATCACTCATAACGTTAAGGATGCAACAAATGACTCTAAAAATTGGGATATGAGTTCTTGTTTGACACTCTTTCTAAAAACATTGTGAATGAACTAATTGCGCTCCCCGCGCCTGTTGAGGCTGATGGTCCTGACAACATTGGGTGGGGATGAACCAGTACTAAAAAACTCTCTGTTAAGAGTGCGTACAATTTGCTTCTCCAAAACCAATCTAGTGTGGATGGGGAATGGAAAGTTCTCTGAAGATATAGGGGTCCTCATCGTGTTCAAACTTTCATGTGGTTAGTGGCTCATGATTGTATTCTTACTAACTACCGTCAGAGTAGGTGGGGGCTAGAATTTTGCATGCTTGTTCTTGTTGTGGGAATGCAAATGAGTCAGTTCTTCATGTGCTTCGTGATTGCACACCGACATCTCAGGTATGGACTAGACTTGTGCCTCCTGATTTTATAACTAATTTCTTTCCCTTTGTTGAATGCAGGGAACGAGTTTTCAAAAACCTTAGTAAAAAATGGAATGAAGTTATCGACTCTAGGTGGCAGACAACATTCATGACTACTTGTTGCATCTATGGACATGAAGAAACAAAGCTATTTTTGAAGAAGGATTCCAAAGACCGAATAATCAAACTTATGTAATCCAAAATTTCATCAGGGCCATTGAAGAAGTTTTTCAAGATCATTTGAAAAACAATCTTCATCAAAAGGGTATTGTGTATTGGCTAGAAGAGACCTTTGGATGGTTGGGTTAAACTCAATTGTGATGGAGCGTGTAAAATTAAAGGGGATCATACTAGGTATGGCGGGATCTTACGTCAATATTATGGAAGGTGGATTAAGGGCTTTAGTCACAAAATTGGAGCTTGTGATGCTCTGCATGCTGAGATGTGGGGTATTTGTCTGGGGCATGATATGGCTTAGAGTGAGGGTTTAACTCACGTGATTGTTGAGAGTGACTCAGAAGTGCTTATTGATATAATTACGAACAATTGTAAGATCAAATGAACCGTCCCTTCTTTGGTTCAGCGTATTGAGAAGATCCTTCAACGAGGTTAACATACTCAGATTATTCACACTTGGCGTGAAGGCAACTGATGTGTTGACCAGCTAGCAAGTTTTATCATATCCTTGGATCCTTGGATTCTGTTAAGTCAACTAAGAATATGAGTTCATTAATTCTCATATCTTCGGATAAGACAATCATTGCGCAAACAAGATTGCTTTCATTGTGCTCCAAAAGAATTGGTTTTGTTTGGTGAGACTTTATCTTTTCTTGTATTTTAGACTTGTTTGATCACCATATGTTAGGGCTTCCTGGTTATCATTTATGTTGATGTATTTCAAGGGTTAGAATTTTTGTTTGCTTTGCGCTCATTTTTTCTTTACCAGAATTTATCTCATTTGATTTTCTCGATAGTATTTTTAACGGGGCAGTTTTTTTGATGTCATTGACTGTTTACTTTAAACAATATTAAAATGAGTGCTATGTGAATTAATTAAAGTATAATAAAATTCTCAAAAATATAATAAAAATCCAAATATGATAAAAGTACTTATAAGCAATAAAAAAACATATTTGCAAACTTTTTTTTTTGTTTTTTGTACAAGAGAGGGCCAGAGCTCATATTTATAAATATTTATATAGACATTGATGTATACAAAATTTCATATTTAATAAGCCACTAAATGATCATAGATCACATATTTCATATAGTACTGAATACATGCTTAACAACAGGTATTGAATGATAAAATAAAATCATTGTAAAAAAAAAGTTTAATTTGTGACTAATAAGCATTAGAAAAGGCTAATAAAAAAAGTAAAAAAAAATTTGATACGTGAAATTGGGATACCGAGTTCTTAATGTTAAGGATACATGAAGAGGCTAATAAACAAATTTAATATCACTCATAATGTTAAGGATGCAACAAATGACTCTAAAAATTAGGATATGAGTTCTTGTTTGACAGCGTTTCTAAAAACATTGGTAATGAACTAATTGTGCTCCCCGCCCCTATTGAGGCTGATGGTGCTGACAACATTGGGTGGGGATGAACCAGTACTAAAAAACTCTATATTAAGAGTGCGTACAATTTTCTTCTCCAAAACCAATCTAGTGTGGATGGGGAATGGAAAGTTCTCTGAAGATATAGGGGTCCTCGTCGTATTCAAAATTTCATGTGGTTAGTTGCTCATGATTGTATTCTTACTAACTACCGTCAGAGTAGGTGGGGGCAGGAATTTTGCATGCTTGTCCTTGTTGTGGGAATGCAAATGAGTCAGTTCTTCATGTGCTTCGTGATTGCACACCGACATCTCAGGTATGGACTAAACTTGTGCCTCCAGATTTTATAACTAATTTTTTTCCCTTTGTTGAATGCAGGGAACGAGTTTTCAAAAACCTTAGTAAAAAATGGAATGAAGTTATCGACTCTAGGTGGCAGATAACATTTATGACTACTTGTTGGCATCGATGGACATGAAGAAACAAAGCTATTTTTGAAGAAGGATTCCAAAGACCGAATAATCAAACTTATGTAATCCAAAATTTCATCAGGACCATTAAAGAAGTTTTTCAAGATCATTTGAAAAACAATCTTCAACAAAAGGGAATTGTGTATTGGCTAGAAGAGACCTTTGGATGGTTGGGTTAAACTCAATTGTGATGGAGCGTGTAAAATTAAAGGGGATCATACTAGGTATGGCGGGATCTTACGTCAATTTTATGGAAGGTGGATTAAGGGCTTTAGTCACAAAATTGGAGCTTGTGATGCTCTGCATGCTGAGATGTGGGGTATTTGTTTGGGGCATGATATGGCTTAGAGTGAGGGTTTAACTCACGTGATTGTTGAGAGTGACTCGAAAGTGCTTATTGATATGGTTACGAACAATTGTAAGATCAAATGAACCGTCCCTTCTCTGGTTCAGCGTATTGAGAAGATCCTTCAACGAGATTAACATACTCAGATTATTCACACTTGGCGTGAAGGCAAATGATGTGTTGACTAGCTAGCAAGTTTTATCATATCCTTGGATCCTGTTAAGTAAACTAAGAATATGAGTTCATTAATTCTCATATCTTCGGATAAGACAATCATTGTGCAAACAAGATTGCTTTGATTGTGCTCCAAAAGAATTGGTTTTGTTTGGAGAGACTTTATCTTTTCTTGTATTTTAGACTTATTTGATCACCATATGTTAGGGCTTCCTGGTTATCATTTATGTTGATGTATTTCAAGGGTTAGAATTTTTGTTTGCTTTGCGCTCATTTTTTCTTTACCAGAATTTATCTCATTTGATTTTCTCGATAGTATTTTTAACGGGGCAGTTTTTTTTATGTCATTGATTGTTTACTTTAAACAATATTAAAATGAGTGCTATGTGAATTAATTAAAGTATAATAAAATCCTCAAAAATATAATAAAAATCCAAATATGATAAAAAGTACTTATAAGCATGCAAAAAACATATTTGCAAACTTTTTTTTTTTTTTTGTTTTTTGTACAAGAGAGGGCCAGAGCCCATATTTATAAATATTTATATAGACATTGATGTATAAAAAATTTCATATTTAATAAGCCACTAAATGATCATAGATCACATATTTCATATAGTACTGAATACATGCTTAACAATAGGTATTGAATGATAAAATAAAGATCATTGTAAAAAAAAATTTAACTTGTGACTAATAAGCATTAGAAAAGGCTAATACAAAAAGTAAAAAAAAATTTGATACGTGAAATTGGGATACCGAGTTCTTAATGTTAAGGATACATGAAGAGGCTAATAAATAAATTTAATATCACTCATAATGTTAAGGATGCAACAAATGACTCTAAAAATTAGGATATGAGTTCTTGTTTGACAGTGTTTCTAAAAACATTGCGAATGAACTAATTGTGCTCCCCGCCCCTGTTGAGGCTGATGGTGCTGACAACATTGGGTGGGGATGAACCAGTACTAAAAAACTCTCTGTTAAGAGTGCGTACAATTTGCTTCTCCAAAACCAATCTAGTGTGGATGGGGAATGGAAAGTTCTCTGAAGATATAGGGTTACTCATCGTATTCAAACTTTCATGTGGTTAGTGGCTCATGATTGTATTCTTACTAACTGCCGTCAGAGTAGGTGGGGGTTTGAATTTTGCATGCTTGTCCTTGTTGTGGGAATGCAAATGAGTCAGTTCTTCATGTGCTTCGTGATTGCACACCGACATCTCAGGTATGGACTAGACTTGTGCCTGCAGATTTTATAACTAATTTCTTTCCCTTTGTTGAATGCAGGGAACGAGTTTTCAAAAACCTTAGTAAAAAATGGAAAGAAGTTATCGACCCTAGGTGGCAGACAACATTCATGACTACTTGTTGCATCTATGGACATGAAGATACAAAGCTATTTTTGAAGAAGGATTCCAAAGACCGAATAATCAAACTTATGTAATCCAAAATTTCATCAGGGTCATTGAAGAAGTTTTTCAAGATCATTTGAAAAACAATCTTCATCAAAAGGGAATTGTGTATTGGCTAGAAGAGACCTTTGGATGGTTGGGTTAAACTCAATTGTGATGGAGCGTGTAAAATTAAAGGGGATCATACTAGGTATGGCGGGATCTTACGTCAATATTATGGAAGGTGGATTAAGGGCTTTAGCCACAAAATTGGAGCTTGTGATGCTCTGCATGCTGAGATGTGGGGTATTTGTCTGGGGCATGATATGGCTTAGAGTGAGGGTTTAACTCACGTGATTGTTGAGAGTGACTCGAAAGTGCTTATTGATATGGTTACGAACAATTGTAAGATCAAATGAACCGTCCCTTCTCTGGTTCAGCGTATTGAGAAGATCCTTCAACGAGATTAACATACTTAGATTATTCACACTTGGCATGAAGGCAACTGATGTGTTGACTAGCTAGCAAGTTTTATCATATCCTTGGATCCTTGGATTCTGTTAAGTCAACTAAGAATATGAGTTCATTAATTCTCATATCTTCGGATAAGACAATCATTGTGCAAACAAGATTGCTTTCATTGTGCTCCAAAAGAATTGGTTTTGTTTGGTGAGACTTTATCTTTTCTTGTATTTTAGACTTATTTGATCACCATATGTTAGGGCTTCCTGGTTATCATTTATGTTGATGTATTTCAAGGGTTAGAATTTTTGTTTGCTTTGCGCTCATTTTTTCTTTACCAGAATTTATCTCATTTGAATTTCTCGATATTATTTTTAACGGGGCAGTTTTTTTTTTTACGTCATTGACTGTTTACTTTAAACAATATTAAAATGCGTGCTATGTGAATTAATTAAAGTATAATATAATCCTCAAAAATATAATAAAAATCCAAATATGATAAAAGTACTTATAAGCAAGCAAAAAACATATTTGCAAACTTTTTTTTTGTTTTTTGTACAAGAGAGGGCCAGAGCCCATATTTATAAATATTTATATAGACATTGATGTATAAAAAATTTCATATTTAATAAGCCACTAAATGATCATAGATCACATATTTCATATAGTACTGAATACATGCTTAACAATAGGTATTGAATGATAAAATAAAGATCACTGTAAAAAAAAATTTAATTTGTGACTAATAAGCATTAGAAAAGGCTAATAAAAAAAGTAAAAAAAAATTTGATACGTGAAATTGCGATACCGAGTTCTTAATGTTAAGGATACATCAAGAGGCTAATAAACCAATTTAATATCACTCATAATGTTAAGGATGCAACAAATGACTCTAAAAATTAGGATATGAGTTCTTGTTTGACAGTGTTTCTAAAAACATTGCGAATGAACTAATTGTGCTCCCCGCCCCTGTTGAGGCTGATGGTGCTGACAACATTGGGTGGGGATGAACCAGTACTAAAAAACTCTCTGTTAAGAGTGCGTACAATTTGCTTCTCCAAAACCAATCTAGTGTGGATGGGGAATGGAAATTTCTCTGAAGATATAGGGGTCCTCGTCGTATTCAAAATTTCATGTGGTTAGTGGCTCATGATTGTATTCTTACTGACTACCGTCAGAGTAGGTGGGGGCAGGAATTTTGCATGCTTGTCCTTGTTGTGGGAATGCAAATGAGTCAGTTCTTCATGTGCTTCGTGATTGCACACCGACATCTCAGGTATGGACTAAACTTGTGCCTCTAGATTTTATAACTAATTTCTTTCCCTTTGTTGAATGCAGGGAACGAGTTTTCAAAAACCTTAGTAAAAAATGGAATGAAGTTATCGACTCTAGGTGGCAGACAACATTCATGACTACTTGTTGGCATCTATGGACATGAAGAAACAAAGCTATTTTTGAAGAAGGATTCCAAAGAACGAATAATCAAACTTATGTAATCCAAAATTTCATCAGGGCCATTGAAGAAGTTTTTCAAGATCATTTGAAAAACAATCTTCATCAAAAGGGAATAGTGTATTGGCTAGAAGAGACCTTTGGATGGTTGGGTTAAACTCAATTGTGATGGAGGGTGTAAAATTAAAGGGGATCATACTAGGTATGGCGGGATCTTGCGTCAATATTATGGAAGGTGGATTAAGGGCTTTAGTCACAAAATTGGAGCTTGTGATGCTCTGCATGCTGAGATGTGGGGTATTTGTCTCGGGCATGATGTGAGGGTTTAACTCACGTGATTGTTGAGAGTGACTCGAAAGTGCTTATTGATATGGTTACAAACAATTGTAAGATCAAATGAACCGTCCCTTCTCTGGTTTAGCGTATTGAGGAGATCCTTCAACGAGATTAACATACTCAGATTATTCACACTTGGCGTGAAGTCAACTTATGTGTTGACTAGCTAGCAAGTTTTATCATATCCTTGGATCCTGTTAAGTCAACTAAGAATATGAGTTCATTAATTCTCATATCTTCGGATAAGACAATCATTGTGCAAACAAGATTGCTTTCATTGTGCTCCAAAAGAATTGGTTTTGTTTGGTGAGACTTTATCTTTTCTTGTATTTTAGACTTATTTGATCACCATATGTTAGGGCTTCCTGGTTATCATTTATGTTGATGTATTTCAAGGGTTAGAATTTTTGTTTGCTTTGCGCTCATTTTTTCTTTACCAGAATTTATCTCATTTGATTTTCTCGATAGTATTTTTAACGGGTCAGTTTTTTTATGTCATTGATTGTTTACTTTAAACAATATTAAAATGAGTGTTATGTGAATTAATTAAAGTATAATAAAATCCTCAAAAATATAATAAAAATCCAAATATGATAAAAGTACTTATAAGCAAGTAAAAAACATATTTGCAAACTTTTTTTTTGTTTTTTGTACAAGAGAGGGCCAGAGCCCATATTTATAAATACTTATATAGACATTGATGTATACAAAATTTCATATTTATTAAGCCACTAAATGATCATAGATCACATATTTCATATAGTACTGAATACATGCTTAACAATAGATATTGAATGATAAAATAAAGATCATTGTAAAAAAAAAAATTAATTTGTGACTAATACGCATTAGAAAAGGCTAATAAAAAAAGTAAAAAAAAAATTTGATACGTGAAATTGGGATGCCGAGTTCTTAATGTTAAGGATACATGAAGAGGCTAATAAACAAATTTAATATCACTCATAATGTTAAGGATGCAACAAATGACTCTAAAAATTAGGATATGAGTTCTTGTTTGACAGTCTTTCTAAAAACATTGCGAATGAGCTAATTGTGCTCCCCGCGCTTGTTGAGGCTGATGGTGCTGACAACATTGAGTGGGGATGAACCAGTACTAAAAAACTCTCTGTTAAGAGTGCGTACAATTTGCTTCTCCAAAACCAATCTAGTGTGGATGGGGAATGGAAAGTTCTCTGAAGATATAGGGGTCCTCATCGTATTCAAACTTTCATGTGGTTAGTGGCTCATGATTGTATTCTTACTAACTACCGTCAGAGTAGGTGGGGGCAGGAATTTTGCATGCTTGTCCTTGTTGTGGGAATGCAAATGAGTCAGTTCTTCATGTGCTTCGTGATTGCACACCGACATCTCAGGTATGGACTAAACTTGTGCCTCCAGATTTTATAACTAATTTCTTTCCCTTTGTTGAATGCAGGGAACAAGTTTTCAAAAACCTTAGTAAAAAATGGAATGAAGTTATCGACTCTAGGTGGAATACAATATTCATGACTACTTGTTGGCATCTATGGACATGAAGAAACAAAGCTATTTTGGAAGAAGGATTCCAAAGACTGAATAATCAAACTTATGTAATCCAAAATTTCATCAGGGCCATTGAAGAAGTTTTTCAAGATCATTTGAAAAACAATCTTCATCAAAGGGAATTGTGTATTGGCTAGATGAGACCTTTGGATGGTTGGGTTAAACTCAATTGTGATGGAACGTGTAAAATTAAAGGGGATCATACTAGGTATGACGGGATCTTACGTCAATATTATGGAAGGTGGACTAAGGGCTTTAGTCAAAAAATTGGAGCTTGTGATGCTCTGCGTGCTGAGATGTGGGGTATTTGTCTGGGGCATGATATGGCTTAGAGTGAGGGTTAACTCACATGATTGTTGAGAGTGACTCGAAAGTGCTTATTAATATGGTTACGAACAATTGTAAGATCAAATGAACCGTCCCTTCTCTAGTTCAGCGTATTGAGGAGATCCTTCAACGAGATTAACATACTCAGATTATTCACACTTGGCGTGAAGGCAACTGATGTGTTGACTAGCTAGCAAGTTTTATCATATCCTTGGATCCTTGGATTCTGTTAAGTTAACTAAGAATATGAGTTCATTAATTCTCATATCTTCGGATAAGACAATCATTGTGCAAACAAGATTGCTTTCATTGTGCTCCAAAAGAATTGGTTTTGTTTGGTGAGACTTTATTTTTTCTTGTATTTTAGACTTATTTGATCACCATATGTTAGGGCTTCCTGGTTATCATTTATGTTGATGTATTTCAAGGCTTAGAATTTTTGTTTGCTTTGCGCTCATTTTTTCTTTACCATAATTTATCTCATTTGATTTTCTCGATATTATTTTTAACGAGGTAGTTTTTTTTATGTCATTGACTGTTTACTTTAAACAATATTAAAATGAGTGCTATGTGAATTAATTAAAGTATAATAAAATCCTCAAAAATATAATAAAAATCCAAATATGATAAAAGTACTTATAAGCAAGCAAAAAACATATTTGCAAACTTTTTTTTGTTTTTTGTACAAGAGAGGGCCATAGCCCATATTTATAAATTTTTATATGGACATTGATGTATAAAAAATTTCATATTTAATAAACCACTAAATGATCATAGATCACATATTTCATATAGTACTGAATACATGCTTAACAATAGGTATTGAATGATAAAATAAAGATCATTGTAAAAAAAAATTGTGACTAATACGCATTAGAAAAGGCTAATAAAAAAAAGTAAAAAAAAAAAATTGATACGTGAAATTGGGATACCGAGTTCTTAATGTTAAGGATACATGAAGAGGCTAATAAACAAATTTAATATCACTCATAATGTTAAGGATGCAAAAAAATGACTCTAAAAATTGGGATATGAGTTCTTGTTTGACAATCTTTCTAAAAACATTGTGAATGAACTAATTGTGCTCCTCGCGCCTGTTGAGGCTGATGGTCCTTACAACATTGGGTGGGGATGAACCAGTACTAAAAAACTCTCTGTTAAGAGTGCGTACAATTTTCTTCTCCAAAACCAATCTAGTGTGGATGGGGAATGGAAAGTTCTCTGAAGATAGAGGGGTCCTGGTCGTATTCAAACTTTCATGTGGTTAGCGACTCATGATTGTATTCTTACTAACTACCGTCAGAGTAGATGGGGGCAGGAATTTTGCATGCTTGTCCTTGTTGTGGGAATGCAAATGAGTCAGTTCTTCATGTGCTTCGTGATTGCACACCGACATCTCAGGTATGGACTAGACTTGTGCCTCAAGATTTTATAACTAATTTCTTTCCCTTTGTTGAATGGAGGGAACGAGTTTTCAAAAACTTTAGTAAAAAATGGAATGAAGTTATCGACTCTAGGTGGCAGACAACATTCATGACTACTTGTTGGCATCTATGGACATGAAGAAACAAAGCTATTTTTGAAGAAGGATTCCAAATACCGAATAATCAAATTTATGTAATCCAAAATTTCATCAGGGCCATTGAAGAATTTTTTCAAGATCATTTGAAAAACAATCTTCATCAAAAGGAATTGTGTATTGGCTAGAAGAGACCTTTGGATGGTTGGGTTAAACTCAATTGTGATGAAGCGTGTAAAATTAAAGGGGATCATACTAGGTATGGCGGGATCTTACGTCAATATTATGGAAGGTGGATTAAGGGGTTTAGTCACAAAATTGGAGCTTGTGTTGTTGTGCATGCTGAGATGTGGGGTCTTTGTCTGGGGCATGATATGGCTTAGAGTGAGGGTTTAACTCACGTGATTGTTGAGAGTGACTCGAAAGTGCTTATTGATATGGTTACGAACAATTGTAAGATCAATGGAACCGTCCCTTCTCTGGTTCAGCGTATTGAGGAGATCCTTCAACGAGATTAACATACTCAGATTATTCACACTTGGCGTGAACGCAACCGATGTGTTGACTAGCTAGCAAGTTTTATCATATCCTTGGATTCTTGGAATCTGTTTGTTTTGGAGTCTCCACCTAATGAACTTCAAAGTCTCATATTTGATGATATTTCAGGAGCATGCATGCCTAGAAATATGCGTATAACTTAGTTTTTTTTCTTCTTTTGGGCCTCATGCCCTCTTTTGTACAAAAAAAATATTATACGTGAATTACATGTTACCAATTGTCCTGCTAAAGAATAAAACCCTTTAAAAAATATAACTATAATATATTATTAAAAACTTTCTATAAAAAATATATAATATTAAAAACTTATTTTTTTGAATAATTTTTTTTTAATTTAAATGGATATTCACTTTTACAAGAAATTTGATCAAGTTAGGAAAATTATACATGAAGTAAAAAATAAAGCATAAATTGTAAAAAAAATAAAATAAAATAAAAATTATTGGACCAACTGCTTTTTTTTTTCCCAGACTGAAATATAAATTTATTAAACAAAGCAATCAAAGCACAAAACACCAAAATATACCACCTCTACCATCCCAAACAAAATCAAAATCAAATTCCAATATAGTCGCATCTAAACATCTAAGCGGTTGAATACTTTATTTATAGAAATTCTATGATAGAACCATTGTCATTAGCTTTTAATCCAAGACCAAACCAAAAATTTGACCAAATTAACAAGATGACCATTTACACTGTCTCGATTACAACGATTACTTGATTACACCACTTTCGAATAACCCACAAACAAGTCATTTATATCGAATGAAGGTATTCCTTCACTTTTTCCCATGGGGAAGCAAACCTATAAACTGAGTAACATAACTAGAGCTGTCGTTCGACAAAGCGCAACTAATGTCTAAGAAAAACAAAACATCCGACAATAACTTATAAGATACATGACATTAAGAAACAGATGTTTATATGCTTTATTTATGATATGTCATTACACAGACAGAGGATATATATTACGAACACCCCTAGGAATCATATTATCAATAGTTGGCACCATAGTTTTAAAAACCGGATCGGTCATTGACTCGGTGAGGTCACTGAGTCATCGAGTCATTGGTTGAACCACTGAGTCACTGGTTGAATTGTATGATTGAATCGGATTAAACCGGATGACTCGGTCGTATAACTCGGTCTTTTTAAAAAAAATATATGTATATTAAACTAGATTAAATTGGATGACTCCGTCGGTAAAAAATTATAAAAAATTCATGACATCTATACAAATATAAAAAAATATATAATTACACACATTAACATAATTTTACAAACTCATTTTCAAATGTAAAGCTATTTACAATAACATAAGTAGGTAAAATATTTCCTATGTTTTTTCTATTTTTTTATATATATTTCATGCATAATCAATAAAGTAGTAATTTTATAAAATATAGGTGTATAATATTTAAAAAGTAAAGTCCTTTTTAAAAAAATTAAAAGGTAAAGTAATAGTAATGGTATAAAAGATAGGAGTAGCTCCAGGACGTTCACTTTTACGATTAAAAGAAAAAAGAAATATAGAATTTTACTAGATCTTAAATGCAGACCCTTAAATCCCAAATGAAGCTGGAAACATAACCTATTGTTGGTGTTGTAGTGTCGCCTCTTCCCTTACCCTCATTACCACCGTATCTCCATAATTGCCCTTCTTAGTTCTCACTATATCTCTTATTTTACGGGTATAATTGTCATTTCCTCACTTTAATCAATTCTAAACTTCTCTTAATAGAGCAACTATTGCACACCGAATACTTTTCGTTTTCCCAAACAATTTTAGTTGTACACTTTTTGTTTTCCCACAACACCTTTTGTTTATACTTAATATGGTATTTTTGTATTTTAATTATTCAATGTCAATTTTAATCATTTAATGATCACTCCTACTATTTCAAGTCTGACAAGTAATTCTACTTTCCAATTCACACGAGAAACTAAGGAGTAAAGGACACAATTTGTTGAAAAGAAGTATTAATCCTCATTTTTGTAAAAAAAACCAAAGTACTAATCCCTATTTTGACGGTGCAAATATTTGACGGTGTTTTGCATATAAAATAAAAAAATATCAAATAAAAACACTATAATGATGTTGTTATTTTGAAAATTGTCACGAGTTTTCAAAATTTATAATATCAATCTTCTTATATCGGTACATAAAAATTTACTTCCGCAAATCTAAGCACATAAAATCTGGAACGAGCACGGTGCTAATATTTAATAGTGTTTTGAATATCAAAACATTACATTAATGTTGATTTTTTGAAAATAGTCACGGGTTTTCAAAACTTTGTTATATCGATACATAAAATTTTTGCTTCCACGGATATAAGCACAAAAAAATTTCAATGAGTGCAGTGCAATTATTGTGCGTTGTATATAAAGAAAATATTTACATTAATGTTATTTTGAAAATAGTCATGAGTTTTTAAAACTTTATCATATCGACATTCTTTGTTCCACAAATATAAATATTTTGACGATGTTTTGTATATAAATTAAAATTATTTTCTAATAAAAAATAGGCTAAATTACACCTTGAGTCTTTTAAGTTATTTAATTGTAACAAATTGATCCTTTAAGTTTTTTTCGTACCACTTACGTCCTTTAAGTTATTTAATTGTAACAAGTTGGTCCTTTAAGTATTTTTTGTAACGCTTAGGTCCTTTAAGTTATATAATTGTAACTTTTAGGCCCCGAATAACTTACATTTTTAATATCTAAAATACACCAAATTGTTACAGTTAAATAACTTAAAAGACTTAATTGGTACGAAAAAAACTTAAAGGACCAATTTGTTACAATTAATTAACATAAAGGACCTAAGTGGTACGAAAGAAACTTAAAGGACCAATTTGTTACAATTAAATAACTTAAAGGATCTTTTGTGTAATTTAGCCTAAAAAATATATACTAATGTTGATATTTTGAAAATTTGACATATAAAAAAATTAATAGAAACACTACTTTAATGTTTATATTAATAAATAGTTATTAGTTTTTAAAATTATATCATATTGACTTTCTTACTTCCACGTATATAAGCAAATAAAATCCCGAAAGAATGTGATGCAAATATTTAATGTGTTTTGCATATAAAATAAAAAATTATTTAATAAAAACATTTTGTTAATGTTGATATTTTAAAAATAGTCACGAGTTTTCAAAATTTTATCATATCAAATTTCTCTTATCGGTAGATAAAAAGTTGATTCCGCAGATATTAGCAATTAAAAATTACAACGGACGCGTTGCAAATATTTAACGGGTTTTTGTATTTAAAAGAAAAAACACATTTAATAAAAAGTACATTAATACTGATAATTTTTATTCAAAATCCTTAAACATTTCACAATATTTACTAATGTAAATCTTTTTTATATAATTATCGCAATCTTATTCGACCCGTGCGAATGCACGGGTCTTTTACTAGTTTTTTTGAAACCAAAATCTACATTCATTGAGTAGATCTCAAATGAAAAACAAATATCAGATCTAAAATTTTATTCATCTTTTTACATGTTAATCGTGAGTTGATTAGTTTCAATCCTTCTCACATCTTCTTTCCTTCCGTTGCCGGATCTCCTCTGTTCTATGATAATTTTTCTCAGTTTTTCTGATTTTTTTATTGACTCGGTCCGGTTCAACAAACCGACCGAGTCACCAATTTCTACCGATTTTTAGCGAGTCACATCAGTCCTGACCAGTTCAACTGCATGACCGATCCAATCAGCAGACCGAACCGGTCATACTCTCGGTTCACGGTTCGACCGGTCCGATCCGGTTTTTAAAATTATGGTTGGAAGGCGAACATTTAACAATCTCCAAGCAAAGAGTGGCACCTTTGATGGAACCATATTATTTCAAGTACTCTTGTACAAAGGAGAATCTGATATTAAATCAAACTTAGAGATCATCTCATAAACTTCTTTGACTGAGTATATGCCACCCAAATTAATGTCTCATTGTCAAACATCCTTTACATAATCATACAGAGAAAAATTAGCTAGCATAGTCATACGCCCCTCAGCTAACTCTTCCTCCTAAGAAAACAAACTACTTCTCCAACTCCAACCTTCTTCCTCCAAACCACTCGAAATCACCGTATCCTTCACAAAAAATATTTTTATCCAATAAAAGATTAAATAATCTACTAAAGCAATTTTTTTAGCACCTCCCCACCTAATAACCACGGCTCACACAAGAACAAAATGTTGCAACCATTCCCTTTTTTTTCTACATATTCTCACCAAACCATCTCCCTTCACTCTCATCACCACTTCTCTCAATATGTCTCCGCCACAACGAGTTTCTACTTCAATCCTTCTTCATCAACCCATTTAAAATCTCATTATTATTCACCAAAACTTTATGTCAAAGACCTTCATTTTTTTCTCTTATACTCCAACACCACTTTTCTAAGAGAGCCCGGTTAAAAGGTCTTAA
Source organism: Medicago ruthenica (assembly GCA_018208015.1). NCBI lineage: Eukaryota > Viridiplantae > Streptophyta > Magnoliopsida > Fabales > Fabaceae > Medicago > Medicago ruthenica. Next base: position 39,769,989 of record CM031371.1, read on the forward strand.
ATTTCTCACCCCTAAACCACTTTTTTCTTTTGGTAAACATATTTTATCTTAATAAACTCATGTATTTTACGGGCCTCCTCACTTCCCCATAAAAAGGTTTGAAAATTGCTTTTCCCACATTAAACAAAACTGAAACACACCAGAAAATGATATTTTTACCTCGGCGGCAGTTAACTACCGCTGGGATGGTGCCATCGGCAGTTAACTGCCGCCGGCTACCATCGGCAGTTAATTGCCGATGCGGGCAATTATGCAGAACAAAACCTGCTATTTTTGCAAGCAAGCCATTTTTCGGCCGATTTATTACCTGTAATCCAAAACAACAATTCCGGAGGCAGTACAAATCATACATCAATTATAATCATTCATAAGCAAGAACATTACATAATCTTTCACAATTGACCAAAATAAAATCAATTCGACATTTCGTTAAAATTACACGAATGTTTGAAATTCACCAAAAACATAAATAGTGTTTGACATTCAACATGTTACATAATATTACGACATTCGTTGCACATACAGTTGGAACGAACACAAAGATATAATACATTATTTTCAACCATATGCCTAAACATAAATCCAACGTCACTATCGTCACGAATAAGCCGAGGCCAATAGACCGTTTTCCACATGCCTTCATCTTTGTCTGCCCCCAGGTCATAAATTGGCATCTGAGCAAATACATGACATGTATGATGATTTTCACCAACTTGGAGAAAATAACTGTTAAGTTGTGCCTTCAACTCATCCATAGTGTCGGTCGGAGTTAGAAAAACCTTAATTGTTTTTTTGAAAGCAGAGTACCGGACATGAGCTTCAATTTGTGCAACCTCAGACATGTTTAACTTCACAAAAGTTTATGAACTATCAAACATCAGAATAATATTAAATTAAACGTAATAACCAATATATATATCAAATGCGGAAACATTATAACCAATAACAAAGTAGGTGCATATTCCACCACATAAAAGTTATATATTTATATATATTAATATGTTAGTTATATATTGACCACAAAAAACTGGCGTTACAATATCGATCACAAAAAATATGTCGGTGTAATATCGACCAAAAAAAGGATGAACACCGACAAAAACAAAAAATCACTCATATCGCATCAAGTCAATTTGAACTATCTTCATCTTCCGCAATAACTTGAAACTCTTGCTTTGCTTTTTCAGGAGTGTCACACACAATTGGATTGGTTTGGTTTGACTTTTTTGGTGGGAGCAGATTCTCTCTTTTCTCAATGTTCATAAGGTCTCGGAACCTAGCTTGTTGATCCAAAAACTCAAATTCTCAAGTCGATGCCTCTTCACTTCTGTGTATGTTCCACTCCGTAGATGATGGAGGTAGTGGACAACCATATTTCAAAAAAACAAGAACAAAATGATTGGGAATTAAGCCTAGGCACATGATGGAGTTTTTTGCTTAAGCGGTGGCACCCCTCTAAGTGGGAAAAAGGATTCCGAATTTCCGATTTCGTGACTTGTCAACTCAATACAAGTCTATTGTAATAAGTTGCAACGATGTGACCCATGTCGGGAAAAGTCAACCACTTATCTACAAGTGCAATACCACCACTATTTGAGGGAAGATGCAAGCCATTTAAGATGTAGTTAAAACGATCCTCACTCGCAAATACCCGCACATAATCATTTCTATGATCTTTCAACTCTTGAATAAGATGTCTACGAACATGACATGACTTTCTTCGGTAAAACCCAAGAATTCAGCTATAGCCCGAAAACCACAATTCCCATCGCCTTTAACATCCACAATTTTTTCAATAAATGGAACCATGAATTTTGGCATATAGTCAATAGGGCTCAAAACATCAAACACACCATGACCCGGAGTAGGCTTTGGAACCAGGCTAAGCTTAGGAAACCGAGTAGGTGGTGGAAGTGGGGAACGTGATGATTTGCCAATACGAGCACCCTTTCTTTTAGGAAATGATGACATAGTTTGTGACGATTGACTATCCGGAAATTGGGAATCAACACGCTCCCAATAAGAAGGGATTCGACTTGTCGATGCCTCATTTGTTTTACACCTCACTTTTTTCGGCGCTCCCTTGGTTGATACTTTTCTTGGAGGAGGATAAACCATTTTGGATTCTGGAAATGCCAACTGACACAACACCTCTTTGATTTCTAGTTTGATTTGATAAGGAACTTTTTTGAGACGTTCATGAATACCATCCCACTCCTCCTCGACAGAAAAACCATCTTCATTACTTTCTTCACCCATACATAACCTTTGCCAATGACGGTGTATCTCATCCAATCGAATAGGCTTGTTGTCACGGATTTTCACAGCAATAGTGCATGCACAAGGTAGCCCATACGATGTCCTTATCACACAACCACAAATTTCTTTGTCCATGCACAAGGTTTCCTTGGAATGTCTTTCTTCATCAAAAATAAAGCTCAAAGCAGTCCTAGACACATAACCAGTCAACCCAGAGTACAAAATGACGTCTTTGTATCTATGTTCTAATACAGTACAACTCCTCCCAAATGATGTTTGTATCTCAGTTAACTGGATCACCAACATATCATGTATTTTCTCCCAATAAGTACCAAAATCACCTACACTATTGCTCAAATATTTCTTTAGTTTACCATAAGCCCCCTCAACTCGGTTGGTGGTTCTACAACCAAGATGCAAGACACGGTCTGTCCATGCCCTCACTATTTTCTCCTTCACAACATCCAATACGGTGCTCTCGACATAAGTAAGAAACTTTGGAAAATCTTTACAAACATTTTTGAATTCCATTAACACACTTGCATATAATTCTTGCGTAGGTGATTCAACAACAACATCCCAAGCTCTCATTACCTTGTTAACTATGTCACTTGGCTTCACCTCTTTCCCATCCTTCGGTTTCACTCTACAGTCAGTGATGTACTTTGCCCTAACATTTTTACCAACATGAAAATAACAAAGTATTGCACTAGTTTCAGGGAGAACAGTTGCTACCGCATTCATCAAAGTTGTATCTCTGTCAGTCACAATCATTGAAGGCATATTAATCTTTGAGTTAAGAAGTGTCACCAACATTTGTAAAACCCAAGTAAAATTATCCTCTTTCTCAGATGTCAAAAATCCAAAACCAACAGAATACGTCAAATCGGTCGAGGTGACCCCAACTATCTCAAACAATGACATTCTGTACATGTTGGTTTTATAGGTGGAGTCCATAACCAAAACTGTTGGAAAATTGTTAAACAACTTAACAGATGTTGGATGAGCCCAAAATATGTATTGAATAGTAGTACTCTCACTTTGTGTTCTGGTGAAATAGACATAGTTGTGCTCCTCCAACTTTGAGATTAGATACTGCATATCAGTCTTGTTACCTCTGTTTGACTTGAATATTTTTTGACGTTCATTGTAGACTTGCTTGATATTTGTCATGCAATCTTGTCTTTTTGTCTTCAAATTTATCAAAATATTTTTTGGTAGCACCAAACTCTTGGTTAAGTCACGTACAATCTTCTTGTCATCCTCCCTTAATCTACCCGCAAGCATGTGTACTTCTAAACTTGGCTCCATCTCATGGTTATGAACTCCGTTAAGAATGTTCAATCTCCAATCATTTGTTTCCCTACTAAGATATCCACGAACCATGAACTTACACCCACATTTTCTTGAACCTATTGCCTCATGCTTCAATCTTTTTTTCGGCACTTTATGGTCGCCACTCCTTTCACAAATTAGTTGCAATATTGGATTGATCAAATTGGATCTACGTATAACAATTGTAAATTCCGCCTTATTTGCCTGACGACGTACCCAATTAAGCAAGTCATCTCTATCTTTCCATTTAATTTCGCTTGAAAAAAAATGAGCCGTGTCAACTTCGTTGACCTCAAGAGGGACAACACCGGAGTCAACATATAATGAAACTTCAACATGGACAGAAGCTTCAACCTTAGGCGGTATGACATTTCCGGAATTATCGACAAAAATAGGTTTTGTCTCGACCGGATCATCATCCGCATTTTCATCCATAACTATAAATAAACAACAAATAACTATGAATAAATAACTTACAATTGCAATAACATCAATATCAAAATTAATTAAACCTGAAAAAAGTTAAAAAAAAACCAAAAAATATTCAAAAAAATAGACAGTAAATCTGTTTTTTTTTTTTAAGTTTCCCATCGGCACCTAGCTGCCGCTGCATCGGCAGTTATTTGCCGATGGCCCTATACAGCGACACTTAACTGCCGCTAGCCCCATGTCAGGTTTTCACAAATATTTACAAAAAAATCAGCAAAAAAACTGATTAAATGATGCATTACCTGTTTCTTGACGTCAAAAGTGTGTTGAAACCTTCTAGTATTGCTGCTTCAATGATTTTTGACAAGATTTGGGTAGAAAAAAAATTGGATTTAGGTGTATAGATTGAAGAGGAAATAGGAAAGGAGGAGTTGATGTAACAGTATAGGAGTAGGTTGATGTAATCAGCAACATGAAGAACGCAACGGCAGTTAACTGCCGATGGATTCAAACTCGGCGGCAGTTAACTGCTGATGGGATGATCCGGCGGCAGTTAACTGCCGCCGGGGTAAATATGTAATTTTCTGGTGTGTTTTAGCTTTGTTTGATGTGTATAAAGCAATTTTCAAAAGGTTTAACTAAAGATTCAATTTTAAAGATGATACCTGAAAGAGTTTTAAAGAATGAGAGGAAGTACTTCATACATGCAATACGAATTAGTAAATTTTGTGTATATGAATTCATAAAAGTACTATTTAAGCTAAACGGGCTGACATAATTAATTAATTAATTTTGATATTTCCCCAAAAAAAAGCTTCATTTTGATATATCTAATGTTTATGGTGCTCTAATTAAGAATGACAGAAAAAGAAAAACCTCAGTATTATGCCTGGTTTAAAAACGAAATTCTATTCCAAAACTTAAACGGGACACAAATGAGGGTAATTTTTTCCCGAAAATGGAGTCTCGTTTACATTACTTTTCATTTCATTTGCTGCAAAGTCGCCTTTGCACATAGGATTGTTATTAGATGCATGAATTTTTTTACAATATTTCATATAGTTTTTTTTTCTTCCGGTAGACAAAACGGTAAACATGTACATTCCCTAAAAAAAACAGTAAACATGTATATCATTGAAAGTCACACACATATGTAAGACCAAAGATTTAAAATCGGATGAAGATGTCAAATTTAAATATTTCAGTATTGTCAGCTGAGTTAGACTTTATGAACCATAAGATGCTCTTACTTTTAAGAATTTTGTTTGGTTTTTTTCATTGTATCTTTTTAATCCGTCGAAAAAAATGTTTTGACAAATTTTAATTGAAATAATATTTTTTTATCAAAATATTTGTTATTAGTGTAAATATTATTTTGTAATTAACAATAAATATTATGATAAGAAGATAAACTAATCTTTTAAATTGTAAGCTTGGAGACATAATACAAATTAATATTAATAATTTTATAATACTACTTGTTTTTATTTCACTTGATTTCGTCAACGAATTATTATATTTAGGGACATATATATTTCTTTTTTGACAAAAGGGATATATATATATATATATACTATTTACATCCTTAAATATATGACTTTATTGATTAAATAACAAAAACTAAAAGACTTGGTAATGATATTAAATTCATCACTAATATATTTTCATCACAATGTATACTAAAAACTGATAAAACAATTATTAAAATTTATTCGTTGTTATATAAAGAGAAGAAGGAAATACCATTGTGTTTAACGGAATCAGTTAGTCTCATATAATATGACAAATCAATATTTGATTCGTAACTATAGAAGAAGACTACTCGGTACTCACAAATCTTCAACTTTCATTTTTTTGTCGTGCAAGTATTCAAATTTAATATTTGACACTTTCTCAAAGAGGATTTACCTTAGATGAGGGGGATATATGTATGAAAAACCAAGAAATTTTAAAAGAGGATAGTATTTGATAACGTGTCATCCAATAAACTTGTTGTTCACGTTTTGCATAAATATAGGATCTTGTTGGGCTATTAATTCAGGGTGATTCTAAATCCTATTCATCATCAGAAGCTTACGAGATTTATTTATATAAAATAAATTACTAGTTACTAGTAATTGGCAAAAGTTTAACTTTGTTACTTTAAGGTATAATTCAAATTATCAGAGGACGGTTGTGCAATAACTATGAGGATTATTTAAAATTCTACTTTCTCTATTTTTTTATACTATAATAAAGCACACACGATTTCGTCGGATTTTGTGTTGTGAAACTAGAATATAAAATCATTCTACTTTAATGGTTGTACCAAAATAAAAAAAAATGTTACTTTAATGGAGTTAGCACTTAAGTGCAATCTTAATACTCCAAGCTTGGTAACATGGCACGTATGGAAGATTGTAAAGATTCACATTTTCCAATGATTTTTGCTTTTAGCAAGCAATTATCGTGCAAGTTCTGATTCGCAACTTGCGGAATTGGTATTTAAATGGGCTGGTCAAATTAACAGTAGTATACGTATGTGTATATTTTGATGGAGTAGTATTTTGTTTAAGGTAAAATGCTAACAATTGTCTTACACACACATCTCACATGTATATGTTAAGAAATCAAATATAAAATGTGAAACACTTTAACACCATGTAAAAATTAGCAAGGTTGTACCAAAAAAAAAATAGCAAGGTGAGTAAATGTGCAAGTGGATCAACAACTAATTTTTAATTCACTTATAAATTTAATCATCTGGTTAATTTTTATTAGTTGTTGAATAAATTACTCACAAATCTTCAAACGATCTTGAAAACAATGTATTCAATATGTTGAAAATTTATAAATTGTTTTCTGAAGACAAAGCTTCTCTTTTTATTATCTAACAAATAAATTAAGAATGCATATTAATTAGTAAGACATTTTTAAACAAAATATTTTATGTTTTCTCATAAAATAAATAAATAAATAAGTGCTCGACATAATACATTACATTGTGATTGTAATTAAATTAGACATATCTCCACTTGGAGGGGAGAAATTAAGTCAAATTTGACTTGTTTAGTTCAATTATTTGAAGAGAACAGTAGAAGAAGGGAGTGCCTCAAAATCTCTCTAAAGCTAATTTTAGCTCCATTCAAGAGTGAAATATTTGAAGGGTCAAATACCATTTTTGGTCATTTAAGTTTGACAAGAATACCGGATTAGTCCTTTAAGTTTTTTAAGTTTCAAATAGGTCCTTTAAGTTATTAATTTAATGCACCTATTTGAAGTTTTTTAAGTTTTTAAGTTTCAAATAGGTCCTTAAAAAGGTAACGATGTAATACATTAACAACTTAAAGGACTTATTTGAAACTTAAGAACTTAAAGGACTAATCCGGTATTTTTGTCAAACTTAAAGGACCAAAAGATGTATTTGGCCTATTTGAAGAGAAGAAGATATTTATTACATCTTTAAATTTAAATAATCTTTTATAACAATAGTTTAAAATGTAATTGTATATTTTTTCTCGATTAAAATCTCTCTCCTTGTTAAACCAAACATAAATATTTAAAATATCTTCTCTTGCTTCCATTAAAACTTCTCTTCTCCCCCTTTGATATACTGACCCTAAATCTTCAATGACAAAACTATTAGATTACTAATGTTTCAAGAATGATGAAAGAAAAAACTATTATTAAACTAAGGTTTTGCTAACCGGTGTCCTGAGACATTGGTTAAGGAACTAAAAGTAAAATGAAAAAACAAATTTTGCATTGAAAAGAACACCTTTTCAACTTTTATAAAATAGAATACACAATTTTCAAAATAAAATTTCATTTTATAAGAAGCACTTGTTAGTAGGGTTGCGAAAATGTTAGGTCGAGTTAGGCTATGCAAAGCCTAAGCCTAAAATGCCAAAAATTTTATGGCCTAAGCCTGGCCTACGACCTTCCATAAGCTTACTTTTTAGGTCTGAGTCTGGCCTATTGAAAGTCTGATATGGCGTGCTAGCCTGTTTAAAAACTTATTTCATATGAACGTCTTTAAATAAACAATGTGATCTAAGTTTAAATAGATTAGGGAACTAATATATTAATTAGATTAAGCTCTCTTTCGATAATCAACATGAGTTTTTAGGGAATTCGACTATATAATGTATCATATTTCAATTCTACTTTATAATAATACATTAAATATGCAAAAAACTAATGTATATTAATAATCTTAAATTACTGAAAAAGTTATCAAAATTTATTTTAATTCAAAGTACAAAATATAATATAACAATAAATAATATTGTTCATATTACTTAAATAGGTCGGTCTAATAGGCCTAAGATGCTTTTTAAATGACATGCGACCTGACCTTTTAAGCTAAATTGATTTCTAAAAAAGTTTAGGTATTCTCTATTTAAAAAAAAGTCTGACTTGACATGTCATAGACTGGACCGTAGACCCCAATAAACCGGGCCTAACATATTTTTATCCCTACTTGTTAGCATTTCGCTTATACTAATAGTGTTGACTGCAAGAAAGGATCAAGCTCAATCATCCGCTAACTACCTTATAAACCTAAACCTTAGCCCTAATTATATTCATAGGTTGTCAAGGATTTTGTCCATGTGATTGTCCCAAAACAGGCTGAGCATCCTATTGTACTTTTGGATAGAAAAATATAGAGAGAAGTAACACAAATCTAGGGGAGTCTCGATTTTGTCAATTATTAATAGCCTGTGTGTTAGTATTATTGCCTATATTTGATCAATCATAAAGATTCCTCTGTTTTGTGCTTGCTTAATTAAGTTGGTGTCCATGTTCTTTAAAAAAAATATGCACTTGTTTTTTTCCTGTCCTCTAAGCAGTTTTAGGAATCATTTGCAAGACATTATTTTCCAATAAACATTTTAGTTGGGTCTATAGTGCTTTGATAATGCACATTTGTTGACCGAGAACAGTGCATATCAGAATTAGACAGGGGCAGATCTAGCATTTCCCCCCCCCCCCCCTTCTTTATATGCTTTTTTTGATGGTTTCTTTATATGCTAATTAGCAGTATATCATAGTAAAAGAGAATTGCCCCATTCCTGAAATGCCAATTAAAGGGTAACATTTTTACTACAATTTGAATATTCTAAATGTCTTGAGAGCTGATTCAACATGCTCCGGATTGTGAGGCCATAACTTTGTGACTACAAGCAGTTACACATATTTTGGTTGTCTTATTAAAATCGTACTTGGTTTCTTTTTTCGATATTTTAGATTTTAAGAAAATTAAAGTTCTTGATAAGGGAAGATGTGTTTGCCTACATGTTGCATCTAGGGTAAAAATGGGGTAAGTCGGGTTGGGATTTGTAAGGGCTAAACTAAACCTACTAAAAAATTATAGGTTTGAGCATTGTCTATTATCCGTCATAGACTCATTTTTAAGGTCTGACCTGACTTTTTTTAAAGGTCCGGTGAAGCCTGAAAGCCTATTTAAAAGTCTATTTTACACTATGGCATAACAACATCTATAAGCCTACTACTAAATAGGCCAAAACTTATGAAGACCTAAAACACACGAATGCTACTAAATAACGCAATATTACGAAGGTCTAATCACATCAATATATCTGCTATTAAATAACCAGATCAAGTGAAAGTTTGAGTTTATGAAAAAAACTTCAACAATATCAATAATGAAAGATATATTATATATAAAAAGCTTAATAGGCCGACCCGACGGGCTTAATAGACTTTTTTGTAAGTCTTAGTCTGACCTATTTAATTAAATATGCTTTATAAAAAGCTTGTGCCTGACCTTTTTATTAAATGGGCTAGACTGAGCTAGACTTTAAATAGGCTAGGTCGTAGGCCCCTGTCTGACGATCTGACATGTTCCCACCCCTAGTTGCATCTAATCCAAATTAGATTCAATATTATCAAGAAAATTGGGATCTATCATATCCCATTGCAAAAGCTACACTCGATGCATATTTAGATTTACGGTGAGTTTGATAGAGTTATAGTGAGTTATCGTGAATCATGATTTACATAGACTACATTATGAAGTTTCAACAAAATTATGATACCATAGTAATTTTAGCAAACCCGCTATAATTCTAAACATGCACTAAAAAGTATACTCCCTCCGATCACATTTATAAGCAAAAATGTATTTTTTAGTTTCAATGAATACATAATGTATTTGATCTATATATTGACCAAATACATTATATATTGAATGAATTTAATTTTTTTTTGTTTATAAATGTGAGCGGATAGAGTATATACTAGGATATTTAACGGCATATGATTCTTAATAAGGATTTTCTTTTAGACATATTAGAGTTCAAGGAGAGTTCATCTCACCAGAGTCTATTAACATTTTCTACTTGAGTTGTGTTTTGTGGATGGAGGAAAATGGAATGACAAGGTGGAACAGAAGGGATATTATTTTAAGTTTAATTATTCAATTAAAGACGGAATCAATATTCGAACAATTTCTTTCATCGCTTCACTGTAAATCCAAATTGGCATCGTAAATAAGGGAGTATTGGGAGTGGGAGGGAGTTTGAAGCCTTGAAGGTGAGAAAAGAATGGAAGCTCCATTATTGACCTTTTTTTAAATAAAAGTTACACGTACTCATCTTTAAGCAAACTAGACTCTAACCCGTGCGATGCACGAGTTTTGTATAGCTTCATATATAACCATCAAATTAGCTATATTATTACTTTTATAGTTACATTCAGTATTATATTATCAAACTATCTCAAAAAGCAACAAAAATAAAATATGGACTACAATAAAAATGACAAATCAAAAGAAAAAATATATACAAAAGCTTGCACCAAGAAATTGGTTCTAAGCGCAAAAGCTGTTAAATCTATAAAAATGAAAAGGAAAAGAAACTGTTATGTGGTAATCGAAAGAAAACAAATAATGAAAAGGAACTGTTATTTGGTAACCGAAAGAAAAAAAATAAAAAGGAACCGTTATGTGGTAAATGAAAGAAAAAATAATAATGAATATGAACCGCTAATAATGAAAAGGAATTGTTATCAAAATAGAAATTGTAATGGCGTTAGTGGCTTTTAAAAAATGACATTTTCATGTGTTATCTGATTCAATTTCTTGCAGATCTTTTTTTTATATAAAAATTAATTAGGTCCGTCAAAAAGGGTGGAGTTATGGTTATTAGGTTCAATTGCAAGATGGTGAGAGAGATAAAAGTGAGTGAAAAATGATTTAGGGATTGTGAGATTGAAAGAAAGAGGACATGATATTTGTGTTGAATACACAACATTGAAATAATCGCATGTCATAAAAAACATCAGTACCTTGGTGGTGAGAGTTGTGAATTGAAAGCATGTGGTACCTGGTTCGATCCCCACCAGAAGTTTTTTTCATAAATTTTTAGAACTAACAATTAGGGCTAATCATTAGGGTTAGTGCAAAACTACTTAAGATTTAGTATGCAAAAAAGAACAATGAAGAAAAAGCTAAAATTCACACAATCACATATCAAAATCAACGATTTTCAAACCCTAATGTCAAGGATTCGAAATTAACAAAATTCAGACAATCAATATCAACATTGGTCATAATTGTTTGTCAATTCGATGAAATATGGTGTGCATCGGTGAGAGAAAGTGAGTTATCGGCGGTGACATTTACGGTGGTCAGTTGTTGGGAGGTGGCAGTTGCGGCGGCGGCGTGATTGTGTGGATCAGTGAGAGAAAGTGATTTTTCGCCGGTGGTAGTTACGACAGCATGTGTTGTTGAAGTGGCAGTTGCAACGGCGGCGGGATGTTGTTGTTGGGGTCGCATGATGTGTGTGAATGACGTTCAATTCGTTTTCAGATGATGTTGGAATTCAGGGTTGTGAGAATGACTTAAAGTGAACTCGCATTTGTGCTAGATAAATAAAATGAAAGCAACTAATAGTCACAGAAAACTTTAGTGATCTAGTGGTAACGGATGTGATATGTCAGAACTTGGTTTGTGGTTTAACTCTTAGCATGAATGTTTTTCATAAATTTTTTTTCAAAACCAAAAATTAGGGTTAGTCATTAGGGTTAATTCAAGACTACTTAACATTTAGTATTATAAAGATAAAGATAAAGATAAAGATAAATAATAATTTTTATTTTAAGTTATTATGTATTTACTTAAAAGTAGTTACTTGTTTACCAAAAAAAAATCTTAAACGGTATCTGCTACATGGTTGTCATAATAAACATCCATTAAGTTTTTATTATAAGAAATGAATGAAACTTGATGTTGATTATTCACCATATAAGAAATAAAAGTTGGTGGAATGAATCAACACAGAATGATTTGTTTGACGATATACTAGTAGTACTAATTTGTTTAGACATTCTTTTTTCTTCGAGGAATAACATTCTCATACTTTTCATAATTTCCCCTTTTTAATATTATTGAGCAGCAATTATTGCTTAATTGTTTCCTAATCCATTTAAATCGTTAATTAATGCATCTACAACGAAATGAACCAACACATGTTAGTTGCACTAGAGGAATGAAAAATATTTTCCCTCAAAAAAAGAATGAAAAATATTTATGTTGGCAATATGCTACCTCCGTTCCTTTTTAATTGTCACTTTTTGACATTTTACACAAGCCAAGACAATTAATAAATGTCACTACTTTTGATACAAAATCTATATTTTTACTATAATAACATTATTTATTTAATATATCATCTTATATATTTCTCTCTCCGTAATAAATAATTAAAGATAAAATTGGTAAAACATTATTTAAAGTTGCATTGAACTTTGAAAGTGACAGTTAAAAATAAATAAATTTTTTCTTCAAAAATGACAATTAAAAAGGAACGGAGGGAGTATATTTTGAAAAATGCAAAATATTTGCAAACCATGACAATCTCAAGCAATAGGAGGCCGCTTGAAATAAAAATGAAGTTGTCCCCTATGTCTCAAGGCAACATATAGACTAGTAGTTTCTCTATCATGCTTGTCATTTCATTAGCTTCTACCATGCAACTTCTTTATTTGGTTATTATGAAGGTCATGACTGTCTCATTGGACAGGTTAAGGAAAAATCATCTTTAAATAATTTAGTTAGTAAGTACTTCTCTACCTTTTTATTTATATATTTATTTATTAAACTTATTTATGACTAAAAAAATGTAATATATTTTCTATCAAATAATTACATAATTTTTTATAACGTTCCATTATTTTATAGACAAGTTATGAATTTTATTGGTTACCACTTTGAACTCAAATGAAAAACAACATAAATTAATTATTTAATTTTTTGGCCTCTAAATTGTCTTAATATATTCTTTGGCATTTTGTTTTTTTTTTCATTTATTTCTTTTATTTGCACACACACGTAAAAATAAAGAACACTTATGGGAACATACATGAACCTTTATATTTAAACTGATCCAAATTAAAACTACAAAATGATCTAAAACAACAACAAAAAAACGCAACCAAATTTTAAAATCAAATCACATACATAAATTTTAATAGCTATTTCTTTAATAGAATGACATATCGCATAAATCTATCATTTGTCTGTTATTAATTTTGTAAGTTCAATCATACGTATAACCATCATCGTGTAAGTTTCTATGCTGGTCCTTTAGAAGAAAAAAATAAATAAAAAACTTTCTTTTTAGGGGAAAAACTCAAAAAGCTATTGGGAGGTGTTGCAAGTGTATTTTCTATCTAATTTATTTCAAATTAAGTAAGGAAAATATTGATAGGTTAACGAGGCAATCAAAGATGCATATTTTAAATTGTATTTTGGCCAAAGTATTTTCTTCTATAGGATGTAAATATGAGTTTCTTTCTCTTTCTTTTGCTTTTTCAACTTTGAAGCATCCCTTATTGAGTAAGACACCACCCCCTTTTATCCTTCCTATACGATCTTCGTAACCATCTCATTTGAAGGTCTCAACTGAGCCTTTTTGCTTAATTTTAATATATAACTTGATTTTTTTTTTCTTTTCTCTTTGATCATAATCTTTTGAATGGTTATTTTTGTGTGCTTGTCATTATCTTCGTAATAATCTGGCAAAAGCGGTAGCACTTGGGGCTGTCGTACATTTGTACTTTTCTTGACGTGGACATTCGGGCTTTAAATTTCTATAAGTATCTCTATTCATGTACAAAATACATATTATAATAATAATAATAATAATAATAATAATAGCATGAATTAAATTCGTGAGATTTGGATACAAAAATTTGGATTGTTCACGATTAAATTAATTTAAAAATCCCACTAAATTTAATAAAACAATATTATTTTAATTTAAATCATAATTTTAAAAAATATCGTAATTTAAATCATAATTTTTAAACAATGAATACATATTGTTTTATTAAATCATAATTTAAATCATAATTTTTAAACTTAAACAATATTATTCGTGAGATTCATATTTTTATTAAATTTATGATAAAACAATACGAATCAATATTAATCAATATTGTTTTATCATAATTTAATAAAAATATGCCCGTGTTCACGATTATATAATATTCGTCTCATTTAAATCATAATTTGTTTAAGTTTTTTTATACCATTTTATTAAAAAATATCTCAAAATTTTGAAATATATTTATTCCTAATTCATAATAAGCATTTAATCTCTTCAGTCTAACATCTCAAAAAATAACATGTTTTATGTTGAATAAGATTTGAAATATATATTATCACATTCATAATTAAATGTTTCATGTTAAAATATTTATTTTCTATATGTTTTTGGGACAAAATGGTTAAAAAACAATTAAGCCTTTATAAAAAAAAGTTTTATGTTTGTAAGACCCTGCTCAACTGATAACGGTGATATATTGTTAGGTTAGACACTTTCAGTCTGGTTTGAACTGGAACTATTCATATACGTGTGTGAGTAATTAGGTGGTATTTGTCAATTCGTCTATCAATGAAATAATCATACATATGTTACGGGGTTTTGACAAAAAAACTTGTAAATTTACTCTTAAAAGACAAGCCTTAGATTTAGAAGTTCCAAGTTTAAACCCTGTTAGTGTTTTGGAGAGATATAAATATAAATCTATTTGTAAATGATTTTCTCTATCTTAAACTAGAACAACATCCTCTAATCCTAATTTTTTTCTTATAATTTTTCCCTTGTAGTTATAAACACTATAATAAGATTGGTATTTCCCCTAAAAAAATCGATATTCAAGAACTAATGTAGTTAGTCAAAAAAAAAAAAAAACTAATGTAATTGTGTGTGTTAATGATGCAGATGAGAGTGAGTTTAGGTGGAGTTCGGGTCCAACATTAAAATGTCAAATTTGTATGACTTTTGCGTGAAATAAAATTGTTATGCTTCTTTTTGTTTGTGCGGAGGTTATTGCAAACTAGACTTCGTACAAATGATAACCTTTGAAGTCGTTGAGAAATCTCTTTAGAATTACATTGTGTTAGTGATTTCGTATTAATTGAATCTTCTCAAGTGTGATTTTTTTTATAATGTTGGAATTTAAATAGTTTAAATAATTCTAGTAACACACCCTTCAAAACACACACTTTATTCAACATATTATCTTTTATTAACTAAAATTTACACGAGTTTCATCAAATTTTTATAGGACACACATGATTTGTTGAAATCCATATGAATTTTAAGTTTTAACCAATCAAAATAGTTTTTAAGAAGTAAGGCACGTTGTATTCTTGCAATTCTTGCGTAAAATGGCTCCTGACATTTAGCAAGTCTGATTAGTTAAATATTACACCGGTGTAATTTCATCAATAAGATGTATCCCAAAGAGTGATATCATGTATGACAAAGCCAGAACCAAGAACAAAATCTAGGTGGGTCCTATATTTTGTTTTTAAATATATGACACCCTCATTTTGAAAAAATTGTTACTACTCTATTATAAAATTGAAGGTACGTTGGAGAAAGAAGAGGATAATTATTGGAGTCAATTGGAATCAGAAACAAAAAAGAAAAACTGTGAAAATGGATAAAGAGTGGGTGAAACATCCAAGTGACAAATCAAAGCAGAAGAGAAACAACAAGGCAGCAAAAAAAACCTCGGTGTGAGGCCAGTATAGGATTAGAGGCTGCTGTATATTATATGCTTTTTGAAGGTAACGTTAAGGAGGACAGAAATGTTACCAACTCAAGAAACAAAAATTACTTGTGGTTTGTATGAAAACTGAAATCAATGTCACAGAAATAAGAAATGTAGTATAATTCAGTTGACTATACTCTCTTATTTATTGGTGCCACAACTAAAGCATATAAGACTGATATTGATGTGAAACTTTTCACTTCATTGTGGGGGGTAGAAAATGAGGTTGTTTTTCACCCAAATTTTGTCCTTGATCATTTCATTGAACTAGCTAGCAACTAGGCAAAAGATCTTGTCACTGTCTATCATATATATCATATTATTTTCAAAGCTTTCATCATTGTTCTTTTCTTTCAATTAATAATAAGGTCAATGATTGTTTCGTTTTGTGTATCTTTCTAAGGCAATTTTGTGTTCTTTTACCATATATCAGAACACAACAAGGAGGTCTAGGACAATGTCTACTACTTTGGATTATTAGATTTTGGTGTATTACAGGCTGATTTGGCAAGTGACACTCTAGGTAAAAATATTTCCCTTGCCCCAAATTATTAAAATTTATTTGGGTACGCGCATGAAGAAGAATGATGTATTTGACGCAGTCACATGATCTAGACTAATAGATCAAAATTAGATTGTCCGCATTTCAATTTAGATAAATTGAATTCATAATGTAGAGCTAGATCAAGCACAATCTGATTTTGATGCAATGGTTTGGTATGTACTGGTCCACGATTGTTTGAATGTAAATTAATCCATTTTTTTTCTTTTTAAATAGTCTAGTGACCAAATTCATCCACACTAAATGCAGAGAAGTGAGGTATTGTGGTTTCGAATCTGCGTCTCATCATATCAAAATGTCACCGTAGCTAACATATGAGTTGTATTTTTATAATAGGAATCCAAATCTTTATTTAAAAAAAGGGTGGGTTTTTTTTAGTTCTTGACTTCATTTAGACACTCACTACACAATAAATAATATGGCACAACTTTGCTTGGTCTAATTTGGTATATCTTCTTACTTCTTAGAACTTCTTAACTAACATAAATTTTGTTACTTGCTTACAAGAGTTTTTATAAACTTGTAAAACTAATTAAGAAGTTAAAAAAGAGTTATTCTTTTTTAAATAACCATCGGAGCTAGCGCAAGTGGTTGATGGACAATGTGTGTCAATGTTGTAAACTTGAGGTCTTGAGTTCGATTTTTGCTGATTAAAAAATAAAAGAGAAACTGATGTTAGGAAAAACATTCTTTTGCTATATTTTCCCTCAAGTGTTCTTGAAAATTTTACCAAAATAATTCATAGGGCTGTTTCTCTCTTAAACTAATAGTTATACAAATTTGTGCAGTGTTTATTATAACTTTCTCAGCCACTCCAATAAACAGATTAAAAGAATTTGGTAATTGACAACATTCTCAGATCATAAGCATAAATTACAAATATCAGAAAGCTCATACACCCAATGCATACTCATCATGATCTATTAGTTAGACCTTGCATGATTTGTATTTTCATTCCTCCACAAGGACTCAGTTTGAAATACCCAACTTCACAATGTCCTTTTCTTTCATCCTTGGGCTGTCACTATTTTTTGACCCCAACAACAACAAACACTGGTCCATATATACATTCAATTTGTACAATATAATAATTTATTATAGTGATTTCTTATATTACAGATACCAAACTTAATTAAGCAACTACAATTATGATTGGTTGAATCTTCAATAATTTTTCCTACAATTTACTTAACATATTGCTTGTCTCAATCAAAGTAATTATAAAGAGTCATCATTATTCAATAAAAAAGAAGATAGAGTAGTCATTAATGGTATAACATACCGCCATGTTATTTTGAATTATACATCTCTTTCATGGATGGTGCACAACTTAACTGCATCAGGACATTCCAACCATTATTGTGAACATTATTATTAATAACAACACCATACAACCACCAAATTTAAAAGAAATATATACTATACCTACTAAACAATATATATGAGCATCAATGCATAGATGTAGTAGTTCATTTACTCTACATAATAAGGAAGGAATAAAGGCAATGCAGCAATTCATATATGATATAAATGGCAGCATGTGTATTGATGTAACATCAACAAAAAAAAAAAATCATATAAGTTAACTTGAGTCCATTAGAAGAAAGAGCAGCCACTAACGAACGGATAGAATAATGATAAGTATAGACGGAATTGACTTACAAAATTTCACAATCTTACAAAGTGAAGAATAAGTAATAATAATTTAGCTTGAACTATAGTACATGTCCTATATATACATAAAAAGAATTGCTAACTAACCATGCAGAAATTGTTGGACAAATATTATGAATTATATGCTTTTCTTGTAGGACCACTGTCACTCTCTAGAATTAGTATTCACATGCAGTCATAGGGGTGTGAGATTAAAACATTGAGGGGTTTAAATTAGATCGTAAGAGATAATTATCTAGAACTGAAAAAGCAACTTCAGAAATATGCAAGCCATGGTCAAATGCCTCAAAGACAGACAAGGAACAAGATTACTGTCACAAGGAAAAATATGTGTGATGATGAGGTTGAAGGATCAAAGTGATTGATGAGCAGTTCTTTCATATATGGTCACAAGCCTAAATGTATAGTTTTTACATACATACACAAAAGAGACATATTTTTAAAAATAATAATCATAAATGATCTTACATTTTGAGGATAGTGTCTCTTTATGTGTGTGCTTAAGTACTATACATTTAGTCTTGTGACCTTCTAAGATTTGTTCGTGATTTATTAAGTTAAAGTAGTAAACGAACAAGAGAAAAATTAAATATACATTTAGTCTTGTGACATTCCAAGATTTGTTCGTGATTTATGAATGATTGATAAGGCAAAAGGGATTTGTCACAATATTAAGAATGTCATTGACAGGGCCGACCTAAGGGAGGTGCAAACAACTCAACCGAGCTGGGCCTCCCAAAGGCATGGGCCTCAAAAAAAAAATTATAGCCCAGTATCCCTCATTAAAAAAAATTCAATTATTCCTCCTTTCCTATTGGCATGGCAGCGTATTCTTTCTCATTTCTTTCTTCTTCCTTCCTATTTTGTGCGTTCTTTTCAATTCTTCTCCTTGTGCGTTCTTTCTTTCTTCTTCTTCGTTCGTTCTTTCTTCCACCAATATAGACACAGTGCGTTCTTTCTTTCTTCCTTCTTCGTTCTTTATTCTCTCAAGTCTCAACCAATAACCAACGCAGCGCCGTTCTTTCTTTCTGTTTCGACCGTTTCCGCCGTTTAGGAGGCATACGGTGATACACTGATACGAGTTGAGATTCTTTCTTCGTTCTTTCTTTCTGTTTCGACTGTTTCTGCCGTTTAGGAGGCGAACAGTGATACATTGACTGATACGGATTGTCTCCACCGTTTCCGCCGACCGCCATCTCTCAAAGAATCACAACAATCATTCCTTTTCTCCACCGTTTTTATTTTATTACGGGCCTCTTTTTACTTTTAGAGCCGAGCCTCCAGATTCATAGGAACGACCCTGGTCATTGATATGAATCAGCTAGATTTCCGGTCCAAAAAAAAAATGTATTCTCACTCCAAATGTTATTAAGAGAAAACCATAATTCATTTCAAAGCTACCTCCAAATAAGCTCTTATATGCATGAGTACATATAGGAAACCCTCATGAGCCTAAGATGGGGTCATAAATGGCACCTTGGTCCAAGACCCGTCAATGGAATTATATCATATTTTCCCTAGAAAGTAAACTATTTTACTTAGAAATGAAAATTACAACTAAATTAGACACATTTATAACCTAACAGTTCTTTTAAAAAATATATTAAACCTGACAATTATCCTGAGGTCGTGATTTGAATTTCCTTTTTTGCTTTCCTCTTAAGTTACTTGATCAAATATTTAGTGAGCTTAGTCTGAATAGTTCAGGAAAAGCTCAACTCATTGAAACCCTTATAATTACTGAATAGACTGACCCAATTCAAGATTATATCAATTCTTTCCTAGAATGCATACAACATGATTTGAAGCAACTATACTAATAATCTAGTTCATGTAAAAGTCAACTTTTTTTTACTACGATATTAGTAGGGAATATGTGAGTCATACAAGACGGGTTCTCTTGTTTCAACCGGATTTTTTTTTTTCCATACACGAGTCAGAAATCGATTTCCTGACCATACTTAAGAAGTCCAAACCCCTTATCACTTAAACCAATCCATTGTTGATGTAACTCAACTTTCTCAATCAAGGTGCATTCTTTTTTTGTTGCTTAAATATAAGACCGATGAAGTATGCCTTAAAACTAATATTTTATGCACGTGAGCGTAGTAAACAATAGCAACAATCAAACTTTATTCCACTAAGTATGGTAAAATAAACTATCAAATCAGTTTATGACTTTGTAAGACGCTTTCAAATAATAAGTCATTTTTTTTTAGAAATAACTATAAAAGTCACTTAAATGCATAAAAAAAAAGCGGGCAAGGTTATTTTGGGCATTATGATGAAATATTTGGATGAAGGGAGTGTAGCTAGGATATAGGGGGTGTAACTAACAAAAACCATTGAGGAATGGCAATGGAAGACCCTAAAAGCCAGTAATTGCGAGGACCCAGCAAGCAACAATCAGGAATCAAAATTCCAATCAACAAAGAAGAACAGAACCTCTGTCTGTCTCTGCTGCTTTCTAGGTATTCTCTTCAATTCATGTTTTTCAGCTTTATGCTTTTTTGTTTGTTTTGGTTCCTTTTTCCCCAAAATTCATGTATGTATATGTCTGTTTATTCTCCAGTGTTACTGCACGCGCAGGTTTTTCACTTGTCTGTTTCAGAACAGTTCTCAAAATTTTATGGGTTTTTGTGTTTGATTGCAACCTCATCCCTTCCTAATAATTGATTAAAACTATTGTTCTTTCACTGTTTGTTTGCAGAGTAGTACCATTTTTGTACTGTTATTTATTTATTTATTAATCATTTTTGGAGGTTTAAGGTTTAATTTAGATTTTAATGACATTGTTTATGTGTTAATTAACAGGGTTTTGTGTTTATATACTATGAAGAGAACAATGCCATGGAGTGATGATGATGACTCATCTAATGATGAGTCATCTTCTTTACATTCAGACTCTGAAAATGATAGTGAAACTGGAGCCAAAAAATCCAAAGGTATTTTGGTGTGCAGTATCTTATAGCTATGTATGTTGAATTATCTGTTTAAGTGGAATATTTTTTGTGTATTTTGTTGACTACAATGAGTTCATGTGTGATTTATGAAACACTGACAACAGACATGACACTGACTCTTTGATGTTGGTACTAATTTGAGAAAATAAATTAATTGAATCTAATCGCGTGTAGTGTTGGTGTACGGACACCATGCTTTTAATCTGAAGTGTCGGTGCTATAGAGTGTGTGATAAATGAAAATAGTATCTGGACAAATGTACTTACTTGAATCTAGGATGTGGATAGGTTCTTAATGTGATTATGAACCACAATTAGTGTTTGTGTTTTGGGTCTATTTAATAAATATCTCATCACTAGAATGTGGATTGACACTCATCCAAGGTATGAAACCTCGGTGTTGCAATTACTTGAAGAACATTTTGTGGCTGACATCTAATGTGATAAATTAGGAGTTCTGGCGAAAACTAAAAGTTAATTGAGTGATAGCTGCTAATATTATGGAAGAGAAATTGCACAATTTCGTGATGCCCCATTGTAGAAGAGTTTCCTTGTTTTTCCTTGTTATTGGTGTATTTTATCACTGTTTTAGATTTTGTTGTTGGGGATATATACCCAATCTTGACCTTCAGTCAGTGCAATGCAAGATGGTTCATAAACAGTTGTGGTAGATACATAATGATATCCTAAATCAGTTGATAATGCTTATAATAGTTCTTTTTATCTTCACAGAAATTCTTTCAAGAGTTTCTTTAGAACCTAGAGTAGATATTTCCCAGGAAATGTAAATTAGAATATCGGGGTTGTTAAAACCTCCATTAACAATATATTATTGTCTTTGTTTGACCATATTGTGTGACTTAATTAGCGTTAGTTCATAATTGAAATTTTTAGCTTCTGAAATCCATATTATGATGGCTTCATACTCATTTGCTTGTAAACTTTGACATCTTGAAAATTCTCACTAATGTCATTGCCATATGTTGCTTAGTTACTAGTTTAACTAACTTCATGTCTGCAGGTAAATCTACAAAGCAGAAAAGTGCTCCAATTGACTTTGAAGCTCTGAAGCGACATGGCTATAAAGGCGGGCCTTCGGTCTTAAAGGTACCTCTACCCAAAGAAGATGACACAAAGAAAGATTGGTCCTGGTCCAGTGGAAAGGAAAAACGTGTCGAGAAGGAAGTTGAAGAAACATATGAAGAGAGAAAGAAAACAAGAGAGGCTCTTTCCCTAGGAGAGCAAATGCCAACTGTTCTGACTAGGAATGACAAGAAGAGTCTTTCCTTTTCTCAGAAGGAAAAGAAGAAAAGGGATCTTGGTCAAGCAAGCAGGGGGAAAAATTATGTTGAAGAAGAGAAAAGGCTGTTGAGGGACAATGGAGTCTATTCTGGTTTTGATTCTTGATATGCCAGGCTACAATCTACTGCATTTTGTATAAAGGTACTGTGATATGGTCTGTGTCATTTTGTTGTACTTAAAGGATTTAGTTTAGTTGGAGATGTCTACTATAATCTCATGTCATGTTAAGTCGAAACTCGAAACCATTTTAGATGATAAATGGCTGAGATTGATAAAATTAATGCCCCTTTTTTGAATCAGAAGAAAATTTAGAACGTTGTCCAGGGAATTATTTTTCATATTTAATTTTTTTTTCTTGAGGTGCTTAAAAAAGTTATAAACTATGGAATGTTGGAGTTCTGATATTGCAGTATAACAATTTCGAATGAAATTTGTGATACTTGTATTGTGATAATATATTAGGGGAGAAACTTTTCCCACCTTGACGTTTCTTAAAAACCGCGTATGTTTTCGAAAGTGTATTTTCGGATTATAGTTTATTCGAAAGTCTCCGGTTTCTAGGAGATTGAGTCATACTAATCCGGAGTTTGGTCGAGATGTAGATAAAGTCTGACTAATAATTGTTTCACTCAGAAATCGAACTTGGTTTTCCCGAACCATTCTTGAGCTCAATCATTTGGTTTGAAAGAGTACTCTCAGACAACACAAAACTATTTTATTTTTTAAACTTGTACGGATTAGTAGGGGTGGAGAAAGTTCATGGTAGGGGTGGAGAAAGTTCCTCCCTTATACTAGCTTTTCTTATTCGTGAGTGAGTGGTAAATCTTGGCAATACAACCTTATATGGATTGCTAAAATTAAACTTCACAACATTATCTATTCATTTTCCCTAAAAAAAAATTATCTATTAATTTTGATCGTTCATAGATTGATCTCATGGCTATGAATTTACTCCTCTCATTCTTTCATAAAAGACATCTCTTGATCCCTCTTGTTTGAAATTTGTGATTTTGCACCTGAATTTTTTTAGTCAATGAAGTCTCTCCATTCCACCTAAAATAGTTAAAGTGTTATTTTTTATTTAAAATATGTGGAATTAAAATTTACAGAGGGGTCTTATAAAATGATTTAAAGAGGGATACATAGATGTTCTTTTATTGAGTAAAAATTAATATTATAATTAGTGAGTTTAATGTGAAGGAATGTATAACATGATTTAATCAAATGAATTTGTGATTTTTTTTAATAATCATGAGTTTTGGAATTTTAAATAGAGTAAAAGTGATGGAGTAATAATTGAAAATTTCTAAGGACTAAAATTGCTAAAATAAACTCACGGGGGCCAAATTTGCACGGACCTTACAAAATGTAATAAATAAATAAATAAAAAAACTGAATCGATCAATTAGGCACTTTGGATTTGGGAAATAAGCATTTGTTTGGTTCCACATTTTGTTAACAAAATCCCACATCCCAATTTTAATTGGACTGTGATATTACCAAGCTATATTTTGAAGTTTTGACACCGTGATATTACGAAGTTATGTTTTGAACAAACACACACAGACTAAGTTAAAGTATTGAACTAAACCGTTAAGCAATGAAGTTTGCTTCCATTTGCACTGGCTTAGTTTTTGAGATTTCAGTGGTCTAATGTTAATATCATATAAATCCTTTTCCCTTCTTATTACACTTGAATGGCAATATACATGTATGTATGTATGTATGTATGTATGTATGTATGGGACTAGGGTAGTAAATGTAAACACATCTAAAGGTGTTGTGGGACATCTTTGTATGTTTAATTTGAAGATTTTACTGTCTACCAGATTAACTTTGTTTAAGTACTTATTACTCAAATAAATCATCCATCAACATAGTGAACTCAAAAGGTGGCATGGTATAAAATCTCGTTGTTCAAAATGATTGAAACTAACCCAACAGAGAGAATTTATCAATTACCAAAATTATTATTGGATTTCCTAATTATAGAACAGACAGTTTCTTGATTGTTCAACTAAAAGGTTGTTACTTGTTGCATCTTATATCTCTTTGAAGTGATGCAATCCTTATGAGTTAGTCGGTCAGGCATTTCGAAGGAGAAAAGTAACTCATTTTTTGGAGAGATCCAAAGCAAGTTGAAACAAAACTAAAATTAAAACCTCAGTGCAAGGTGCAGTGACGATAATATTCACGTGCAATAATAAATGTCTACTCGAATGATCTCATAGATCAAAGCTAAAGATAAAACAATGCATGAGAGAATTTGTTTACATCTAAAACTACAGAATTTGTTCGCTGAAATCGGCAAACATGATATTTACGGTCATATAAAATCTCCTAAACTGATTGGAGGTTAAGTGAGTGTAAATAAAGTCGAATATGAGTCGATCAAATCTTTCTCAAGTTTACTCAGATCTATGAAAGTCATGAAAGTGTTAGAATCAATCAAAACTCGGTAGAACATGATAATTGAGCAATTTACTTGTGCTCGATATTTATAGGATCACAAGTCCAATAAAGCTAAGAACGTGAAACCACATTCTACATAGCAATGGAAAATTTCGTGAAACTGGAAAATAAAGTTAAATGTGAGCGGCCATGTATCCCAAGCAATATGAGGATTTACACATTACGCGCGTAAATAGTCAAACAAGACTAAATTATATAGGCAACATTGTTTTAGTCGGTAGGACTAATGTTTATCTATAAATACTAGACTAGTAAACTTGTATCACACACAATCAATCAAAAAAGTTATTTACGCATTTTGATTTTTTTTGTCATTCTGCGCACCTGCCTTTGATTTTTATGCATTTCATAACTCAGCGGTTTAAAAACCTCAAGCTTAAATGCATCTTTGGTTCTCCTATTTTTGTAAAAAATAAAATGCAGATCCCTTTATTTTTTGAAATCGGTTCTTTGGTCCCTAAATTTCACTTTTTTCTTTCTTAATTTTCACCCCTCATCCCTTTTTTTTGTCAGTTTTACTAATATAGCCTATTTATTAATGTCGTGGCAAAGCTTACAAGGTCACACTAAATATTCATGTCAAGCAAAAAAAAAATGTCTAATAGTGATGTCACGTCATTAATGAATATGTCACATCAATAAAAATTACCCAAAATGAGATGAGATGAAAATTTAGAGAGAAAAAACAGAAATTGAGGACAAAAAAAATGAAATTTTTAAATTGAGGGATAATTTTTTTTTAATAGAGGGTAAAAATGCATTTAAACCAATATCTAAAATAACGAGCTTAAAACAATGAGTGATGAATGAATACTCAATTTGGTCATTTCTCATTCACAATTTTCTCGCGTGCCAATTTAAAACTCATAGTAGTCGTTGAGATCTTTTTATCAAAGAAAAATTAGTTTCTAATTGATTATAACAGAGACTAATTTATCTTCGGTATAAAAATGTCTTATAATATCTGAGATATGTGGATAGCTATGACACTCATTTTTTAAAACTCTCTTTAACACTCACTTCTTGTCGAATGAAACTCACGTGGTCTCACACTTTACAAATGAATTTCGATAAAAATAGTGAGATCCAATTTATTTGTAACATACTAATTTGTCCTCATTTTCTTAAGCTTTGTTTGTGAGTTTGAAAGGGAAGGAATGAGAGGGTTTGGAAAAAAGGAAGAAGTAAGTGGAAGAAATAGATGACATTGGGAGGAGAGGTTTTGGAGGGTTTATTTTTCTTCAAAATATAAAATCCTTCTCATTTGGGGGAACTAAAATATTGTATTAGAGGAGAGTTTTGAGAGGATTAGAAGGATTTATATGAATTCTTCAAATTTAATATATGTTGTTATAATATTCTTTTTTTTAAGGAATTGTTATCATCCGTTGTAAGCTAGCTTATCAGTTAAATGCTATTTTTATCAAACAGAGCCTAAATGTCTTTACACTAGAATGTGGATTGACACTCATCCAAGCTATGAAACCTTGGTTTTGCTAGTTCATTCACTTGTTGATTTGAATATTTGTGATCATATTGATAAGGGTAAATTGGGCTACATCTAAGGGTGGGGAAGTTTATAACTTGATAAAATGGCACTGATGAACCAGTCTAATTATGTAGCAATTACTTCAAGACCATTTTGTGAATGGCATCTAACATGATAGAATAGAAGTTAATTGAGTGATAACAGATAATAGTATGGAAGAGAAATTGTACAATTTGATGATGGCCCATTGTGGAAGTGATTTCTTGATATTGGTGTATTGTGATCCCTGTTTTAGATTCAGTTGTTGGGGTATATACCTCCTATCTTGACCTTCAGCAAGTGCAATGCAAGATGGTTCCTTATCGTGCTATACAGTTGTGGTAGACAGATAGTAATGTCCTAAATCAGAGTACATTCAAAGGATTGGCTAATTCAAATGTACAGTTAATTATCCTTAAAATAGTTCTTTTTTATCTTTACTCAGAGAAATTCTTTCTAGAGTTTCTTCATTGCATAACCTAAAACATCATAGGTATTATCGTTCGGAGAACCCTAGTTTGATTTTTAGGTGGAATAATTCTTGGTCAGACTATACTTACCTCACGGCCGAACTCCGGATTACTAGGACCCCCTTCCCCTGGAAATTGGAGGGTTAACACCCAAAAAAAAATCTATTAAACTCCTTTGGGAGGGGGAAATGTTTGTTATTAGTGTATTATTAGAGGGGAGGGGGAAAATGTTAGTAGCAGAGATTGAACTTTGGACATCCTTCTTAAACTCCTTCAGTGTCTCAACCCCTTAACCACTGGGCTACACCTTCGGGGACACATCATAGGTATATTATCTTACTATTAAGTGATTTAGCCTCATATCCCTTGGGTTAAGCATAAGCTTTGTGTGAATGAAAGCAAAAGACATAAATTAGAATATCTGTGTTTCTTTATACTGTCTTTGTTTGACCATATTGTATTATTTAATTTGTTAGTTCATAAAAGTTATTAGCTTCTGAAATCCATATTATGACAGCTTCATACTCTTCTGCTTGTAATTTGTATACTTTGACATCTTAAAAATTCTCACTAATGTCATTGCCTTATGGTGCTTACTAGGTTAATGAACTTCATGTCTGCAGGCAAATCTATAAAGCAGAAAAGAGAAAAAGGGAGCTTGGTGAAGCAAGCAGGAGGGAAATCATGTTGAAGAAAAGAAAAGGCTGTTGAGGGACAACGGAGTTTGCTCTGGTTTTGATTCTTGATATGCGAGACTAGAATCTACTATGTTTTGTATAAAGGTACTATGATGGTATCTTGTGTCATTTTGTTGTACCGGGATGGATTTGGATTAGTTGGAGATGTCTACTATAATCTCATGTTAAGTAGAAACCATTTTAGATGATAAATGAGAGAGATTGATATACATGTATGGGACTAGGCAGTAAATGTGAGCACATCTGAAGGTCTTGCGGACATCTTTGTATGTTTAATTTGAAGATTTTCCTGTCTATCTATCTGATTAACTTTGTTTAAGAACTCGTCACTCAAATAAAGCATCCATCAAAATTTAGTGAACTTAAAGGTAGCATGCTACAAAAACTCGTCAATCAAAATGATTGAAACTAACCCAACCAACAGAGAATTAATCAATTATGAAATTATTATTGAGAGCAATTTCTTGATTGTTCAACTAAAAGGATGTTACTTGTTGCATCTTATATCTCCTTGAAGTGATGCAATCCCAAGAGTGACGAAATAAACAAATTTGTTGCGTCAAATGCAAATACAAAGCTATGGTCAGTCTGGCCTTTAGAAGAAGAAAAACAATCACCCTCGGGTGATTCAATGCAAGTTGAAAGACAACTAGGACAAGAACAAAAATGCTGGCAACAAACCGATGAATTATTTTTTCCGGTAACTTTTAGTTCCCTTGTTTCCCTGAGACATAAAGTAATCCTGCATCTTGGATTTGCAGTTGGCATATCGTTCCTACCAGTGCATAATTTGAAGTGCTAAATCTCATCTTAAAAGGAAGGCCGTCTTAAAAGAGGGTGAAGAAGAAGGAGAAGAAATAGAGATCTATTGAAAGCGCACGAAAATACTCATTATGGAAGACTATCTAAAATTGAAGCAATTACTAGCTTTGTTATTATTAATAACTAGAGGAACTGATTGCATTATTCTATTTCATTCCTTGTAACCTTACGATTTCCTTGTAACTTGACGATTGGGTTACACAGATTTTTCAACATGTAATCAATTTGCAGGTGTTGTTTATTCATCTGCCTAAGCAGCATATGTAGTCTCTGTAGAAGCTCACATGATTGCTTCACTTTCAAGTTTTAACCATCCATCCAGAATCAGGACCCTGTTAACAAACTCTTGGCTAAAGTTGTACTTCTGTATAATTTTATTGATCCTGCCCAAACAAAAAACTCTCAATATGGTTTGAAATGAACATTTACACTACTGATGACCTAGAGGTGTGGACATTGACACAAAAGACACCAAGATACAACTAAATTTAAAGTGCCGTATTAGAATTTGAAATTATAATCAAACACGTATTAGTATGAACACGACTAATCTTTTCAAGTTTCATGTTTCAGAGCAGATGACCAATGTGTTTACTGGATACAGTAACCTAACAATGTATTTCAGTTTATAAGCTAAAACCATAAATGAAATTGACATATGGTTTGTACCTTCTCTATATTTTTCAAGATAAACTAAGTGGCAAAATTCAAATATACTAACCTGAGTTGTATAATGTCAACTTGAAGAAACAAATTAACAGATTTAGTAATGCCGAGAATAAAAAATGATTAGGAGTACTATGAGAATGAGTGGAAAAAATTTGAACACAGTCCAGATAAATTGTCATTTTTTTCGGCACTTTGGTAACCTGATCTTTTACTTTTTTTTTAAACAAGCAGACTTTTACGTATTACAGATCATATTTACAAAATGAAGAAAACATCAAATAAGAATGAAGTGAATAAATTTATTGACAGACATCCATGCATTGATATAGTGAAGTAAAATAAAAGCAAACTAGTATATCCAGATCATGGCCAATGTGAAGAATAGCAAAGGTAATTATCTAACCTTTACATTGAAGAGAACACTACCATCAGAAACCTGTTCACCCACTGTAATTTGTAGCCCGTGTACATAGCCAGATGATGGTGCCTTTACAACATGCTAGAGAAAAAGCAAAACAGTGTTGGTTATAACTTCCTAGATAGATAAACAAAGACACCAAAGAGAGAAATTTACAACATCTACAAAGAAGCCATACCTCCATCTTCATCGCTTCTAATACTAACACAGGTTGTCCCCCCTCTACCCTAGTCTCGTTCTTCACTAGAACCTTAACCACCAAGCCTGCCATGGGTGCCACAACAGCTCCTCGAGGAACGCCAGATGATTCGGATTTTGGTTTATGTTGGGATTCCTCATCCTCATACAACTTGAGGCCTATTTTCTCTTTGAAATAATGATGAAAGGGCCCTTGCCAAATATGAATATGCTTCATTTGCTCCTGAATCCCAAGGGAAGGCAATCAATAGAATATCAAGAATTTTATGTTTGACAAGAAAGAGAATTCGGCAGCAATTTTGTTTTACTAAATCAATCTACATACACTCCAAAATCATCTATGCAAAGGAAGGCGAAATACCTTCGAGTATACAGCAAGGTTAACATCGTTGATTACACCATCAGCTTCAACTCTAAAATCATGATCTTTTACATATGTTGCTTTAACTTCTAAACCAGGACTTCCATTTTCATCTGTCTGGAAGTATACAATACCATCTTTAGTCAACTATTAGAGAATTTGTCGCACAATAAAATGTGGAAAAAATTATTGTTTCATGTTAGGAGATACCTCAATCAGGTACCTCCCATCAGGCAGGTAAGTGATGGTAAGCTTCAAGATCTTTGAACTACCACTATCATACTCATTATCCCACTCAAGTTCTATTGTACGCTTGGCTTGATGATGGACTCTGAAAGGCGGCGAATTATACCATATAGGGTGTAAGCTGCTGCCACCTGAACATAGTGGCAGATGTAAATACCAAGGAAAAGCAAACAAAAACAACTCAGAACATTAAACAACAGGAATGAAACAATACCAGGGGGGTTTCTGGCTGATACGAAATGTTCTTTCTCAATGAAACATGCAGCCACAAGGGATGCACTACGCCTAGCAGCTTCATATGCTTCTTTGGCAGACTCTGAATTTGTAGCATCCACAAAGAGATCTTCCTTGTAATTATCAATAAAATGAGTCTCCACATTGCCATTTTCAAATGCCCAGTGATTAGCGAGCTTTAGAAGAAAGTTGACATTAGTTGGTAGACCTGCAACCTGTGCAAGAATATATTAGAAGTTTACACATGGAGCATGATTTCTAAAAGATGGAATGCTGCTAGAAATATAGTTGATTTAAGATTACTTGAATTTCTCTCTTCTATGGGAACTGGTCGGAAATGCCCGACTTTCTTACATACCCAGTACTATTCCACCCTACGTTGTCAACCCTTGGCCCCAAAGATAACAAATACAGGGACTGACAAAGGGAAAGTTGTATGACATCTCAATACGAGAAAGCAGACATTTTACTAACTAAGCCTCACTCATAATCATGATTACATCAAATTATCTATAGCAAGATCAACACAAAAATTCAAGTATACCTGAAAATTTGTCAAACTATCCTTCAGTTTGACCAATGCTGCAGCACGATTTTCTCCCTGCACCACAAGCTTAGCAATCATAGGATCATAGTGCATGCTAACAGCATCTCCTTCTTTAACCCCAGTATCCACCCGGACTGTCAAGATAGTAAATTTTCAGTTAGTAAAAAAGAAAGTATCTTGGAGTTTCATGTTCTTCCAACAGCAGAAAATAGGATAAATTTTCGGATTGACCATAAATTAATTACTAGGCTAACTTTGCACAACTGACCCCCTGATGAGACTGGAACGTGATAATGGTGCAGTATTCCAGTTGCTGGAAGAAATCCTTTTGGAACATTTTCAGCATAGATTCGAGCTTCAAAAGCATGACCTGCACCCACAACATAGAATTATAATATAGATAAACTTCAAAGTATAGCATAATAGACAGCATTTCACACACATTCTCACAATAGTATAATAAAAATAAATAATTAACAAGCTCAACTGATGAATTATACAACATTCTATATGATCTCATTTTCAGAAAGCCAGTTCTTTTTATGTCATTCTTAAGTAAGTTTCAGAGGAGGCCACTAAAAAGACTCTCCAGCAATTAGTCATAAATACTAAATAGTAATAAGAATTTTTTTCCCCAAGCGAAGTATTTGTCAAAATTTAGGAGTGAATACTAATACTCGACTTCCAAGCACCCCACTAACACAGAAAACTTTGTTCTTAAGCTGATGGTTTGATTGTTTTCTCTTTTGTATCTATTAGGTTTTTAAATTGGGTCTAACTCATCCTTACAAAACCAGCTTGTAAGGTGAGGGGTGCCACTCTTTATAAACTCTTATCAAGAGTCCTATCTTTTCTATGTGAGACTTGGGTTTTTCCCAATAGTATCTCAGGAGAACCTAACCAAATTTAGAATATACTTACCTCAACCACAGATCTGTAGAACTGTCAACTTTAGTTCATTAAGTTTTTAATATGGAATTAAGCAAAGTCAACCTTAAAAGTCCCTCACCCACACACTAAATAAACGGGAACTAGGATATTAACCCCCACCCACCACCAAAAGAAAAGAGACGGGAAAAATTGAATCACCTAATATTGGTATTTGTGATTGACTCAGTGGAAGAGGATCTCCATTCGCAACATGTATTTGCCATTCAACAAGATCTTGACCAACAATCATCTCTGTGACAGGATGCTCAACCTGTACTAACATGCCCCCATGTTATACTTAGGCAAGCCACAATTCTAGGACAAAATGACAGTAAATATCAATCCAAGCACCTGAAGACGGGTATTCATCTCCATAAAGTAAAACTGGCCAGAGACTGTATCAACTATAAACTCCACTGTCCCGGCATTGTAATAGTTAACTGCCTTCAGCCATCAGAAAGAAACAAGAAATCAGTAAATGCTATTGAATAGAATGAAGATCTTCTAACCACATGAAGTTATGAGATAAGCAAAAGGAAAATGATAAAAGGAAACCGCACCTTATTACTCAAAAATATTTTAATAAAGACTACTTGTTATTATTTACTGTTTAAAATTAAATAAGGAAAGACATGTGCATGAGTTTAGCACAATGAAAACCACATAACCATACCTGATGCTCAACAACAAGCAGAAAAATTAAAGCAAAAAAAATTAAAGCCAAACAATGTCATAAAACTGCGGAAGAATCAGTTAATATGGCAAAACAGAACTAAACAGAAACCTAAAAGTAGCACCGAAATGACTGAATGAAACCAAATCAGAAGTAATGACTACAAGGGTGCAGAGCCAAGGGTCTTCAAAGGAAGATAAGCCTCTCTCACACAGTCCAAATAAGGTAGTTCTCCCTCTACCCCCTCATGCCACACTAACCTCCTTTCGTCACACTTTTCTTCTTTCTTAACACACCCTCTACACTCTACTAGGCTTCTAACTTTGCTTACTTCTGAAATACAGGTCCTAAAAGATACCATATAACTATTTATAAATTGTTAACTAGTTAACTAAATAAATAAATTAGTTGAGAGGTAAATAGTAAATACTATGCATGTATGTATTACATAAATAAATAAACATTTGTCAAAAATAAATAAATAAATAAACATTATTGCTAAAACTCAATATGGGACTTCCTTGTTAAAAAATTTAAGCATAGAATTTTAATATTCTGTGATGTTCTCATCTTAAGCATTGAAAGCGTAGAAAAGAAACTAATCCAGTCACGAACACAACTTATCTAAAAGTTTTCATTCTTGAAAGAAGTCAAAGAAACAACAACTTCAGATCCTTCAAAGATTAAAGAAGCAATTACAAGTAGCTGAGAAAATACTGTAGCCTTTTGAAACTAAAGGACCTTACCTTTGCAGCAGAAACAGCAGCTTGACCCAAGTGTGCACGAAACTCAGCAGAAATGTTTGGCTGCAAATGTGTAACTACAAGTTCACAACTCCAGTAAAACTTTTAAAAACTAATATTTAGCCTGTGGAATGTAAGTCTTACTGCTGGAGCTTCTTCAATTATTTTTTGGTGTCTTCTCTGCACACTGCAGTCTCTCTCATTTAAATGCAGAACATTCCCATGCTTATCCCCAAATATCTATGATTTCAAACAGAAAAGAATCTGTTATAACTTATGAGCCCATGTCCAAGACAAATGGATATTTTTGTATTGATGGTCACTATTTGAATTCCATTGTTCCTGTTAAGTTCTGAAGAACTGAAAAAAAGTCCTAGGACTATATTATGAGACATTTTAAATTTTTCAGAAGAAAAGAAGCAGCCAATGAAGCTTCTTGGAGAAACGGTAGCAGGATGAGTGATAAAATCAATATAATTACTTGGACTTCTATGTGCCTCGGTTGTGTAATATACTTCTCCAGCAAAATTGTGTTGACACCGAAAGAAGCAGCTGCTTCACGTTGTGCTGCAAGGAATGATTCAGCAAATTCATCTGGAGTGTGTACAATCCTCATACCCTACATTATTCACATTGTACAAAATTTCAATAGAATGAAACCGTAACCTCATGAGCAACAAGGATTGTCTTTATTGGTCTCTTTCTTATCTGTTTTGACAATAAAAGAAATGTGCAATTCTTAGAACAGATTTTCAACTCTCAAACATGTAGGAACCTAAAAGTGTAGCCACATTACAATAACGATACTCATCATGCTATAACCAATGAACGAAGACAGGATAAATAAGGTTCACAGAGTCATAACCGCACCATGAAATCAGCAATCCAAGAAGAGAACATAGAACAAGGTGAAACCCTACAATGAATTGGACTAAACGCACAATGCAAAGAATTTTCCAAAATGGCCAAACTGCCCAAACACATTCATTCAGTACCATGATAATCATTCATCCAGGTCAGAGAGTAAATTGAGTATAAAAGAAAGAAGAGTAGCACATCTTTGAATCAAAGGATCATGAAAGGGAGCAAGTATATGAAGGTAGCACTAGAAAGCACCTTTCCTCCTCCTCCATGAGTTGGCTTTATGAGGACCGGATACCCAATTTGATCCGCCTCCAACTTCATTTTATCAATATCTTGTTCATCTCCATGATATCCAGGCACAAGTGGCACCCCTGCAGCCCCCATTATTCTCTTCGATGCACTGATTAATTCATTCCAAAAAATAAAGATCAGCAATAATGCCTCACACAGACACAAACACGTAGACCTCAGAATAATTTAAAAAGATGAAAGTGATTGTAACCATATATATCGACGTCAGACACGTAACTAAAATTGATAGATGCCATTGGAGATAAAATATACACAAACTATAAAATGAAATTATATTGACACCGGGGAAGTGTTTTTACTTCAGTGCAACTGTTTTACATCACTTATATAGAGATCAAGTGATTAACTAACTAATAACAAACTAATATATTTGGTTCCACTTTTGGAGGTGCTATAATTGATTTTGACACTTGTTTGGATATTTTTCAATAGAATTGATTTCACCTCCAGAATTGATTCTAACTTGAATCTAGGATATGTAGCTTATAACTCCAAACGCGATTTTTACACTCAAATTTATTGTTCGACTGATATGCATCAAGTGGCCGATCACTTCTAAGACATTAGGGGCTCAAGCACCCCACAAGAGAATAAGATTTTCCTTTAATACTACTACTATTATATTTTTTTAAGCCCCGACAAAACTTACTAGATCCACCAACTTATACTTATCTCACTCAACTAATATTTAGAGGTTAGATTTTTTTACTTTAATCAACTAATTTATGTATTTTGAGTTTGTTTCTTCATAAAAGTTATGTATTATGTAAAAGTTCGTAATAATTTTTTGAAAAATGCTAACAAGTGCTTTAATTAAGGAATTAAAAAAGTAACTTTTATATCGAAAATGGTGCATTTGTTGTAACTTTTATAACAAGTGCTCTTATGCATTTGTTGCACTAAAGCTCCTGCATACGCAGGATCCAAGAAGAGGTCCCACCATTTTGGTGTATTGTACACAGCCTTACCCTATTTTTTACACAAGAGGTTGTTTCCAAGACATGAACCCATGATTGAACTATCAGTCACGCGAGAACAACTTCTCGTGACTTGAACCTGGACCCAGAAAATTTCAGTCACATTTTGGTGTATTCTATATAGAATATCTTCTAGCCCCCCCATCAAAGGAAGTTAGTGGATCTGCCACTTTACGACAACCCACTTTTAACTAAAATCAATCTTACAAAATCATTTCTTGTCACCGCAGAACAAAAGTTAAACTAACTAACTATTAACTAATTACATCTCTAATCTGAAGTGTGGATACTACATAGATATCTGTAACTAATAACACATTGCATTTCACTTCCAAGTGTATGATAATGAATCAATAATACCTCTTGTCACCCATATCTCGAATGGCAGACGCCGGAGGTCCAATAAACGCAATACCATTATCTTCACAAAGTTGAGCAAAATCAGCACTCTCCGATAAAAATCCATATCCAGGATGAATAGCCTAATCAATCAATCAATCAATTACTATAATTAACAAACAAACTTGATGGAAGTTCAAAGTTGACAATTACTACTACTTACCTGAGCACCAGAACGCAAAGCAGCATCGAGAATGGAAGAAGAGTTGAGGTAACTGAGACGAGGTGGGGGAGGACCGATTCGAATGGCTTCATCGGAAGATGCGACGTGGAGGGAGTTTCTATCGGCGTCGCTGTAAACAGCGACGGTGCGAATTCCGAGTCTCTTTGCGGTTCTGGTGATTCTGCATGCTATTTCGCCTCTGTTTGCTATTAGAATTTTTTCTATGCGTTCTCTTTTCTTTGGTTCCGAAGAGAAGTCACGTGCACGCACGTGCCGGATCGAGTGTGTGAGGTTGATTTTGTTCTTGGTAGAAGCATTTCGACGGAACAGTAAGAGGAAAGAAGCCATGTTCTGTTAATGTTATTCCATAGTCGTTGAAGGAAGGAGTAAGATATATGAATTTTGATTTATTTTAGGACACTGAATCTGACTTAAGTGTTTTGATCATTGACGCAACTCAATGTCTTGTTGATGATAAGTGTATGAGTTGTAATGTAATCTTACATGGATAAGGACGATAATGCCAAATCATGTCACTGTCCCTGAACTTAGAGCTATTAAAAAAATTGTTAGAAAAATTCAAGAGTGTATTTGGATAAAGATAGATATGAAAATCTTAAATGAAAAAGATTTTTTTTTTTTACATTAACCCTTTTATTTTTACCAAAAAGAATGTTGGCAATTCAAAATTTGATTAGGAGATAAGTAAGGTTTAATAAAAAAAAATTGTTAGAAAAACTTATGAGTGTGTTTGAATAAAGATAGATATGAAAAATTTAATCATCTAAACAAAACTTGAAAAGATTTAAATTTTCTTAAAAAAACTACATTATCTCAAAATATTCTCTTGTCAAAACACACTCTAAAATATATATGAAAATAAGAAGAGATGAAAATGTGAGAAGTAAAGTTTATTAGAGGGGTTTGATATTATTCCTTTTCAACAAATTTCATCTAAAATCTGAACTTATTTCAAATAATTTGTTTGAAAATTCATCATTACCCATTTTTAACCAATTTCATTTCACGCTTAATATCCAAACTTGTTTCAAGGATATTTTTTTTAAAAAAAACCATGCACACATAGTTCTACCGATTAAACATTTATTTATGTTTTGAATTTAATTGATTTTTCCTAGACCAAAATCATGGTAAATAACTATATATTGTGATTAGTGTATTTTTTATTTATTTTTTTACAAAAATTTAAGTGGGTTGGTTTCTATGGGTTTACTAGGGACAGAGCAGGCATTAAGGTATAGGGAGTGATAAAAGTGATGAGTGGTTATTTAAAAAATATGAAAGATTAGCTTTATTATTTGCTTTTCATTATTTAAAGTATTTGGATTGGATAATCATTCCCTGTGCTCTTTGGTCTTTTGCTTAATATGCATACAGTCAGAGCTAACATTTTGCTTAATATTGATTTTAGGGGGTGTAATGCCTACTTGAAACGGGCGGGAAATTATTGGGCTTTATTTGAGAAGGTCCATTTATTGAAGCAGCTCCTACAGCAGTACAATTCAATGGAAGGCACTGTATTCCTGTATTATTACTTGCTGCTTTGGAGATTTAAGCAGGTGGTATGAGTTGCAGATGACATTTATTTTACTCTTCAAAATGAATATATCAATCAATTTTATCGATTCATTCAGATAGAAGGCTTATATGCATTTCTTATTCTTCCTTAAAAAAAATGCATTTCTTTGTTAGTTTTTAATTTAAGGTTGATTAGTTTTAATTCAAGTTAGTTTGGATTAAAACATGTTTAGGAGTTTGTTACAAGTTAGTTAGTTTGTTTTGGATTGCTTACTAAGCAAGTAATGTGTATAAGTCATATAGGAGGCACATTGTAACTAGTTTCAATACTTAATGAAATTTACACAATTTACAACAATCAATCCTTTCTTTCTTCTCTCAATTCTCTAATTTCAACCCTAAATTCATAAGAAAATCATAGCTTGCTTAGCAAGCAAGCACTGTTGTGCTAACAAATTGGTATCAGGAGCTTCTAGTTCTGATCTAAGGGAGCAAGAAAACTTCAATCACGCGATTATCAAGGTTCAGAAACGTTGTATGTGAAGCCATGAATGATAACAACAATTTCAATACTCATCTTCCAATTCTTGAAGGTGGAAATTGGGAAAGATGGAGTGTTGTGATGAAGAATCTGTTTATGGCACAAGATTTATTGGAGATTATGCAAAACAGTTATGATGAACTGGGTGGAAACGTTACTAAAGTGCAGAGAAATGCATACAAGCAGTTAAAGCAGAAGGATTGTAAGGCATTGTTCTTCATTCAACAAGGTATTGATGGAGGAAATTTTGAGAAAATCTCTAAATCCACAAGATCAAAGGAAGCTTGGGATATTCTTGAAAAGTATCATGAAGGGGATGCTAAGGTGAAGCAGATAAAGCTCCAGTCTTTGAGAAGGAAATTCAAATTGATGCAAATTGAAGAAGAGCAAAAGATTGTTGATTACATCTCTAAATTGATGAATGTTGTAAATCAGATGAAGGATTGTGGTGAAACAGTTTCTGATCAACAAATTGTTGAGAAGATCATGAGAACGTTATCACCAAGGTTTGATTTCATAGTGGTGGCCATACAAGAATCAAAGGATGTGAAGATTTTGAAGATTGAAGAACTGCAGAGTTCTTTGGAGGCACATGAATTGATGGTGTCTGAAAGAAGTAGTGAAAGATCAATTCAACAAACATTGCAAGTTCAAACTGTTAAGAAAGATGATTCTGATAAGAAGAACTTCAAGAAAAACAAGAATAACTCAAAGGGAGGAAATTGGTCAAAAGGAAATAACAAATCCATTGAAAAAGGTGAATCTTCAAGAGGAGGAAGTTCTTATCAAAAAAAGAAGAAATTTCTTTATAAGAAGAAGATACAGTGCTATAATTGTAAAAAGTTTGACCACTATGCTTCTGAATGTTGATATGGTAAAGGGAAGCAAGCAAAGAATGAAGAGGAACATGCTAAGCTTGCACTAGAAGATTCAGATTCTGACACAGTCTTGTTGATGGTGACAACAACTAGTATTGAGAGCTGCAATTAAGAAAGATGGTTCTTAGATACTGGTTGCTCTAATCACATAAGTGGCAATAAGAATTGGTTGAAAGAAATTGATCCTAGGAAGATTACAAAAGTAAAGCTTGCAGATCATAGAACACTAGTTGCAGAAGGCATGGGAAAGATAGCTATTGAAGGAAAGAATGGAAAATTAGCAGTAATTGAAGATGTACTTTATGTTCCTGGAATGCAATGCAACTTGCTTAGTGTTGGTCAATTGGTACAGAAGGGTTATTCAGTAACTATGAAAGATAATTCTTTGAAGTTGTTTGATAAGAATCAAAGGTTAGGTCTGAAAACTCCTTTTGCAAAGAATAGAACATTTCAAATTGATATGAAAGCTGCTAAATTGAATTGCTTATCTGCTACGGTGACTAATGAAGATAGTTGGCTATGGCACTATAGGTTTGGCCACCTAAATTTCAGAAGCCTTAATTAGTTAGTTGACAAATAACTGATTTTAGGAGTCCCTAAGTTGAGTATACCAGAGAAAGTATGTGATGTATGCTTGATAGGGAAGCAACCTAGGAATGCATTCAGTACAAGCACAACTCATAGATCAACTGAGGTGCTGAATGTTGTGTATTCAGATGTATGTGATCCATTAGAGGTTCCTTCATTGGGAGGAAACAAGTATTTCATTACTTTTCTGGATGAATTCAGCATGAAGATTTGGCTATTTCTGATCAAAGCAAAGAGTGATGCTTTTGATATATTCAAGAAGTTCAAGGTCTTAGTAGAAAAGTAGAGTGGTAAATCTATTAAGATTTTGAGAACTGTTGGAGGTGGAGAGTATACTTCAAAGGATTTTGAGAAGTTTTGTGAACAAAATGGTATAATTCATGAGGTGGCTGCACCATATACTCCACAAGATAATGGCTTAGCTGAGAGAAGAAATAGAACAATACTTGACATGACTAGAAGCATGTTAAAATTGAAGAATATGCCAAATACTTTATGGGGAGAAGCTGTGAAGACTGCAGCATACATTCTGAATAGATGTCCTACAAAGAAACTTGATAAGATCCCAGAAGAAGTATGGATTGGAAGGAAGCAGTCTACAAAACACTTAAGAGTGTATGGTTCTTTGTGCTACAAGCATGCCCCTGATGCAAAGAGAAAGAAGCTAGGTGACAAAAGTGAACCTATGATATTGGTTGGATATCATGAGACAAGTGCTTATATGCTCTATAATCCTATGAATCACTCAATTATAATTAGCAGAGATGTCATGGTATGTGAATCAGAAGTTTGTGATTGGAATAAGAAGGAGAAGAGATCTAATTCAGTTGTTCCTTCAATATTTGATGAAGAGGAAGTTCAACAATAAGTTGATACTTAAGAGGAGCCTAGCAGCTAATCAAAAAATCAGAGTCTCACAATGGCAAAGGTTTGTGTCTTCCATCTTAGCTGATCATGAAGTTATTCCTGATAATGAAGTGAATGAGGAAGGAGATTTTGTGCATTTTGCATTATTAGCTGATTCTGAGCCTATCAATTACGAAGTAGCAATGTTTGAGAAAGTGTGGAAAGATGCTATGTAGAGGAGCTAGATGCAATAAGCAGAAATAACACTTGGGAGCTCACAAAGTTACCAACAAATAAGAAAGCTATTGATGTGATGTGAAGTGGGTGTTCAAACTGAAGCTAAAGTCAAATGGTGAAATAAGCATAAGGCAAGATTAGTAGTAAGAGGCTTTATGTAGAAAGCTAGACTTGATTACTTTGAGGTATATGCACCTGTAGCAACACTTGAGACAATCAGATTGATAGTTGTTATTGCTTGTGGAAGGACCTGGCCCTTGTACCACTTAGATGTGAAATTAGCATTTCTAAA
The DNA here is from genome assembly GCA_018208015.1 of Medicago ruthenica. Taxonomy (NCBI): domain Eukaryota; kingdom Viridiplantae; phylum Streptophyta; class Magnoliopsida; order Fabales; family Fabaceae; genus Medicago; species Medicago ruthenica. The sequence goes on from CM031371.1 coordinate 39,811,226, forward strand.
TGGTCCATTAGATGAAGTTGTGTATGTTACACAACCTCCAGGTTTCAAAATCAAAGGAAAGGAAGATATGGTATTCAAATTACACAAGGCTCTATATGGATTGAAGCAAGCTCCAAGAGCCTGGAACAAGAGAATTGACAGCTTTCTTGTGCAACAAGAATTTGTAAAGTGCAAAGCTGAATATGGTGTCTATGTGAAAAGAAGCAAGGCTAGTAATCCGATACTTATATGCTTATATGTTGATGATCTGATAGTGACTGGTAGTAACTTGACTGAGATAGAAGCCTTTAAAGGTCAGATGATGAAAGAGTTTGACATGACTGGTCTAGGAAAGCTAACTTACTTCCTTGGCATGGAATTTACTGAAACTTATGAAGGCTTGGTTAACATAAGAAGTATGCTTCTAATATCCTTAAGAGGTTTAATATGTTAAGCTGCAAAACTGCATCTACACCAGCTGAAGTAAATTTGAAACAAATGAAGGATGATGATGAGGAACTAGTTGATCCTACTTTGTTCAAAAAAATTGTAGGATCACTGAGGTATCTGTGCAATAGCAGGCCAGATATAGCGTATCTTGTTGGCATAATCAGTAGGTTCATGAGTGAACCTAGAAGTTCTCACTTGCTTGCAGCTAAGAGAGTAATGAGATACATAAAGGGAACATTGAATTATGGTGTATTGTTTCCTAAGTGTATCAGTGAAGCTGCTATAAATTTAATTGCCTACTCAGATGCAGATTGGTGTGGAGATAGGCAAGATACGAAAATCACTTCAGGTTACTTGTTCAAGTTTTTGAATGCTCATATATCATGGTGTACTAAGAAGCAGCATGTAGTAGCACTTTCAACTTGTGAATCTGAGTACATTGCAGGATGTTTAGCAGCTTGCCAAGCAGTTTGGTTTGAGTCTGTGCTAAAAGAACTTGAGATTGAAGTCAGCAAGCCTATTGCATTGTTTATAGACAATAAATCTGCTATAAACTTGGCCAAGAACCCTGTGCTACATGGAAGAAGCAAGCACGTTGAAATTCTCAAGGAACAAGTGAACAAAGGAGCTCTCAAGATCATACATTGTTCTACTGAATTGCAGTTTGCTGATGTGTTTACAAAAGCTGTAAAAATTGAAAGGTTTAACAAGCTTAGAGGTTTGATAAGTTGGAAAACTTGAATTAATGGAGGATGTTAGTTTTTAATTCAAGTTTGATTAGTTTTAATTCAAGTTAGTTTGGATTAAAACATGTTTAGGAGTTTGTTACAAGTTAGTTAGTTTCTTTTAGATTGCTTACTAAGCAAGTAATGTGAATAAGTCCTATACAAGGCATGTTGTAACTAGTTTCAATACTTAATGAAATTTACACAATTTACAACAATCAATCCTTTCTTTCTTCTCTCAATTCTCTAATTTCATCAACCCTAAATTCATAATAAAATCATAGCTTGCTTAGCAAGCAAACACTGTTGCGCTAACATCCTTATCCTAATATCAATTTTGACTCAATTTTTTAAAGCGATTTGACCTCTTATAGTTTTCCTTTTATAATTTTGTAGTTCCCACACACAAAAAAAATCTAATTTATGCTAAAGTTACATATTGAGTATTACTTTTAAAGAAAATGATGGCACCTTATTTTGCAATTTTTATTTTTGTCTTGCTAATGAGTGCCCCCAGAGCACTCTTTAAGGATTGCAAAATAAGAATTTTTATAAAAAGTCAAATAATTTAATTTGCAATGCACTGATACAAATTTTTATAAAAAATTATCATTTAAAGGTCTTAAAGAGTTCCTCGAAGACACTCGTTAACACTTTTCTTAGAAAAAAAGACTAACTATAGAACTTTGGTACGTCAATTGAGGTTACCTCAGCATAAATTTGGCGAGGAACTAACTGGTGAAGAATTCAAGTATTTAAATAATTTGGAATTGAGTTCTTAAACTAGTAACCTTAAAGACATAATAAAAATTACTTGAAAGCTGATGGTTTAAGTAAAAAAATTATCCATAATAACTCAATTTTATAGTCGTTACGGACGGGCAATCATCAATTATCAATCATACACATTTGATTGAAGCAGTATCATGCGTTGAAATTTTGTAAAGAAAAATAAAATATGAACTATCTTTTTTTTTTCGTAAGGAAAAAATATGAACTATCTATACACTCACACATTGAATTATACATTGTTCAAAGTGTCCCAACCGTAAACACGCTTAAATTGAGTAACTTAAGTGTGTTGATTAATTTTAAAGCGTTGTTTTTTAACAGTTGCTTTAAAAAAAGGAAAAAACTTAGGTACAATTCCTTAGGTGCTTTTCGTATGGTTCTTAACTAAATTCGCCATGATTTCCTTAAATCCTTAATTTTCTCAAAGTTTGTTATATCCAAAAAAATTGTATTTTTAGTCAAGAACCATATGAAAAACACCTAAAGAATTGTACCTAAGTTTTGTCCTTAAAAAAATATTGTTTAAGCGGTTAATAAGCTTCAACGAATTGTTTGAGACAATTCAAAGTTCGATTTTAAATGAAACAATTTTTGCTCAAACTTTATTCTCAAAGTTAGCACATTTTTTTTACCAAGAACATTTTCCTCTAAAAAACGTGGCGTATAAAGGAACTGTTGCAACAAGAAGTAATTATATGTGACGGATTATAGAGGGAAAGAATGTAAAGGCGTGCACTTGGAGTGGTACCGTTGAAGGAACATAAAACAGTTGTTGGAAATGTATGGCCCACTATCATGTCCTTAGCAAATAATCATGTTTGAACATCACAACATGATGATAAGAATTAAAGGATTCGATGAGCTTTCTGCTTTTGTTATCTTCCACGTTTGAGAATTGAGATGGAGACATTCCTCCCATCGCACTATGGACAACATGTACACTATATACTGTCTTGGAAATTTGGCATGACATGATGACTATACAGTCCCTCCATCCCTATCCCTAATAATAATGAAACAAACAATTAGTTATTCAAGTTTTGTATCTATCTTCCTCGGAGTCATATAAGGAGGGCCCCAAGGATAACCATTCTTTATGTATGGTAGTGAAATACTTGTTTCAAAAACCTTCTAATAAGTTAAGACAAATGTTAAATACACCACCCGGTGTATGTAAGTTCAATGATAATAAATTAACATATAGTATATCCGATGCATGTACCACGGTTTGATAAAATATATATATATGTGGATTGAAAAAACAAAAAGCATGGTGTCATGTTTATTATATAGTAGATGGAGTAGAATGCAAACTACAATCACTTTAATAGAAGTTCCAAAAGATTAATGGGTATATATCTAATCTTTTCTCATTGCCATCAATTGTTATGATGATACGATAGTATGACGTTTTGTTTTTACTTTCACCTCAATGGACATGGCTTGCATGGTACTCCTTTGTACTACAATGAGTAACATTTTTTTCTTCACATAAATTAAGAAACGACCATAAATGATTTTTATTTTATTTTTATCAAATTAATTACATTAAGTATTGATGTATTCATTATTATTATAAAAAGATATTAACTTGAGATTGATAGGACAGATTAGAGAGCTACACTTGAATATCATCAACAAAAGAATAGAGAATAATTTTAAAAAAATTGATTATCCATTGAAAATGACACTAATTTTGAGATTTTTATTTTTATTTTTATAAATGTATCACACATTATAGTAGAGAGAGGTTAATAAAAAGTCAACAACAAAGATAAATCTATCCATCAAACTATTTACTTTTTATTCATTCATGCTTCAATCCGGTGGCTTCTAGGGCGTACGACATTGCCATATCTTGTTTGGTTGGAGATCAATCTTCAGCATTTGATTATTGAGTTTTATGAAAAAAAATCAGACATTGTATTATACTTTTCTCAATTTTTCTTTTTTTCTCGCACTTATGAATGTTCATTCTAGTCAGTGGCCAAGTTTGTCTCTAACATTGTTATCACCATTGATGATAAGATTAATCCTTGTTCGGCCGATGTAATCTAGGTTATCAAAGATCTTTCACGATTAGATATAGAATATGGAGGAACCATTGGCAAAGAGGATAAATAAGGGATTGTCATGTATGACCTTATGGCATATGCAAGTGTTCTTGCTGAGATATGTGAGGGGTACCTTGCTCTTCATGGGGTCTTCTCCCCAAAGGAATAAGTGGTGTCTCCCAAAATACTAGGAGTATTTATGGGTGGAATGATTAAATGTAAGTATGCATTATCTAAGTTATACTATAAAAATATATTGATCCTACAGGAACTGTGGCGCTATAGGCTATAGCTTCCTAGAGCATTCTAGTAAATAACTTGTTTGCATGAAAATAAAATAAATCATATTTGTCACAACAATAAAATAAAGATAAATGGTTGGGAAAACAATTAAAAAAACTTAGAATTTCTCAAAGGTAAAAGTATGGTTTAAACAATGAATTAGTTGTGACAGAGCTTCACTACGATATATAGAGATATAGCTTGCTATGGCTTCCCGACAACGTGGTGGCCTTTGGGGTCTCTCGACACAACCATCATGTTAAGCATGGGAAGACACACCTATCGGAGTACAATCATAGTACTTAACATGTAACATTACTAGGTTGGTCATTAGTGGCTCTCCATCTTGGGAGAGGCTAAGTTGTGGCCTACGACAAGACTCATGGATAGATTTTGGCGCATCTCTATGCTCTTCCAAGATCTGGTTTAAGTTCAAGCAGTCTGTCTTGTTCCTGTCACCTCTCGGTACTTAGAGACGTAACCCATATCAAAGAAACATTTTCCATTCCCATACCCTATTGGTTTTAGTGAACTATAACATTAAAAATAAAAATGATCAATTTTTACTTTCAAAGATTTTGAGTTAAAACAGTTTGTTTGAAAGAAGAACAAAATTATAGCTTTATAAATCTTAATAGAAGAATATCATAACCTCATTATGTCTAAACCACAAGAAGAGGTTTAACTCATGATGAGCTTAACCACAAAGAAGAAAATGGAATGAAACATAAATGAAAACATGAAAAGCTAAATTGATACATAATATAGCGTTATTGAAAAATTACACTTCAACAAGGAAATATGTGAGCTTGAAGCATCACCTAAGTAATCCTAACTATAAATCACTAAAAACTAGCACTTATGCTCATCTATGGAGAAGATGAGATGAAGTGATAACTATAGTGGTTGCTAACCCTAACTGGAACTTGGCCGCTCAATTCACAATGTAAAATTCATGACCCTTGGCACTAACATGTGGTTATACCCTTTGGTCATTTCTCCTATGAGTTGTCCTTGTCTTATCCTTTCAGTATCAGGCATATTCTTTATTCCTTGTACTATCAATCATTGGCGTCAGCTCATAGAACTTACTCATTAAGCAATGATAAGATGGGTCACATGAGTTCGTACTATTGTACGACTCGGATGGTGATCTGGTGTGCTACATCTTCCTATATCTTCAGCTTCACGTTGTAGCTTCTGAGATCTTTACTGCAATTCCTCACCATGTTCCATCAAACATCCAAAAACAAGCATTACTAGTTAAAAATGATTAAATAACACTAAAGATAATTAAAACCATAAAATCATAAATAATAACTTATTAGATGCTTTAGGCCATGCAATCACTCAACTTCTCATAGATTATGGGGGATAAGTGCAACGTGATAACCTACAATTTTTTCGGTTATCAATAAGCTAGAAATCGTCATTCGGGACCGGTCGAATAATATATTTCTCTATGGGATCCTTCTTCTTGTCATGTAACATCCCGCTTAGACGTAACTTTTATCAGTAACGGAGGTATTTCGAGTAAGTAATGGCGTAAGCGTAATTTCACACATAAGGGTTTCATATAGTAATGGCAAGGCAAAGATTATCTCATTTTCACACTTCTTTTCTCTCTCTAAGAAGCTGAAACTTCTCTCTCCCTCTCCTTAACTCACACCCTCTTTCCCTCTTGCCACCATCCATCAAACCTTTACTCAATCTTGTGAAAACTTTGGTAAGCAAGCTAGCTTTGGGAGAATAGAACAAGAGAAACCTAAGGAAAATCAAGTAAGAGGAAGATTTCTCAAGTTGGGGTTTTGGATTTGAAGCTTAGCAAGATCATCATCAGTATTAGGTGAGCTTACTAGGGTTTTAGAACCCACTCTAAGTGAGTTTGAGTGTGTATCTCATATTATGCTAAGTTATTGTTTTGTGCCCTAATCCCAATGACTTGTCAATTCCTTGCTCAATCATGTTTGAAACTGTTTAATTGCAATAGAAAATCATTCCTAACATCTTTGGGATGCTTGGGTAACTTGGATGGAGTTAAAATGATGAAAAATGCAATTTCTGGACAATTTCTGTGCTGATAAGCTCGCTACAGTGAGCTGGAGCTCGCTATAGCGAGCAAAACCATTTTGGTCACGGCACAGGGTCGCTATAGCGACCAGCCCGTCGCTATAGCGAGCTCACCAAAAACAACATTTGTCAGCTGAGCTGTTTCAGGTGATCTGGCACGTGTAAGTGAGGTTTTTCGTAACCGTTTTCTCCAAAAACTTTAAGGAAGCAAAGGACATCATTTTAACTCATCCTAAAGGCCTTTAACATGCAATTTTTTATAAGTGAGCAAAGGATAGGCAAAGTATAGGAAATGCAAGAACAAATGATTAAATGAACAAATCCATTGCATGTGAGTTGGTAAACTCTTAAGAAAGGCATATGACAACGATATGTCTAAGACCTATGTTAGGTTAAGAGTAATAGAGTCGTATCCAGGTAAGGGTACAAGAGTACTACGAATGTTTCAACATTCAAAGCTTCAGATAAGCTTAAGGGTTGGTTTCCAACAATGATTAAGTGACTTATGAGAACGATAAGCTTAGAACCTTATATTATAGGTTAAGCATCACATTTTCAATAATAACGTGATGAAGGCATTAGATATGCATAAGACTAGAATGGTGTATCAGATATACATGGATAACTTATGTTAAGTATAAGATTCAAAGGTTACACGTGTTCATCAGACTCCGAATTATGCCGGATGAGATTTCTTCGAAAGGGTTATCCACACGTAAGTTTATAAGACTAAGTTAACATGTCCAGCAGGCTCCGGATTATGCCGGATGGGACTTCTCCGAGAGGGTTGTCCACATGTAAGGTTTAGCATGTTCAGCAGACTCCGGATCATGCCGGATGGGACTTCTCCAAGAGGGTTGTCTACATGCAGGATAAGTTGTGTTCAGCAGACTCCAGATCATACCGAATGGGACTCCTTCGAGAGAGTTGTCCACACAATGATAAGAGGAGTCCAGTGATTAGCCTCAGATAGGAATTTTCACCGGTTACCAGGGGAATGTGCTTCGGGGTTACTTCACTCGGGGGCATTTCATAAAATGAACTCAGATAATAATGTTTGTTACACGCTAACATCTAACATCATGTATGTTTATACTTTTTATGTTATCAGGCAGTAAATAACTTTCAGGTATGTATCAGGTGGTGATCTTAGGAGTCCCTTCGATCACTAAGTTATCAGGATATAGTCTAGTTTTAGGACTATACAGTTATCAGGTTCAGACAGGTATAAACCCTTTATGAGTAAGGTTAAAGCTTGGCGATCATAGGATTCCCGAGATTGCCAAAAGTAGGCATGGCGACCCTAGGTTCCCTGAGGTTGCCAACAGTAGGTTGGGCTGGAGCTCACTGAGACATTATGTCTCATCCCTTTCCTTCTGATGCAGGTTCACAGGATGCACGCAGCAAGGGTAAGGAGAAAGCTATGGATTAAGCGTGCTGGTTTTCTTGTTATTTCAGCTAATCTGTTTTCAGATGTTGTATTTTGATGTATAATTATCAGAGATGATGTGTATAAACAGTTAGATGTATTATTACTTATGTGATGTAATAATATGTGATAATTTTATGTATTGTAAATTAATGCATCCAGTACAAAATTTTAATACTCGTATAAGATCCTAGACAATCTTTATATGGGTGTTACATGTCATCAAGGTCAAATTTACTAAAACGAAAGTCAAGTTCCACCATGCTTACCTCATATGCTTTATTTTCTTCTTTTGCTTTGCCTTTTTGTATTCCTTTGATGGTGCCTTCGATAGAGAGACCACACTTTATTTTGTTAGTTGCGATGAAGCATCGTCTCATAACTTCAATGCCGACATGGAAGGTTGCTACTATTTCATCTTTAATGTGGTACTTCATCTTTAGATGGACTGTCAAAGAGACAACTCATAATTATACCAAAGTGGGTATTCCTATCATGCAATTATGAAGGGACTTGTAGTCCACTATCATAAATTGTACCTTTATGATTCTCATTGTCTTGCTTTCTCCGAAAGTGACGAGCAACTATACATATCCCCCATATGGGCAATTAATGGATCTGTTGAAACCTTGTAGGTTTGATCCCACATACGGTATAAGATTTTTGTTTGTCTGAGATAGATCTTGCGAAACAAATTAGAGTACATGATGTTGCATGAACTCCCCTGTGCTCATGAACGGGTTGTTCGCCACCTTCATGTTTGCAGTAAAATTGTTAAAAAAATCTCCAGGTCTTGTTATTGCCATGGCCATTTGCAAACCTTTATCCTCGCTTTCTCCGTTAATTTTCTTTAGTCGTGATCGTGGTAATGTTAGTCACCTTTCTTGACCGTGGCAAATCAAATCGGTTCTTCCTTTCTATAGTGGAGTTTTTCCTTGTGTATTACCTTAGTTTTCCTCCTTATACGAGGATTTTGATTGCCTTTTTGAGATGAATGAAATCATCAATGTTTTGCATGTGGCACTTGTGAAACATGTAATACTTACTTCTATCTACTCATGCTTTCTCTAATATGGGTTTTGGGAATTTGATCCCTACTTCCTTGAATTCTACAACACTGCATTCCGCGAGGATAGACTGTCTAAATGAGGATGAGGAGTCTACTTGCTAAAACGGCCAATGAGTCCTTAACTTTCTTTCCAAGGCTCATCTTTTCTGCATTTTTTTTGATTGTTCCTCTTCGATGACTCAACTTTGGGATCATCTCCTTTCCTGGACTTCAGAACCTCCACTACGCAGTTTTTTTCTTCATACCTTATGCATGTCTATATTTTGTTTAGGAAATCATTCAGGTTCCTCGACTCATCGATGTTGTCAAATGGGAGGTGAATTGCCTGCATAATTATTCTGAAGAGCTGATATATTCTTGGCGAAGGATTTTATATCAGGTCATTGAGACCTTCCTCAAAGTGGTGGCCAACAACCTGCATTTCGTAGTGCCTCAAACATTCATGTAATCGAGGATTACTTCAATGTTTTTTATGTGCTCATATATATCAGTAGTTCCATCGTATGAGTCTACCAAGGATGGTTTTTTAGTCCGATGGGAATGCGACAATTTTATATCCTCTGGGTGAATGGTTCTCGGGGGTCATTTTTTTGTAAAAATTTTGATGCCTCGGTTGTTGATGGTGTGTTCACGGAGACCTTTGAGGTTGTACCACTTGAGAGGGTTGTGGGGACCTAGATCTCTCAACTTTGCGATTGCGGTGAAGGAGTTTCGTTTCAGCGACAGTTTGATCGGTCTGAACGTTAGCTATGGGCAGCGGCGCTCGGTCGCGCCGTTGATCAATGACTTTCCACTTGTCGAAGACGCTGATTCTAGTCTTTGATGATGCGATTATGTTTCTGGACGACTTGTACAAGATTGCTCATGATATACTTCATTCTTATTACAAATGGTGGCGGTGAGACTTCCGACAAAGGTGGTGCTCTTTTCAGCTTAGGAGTTTTAATCGGAGATGGCAAAGCAGTCATTTCCTTCATCAGGATTGATGTGGTGGACCATGCTTTTGGGGAAATTTTTCTAGTCATTAGCCTTTCTAATGGTATATTTTTAGATTTTTGGAAAGTTTTTATCATTGAAAGAAAAAGACGGGGATGCTAAATTCCCATAGATGACAACATTGCTCTTTGTTGATCATAACAACTACGTCTGACAATCTTTACAGTGTTGATTGCAAGTTGGGGGTACTTGCAAATACTAACGCTCAAGTTAGTAAGAGAGCAAAAATGAAAGGTTTGAGTTAGAATGAATTAGACCCAATAGGACAACAAAAGGTCCCTTTTATAGGCAAGGGCACAAAGCCTCGTGGGATCATGGGAAAGGAGCCGTTGGGAAGCGGTTACGGATGACGTGGTCCCGTAACCGTGGAACGTTAGTCTATTATGGAACGTAGAAGGCAATAAAATTGAATTCATTTAAAGAGCAATTCTTGTATGATCACAAACTCAAATGTATAGTTTTTAGACATTTTAATAAAAATAATTATTTTTCTTCTTCAAAAAATAAAAATAATTAATGATAAACAATCTTACATATTGAAAGCACAAGATATTTGATCATGTGACCAATAATACCACTACTGTTTCGTTAGTATGAGTCACACAATTAAAAATGGATCACCGGCCACCGCATTTGATTTTAGTAACGACACCAACAGTGACCAATAATAGTAGGCGTAGTATAACAATAATGAGCCAAGGACACCAAGTCACTGTCCCATCATCCCCCTAGCAAAGTCCCATTCCTTACCAGTATTTATTTAATTCCCCAAACAAGTGTCATCGATTTTCCTAACATGATTTTCAATCATTCATTTTTTTAATAATTTTCCGTCATTTTTTTTTAATAATCTATTGTCCAAGTATTTTTTCCATCTAGCTAATTTGAGTTTTTAATTTACATGTTAAAGATCTTAAAAATAGAAATTTTACATTAAAAACACAACATTAAAAATACAATATTTAACTTGTAAAAAGTTAAGCACGATTTTTAAGATAAATATTTTGATATTGATATTGAACTTTTTAATATGTGTCAATATGATCCCTTCAAAAAAAATATGTATCAATATGATACACTTTGTTTTACATGGATAAAATTCTACAGGGACTACTCCAATTTTCTTTTCACTAAGTAGTAATGGTAATGAGTACGTATCCAACCCCACCCTAATAACAACCCCTAATAATCACGGATTAAGCACCAGCCAGATTTGGTAATTGCGGCTATTCTTTAATTTATTAAGTAGTATAGTTTTGAGTTTTGACTTCTGAGTTGATACATTACTTCTTCTGTTCATATTGACAATAGTAGTATTTTATAAACCCTTAAAATAACATTACGTAGTATTTATAAATAAAAAATATACAAAAAAAGTCCCTTTTAATTGTAATTCATACATCAATAATTGAGTCTTATAATTTAACTTGATTTGAATTATAATTATAAACTACACATAAATATATAATGAAATTAAATTGGTCAAGAAAGTAGAAACTTAAAAGAGAAGTGCACGTGAATTAATTAGTCTAAGGTTTTTTGATAAATAAAGTTAGTCTAAGGTTTTTTTTAGAGAAAAGTTAGTCTAAGGTTGAAAGTTCTTACATAATATAATAATGGATAATAAATCATAGTTGTTTTTTTTGTCAAAAAATGTTTTAATTTTGACTCAATAAATGAAGGATGTTAAATAGAAGAAAATTAAGTATTAATTGATTAAATGAAGAAAATAAATTATTTTATCTAATAAAGTACTTAAATAAACTTTTATAAAAAAATGTCCTTAAATATAATTGTTTTTTTACAAAAATAAAGAGAAATTGTTTTTTTGACAAGAAATAAAGAGAAATAAAGAGAAATTGTTGTTGATAGGAAAATGTTCTTATAAGAATATTTTGGATTTAATCTAGTAAGCGCATACTATATGATATTGTACATGTCTTTTACTTATGAACAGAGCTTGTTATATAAGGATACACAAGTTGAAGTCTATCTTCAATAAATATTTATATTTCCAATTTAAGGAAAAAATACTCGTAAAATATCTTACATAGTCTCATAATAAGTTTCATTTTTGCATTTTTTTTCTTTATCTTAAAATAATCATCACTTTAAAATACCAACGTATATTAACTTTTTTTTTATTAATATACTCTTTATTTACTGAATTTTACTCTATTTAACTAATTATTAACTACAATTAATAAAAATGTTTTAGTAAATGATATATTAATGCTATCATTAAAATCAATTCAAGTAATCACTTCCTTAAAAACACCCAAATACAACACTTAATCTTAGATGGATGGAATAGTAAGAAGCAGCCTAATCAACCATGTTTGATTGTATTTAGCGGAAGAGATCAACCTTTTAAGTTGTGATAAATCAATGTTCAAATTTTGACTAAAAAAATATTTACACTTGAAAACCGACAATACTTCAAATATACTCTAGTCCTATTTAAAAGACGAATTTAGGTCAACAAAAATTGATGTTTTTGGTTAAAAAAATTGAAACAGATTCATATGAAACATATACAATTATTTAAGTGATAATAAATTTTGGTTAACAAAAGTTGATGTTTCTGATTAAAAAATTTAGACCAGATGCATATAAAACATATACAATTATTTAAGTGATGATACATAAGAAAAATGAAATGAAGAAAGAGCCTAACCAACACAAAACAAAACACACCTGATACATTCACCTAAAAAAGAAGAGTCCAAGTCCAACTAATACAAATAATTTTTTTCTAAACTGAAAATTCAAGCGTTTTAAATGCCTTTGAATTTGACTTGTAACCTTTATCTATTACTAATTAAAGAAGGTTTAATAGTAATAGTACCATAATTCTTCAGTTTAATTTACCACCAATCCACCACCCACTATTTTGAAGCCATTTGTCTCTTCGCTGGTGAGGGGACAAAGTGCCACCAACCCAGCTAACCAAAATCAAAAGCCAAAGAAAAAAAAAAAAAAAAAAAAAATCACAGAGAGAAATTGAGTTACACACAGACAGACAACATTGTGTACTGTGTTTTTGCACAACTCACGGAGATCTAACTAACATGGGATGACACAAAATTTCATCATCATCATCATCATCAAAAATTATTAAAATAAAATGAAAGAAAATAAAAGGAGCTGAACTTTGTTCATAGCCGCCACAAAATTTTGATTTTTTTTTACTTTCATTTTGGTGAGTAACATGATATCTCAATTATGTTTTCTTTTGCTCAATTCAGTTTAATTCAATTATCTTTCTACTTAACTTTGATCTTAAGTTTTTTAAGTTTAATCAATTTGATTTGATTTGATTGATCATGTAGTTTTTTCAGTTATATGGTTGCTATGTGATCATGTGATATATCATCAATTCATCACTAATTCTTGTTACAATTTGAGAACTGATTATTGATTTGTATTCTTATCATGCTTGAAAACTAAGCTGTTATTGTTGATTTACAGAAGTATGATGGTTTATTTATTGATTTTAGTTCTATTGTTGATTTACAAAATTCTGATAGTATTGATTTTGTCATTTTCTATTGTATTTATTGGATGATCAGGTAGTTTGTATTCATTCCATATCAGAAATTTGTTCCTTCAGTTTTGGAATTTGAGAAAGAAAATCCAAGTTCAACCAATCAGGTATGTTTTTATTGTGATCCTTCAGATCGATAAATACAATTTGAGAAAGAAAACTAAAAAGAAGAATAAAAATTTATGAATTTGATTAATCTGAAACTGAAAAATTTGACATGCTTTCATTTTGTTTGTTCCAATGAATACACACAGAAGCAGAAACTGTGATGACTTGGTTGACTTTGTAGTCAAAAGCATATGAAGGTTTTGCCTCTTCATGTCTTTCAAGGATTAATAAAGTACTTACAACAATAGAACAGAAAGCGGTGATGGCGACTCGGTCTCATGCAGATTCTAGGAGAATGTATTCTTGGTGGTGGGATAGCCACATAAGTCCTAAGAACTCAAAATGGCTCCAAGAAAATCTTACAGGTAATGCCTCCTATCTTTCTGCCTCTGGTAGTAGCTTTGTTTAACATATGAACACAGTTATTTTTCTTGACTTGACACCTTCATGGTTTGAGGTTGAGTTGCATCATTTATTGTTGTTTTCTTATCCGTAGTATAGGAGAAATTAATTCCATTGCATAAAAAAAAATATAGGAGAAATTAATGTTTTTACATTAAACTACAAAGGAAGTTTAGTTGAGCATAATTTCTTTTGTTGATGAGTTTAGTAACTACTGAGATTGCTATGCTGCGTTAAAAGTTATTCTGTGGAAGTACTGTTTTTTCGCTAAAAAAATTTAGAGTATTGGAATGGACAATAGATGTATATTTCATCAATGTCTGGCTGGCACAATGGTGTCATATGATTTAAATCTGTTTCAGTTTCACTTTGGAATGTTCTTCTGGTTATAGGACACAGTCAAGTTGAGATTTTATTAAGCCGTTATATGGATTTTTATAGTAGCATTTTTTTTCAAAACTACAAGTGTTTTTTTATGTATATTTCAGAATCATCTTCGTTATTTTGTATCTTGTTCAAAATTCTTTTCCTTTTATAACTATAGATGTTGAAGCGTGTGGTGACATGATTTATTTCGTTTTAGAAAATTTCAGTTTTTTCCTTTAGGGACATTCTACATGCACTTCTAGTTTGTATTATATGAGTTATTGGCTTAATTACCAAGAAAGATATGACCATATTTATTTTTTATGATAATCCATCCTCTGAACTTATCTCAATGATATCTCGTGATGCACAGATATGGATGTCAAGGTGAAGCAAATGATTAAGCTCATTGAAGAAGATGCAGATTCCTTTGCCAGGAGAGCGGAAATGTACTATAAAAAGCGCCCAGAGCTTATGAAAATGGTTGAAGAGTTTTATAGGGCATACCGCGCATTAGCTGAGAGATATGGTCATGCAACTGGAGTGATCCGCCATGCTCATCGGACCATGGCTGAAGCATTTCCTAATCAAATTCCTGTAATGATCACAGACGATTTGCCAATGGTTACATCCATGGAGACTGAGCCACGTACTCCAGAAACACGCCATCCTTCACGTACATTTCTGAACTCAGATGAATCAGAAAAAGATGCTCATTTTATTAAAAGAAATGGAGCAGATAGTGAAGAACCTAATTCTGCTTTGAACAAGACAGGTTTAAGACAGCTCAATGATCTCCTCATCCCTCGAGAACATGCAAAGTTTGAAGGGCATGCTCGAAGGGGGCTCAATTTTTTAGAGACGCAGGAGGAAAGTAGTGAGCTAAACAATGGAGGCCGTGGCACTAAGGCTCATGTCTTGTCTGAGTCTGAATGCGTGACAAAAGCCGAGGCAGAAATTTCTGCCTTAAAGAAAGCCCTTGCCAAATTGGAAGATGAAAAGGAAGCTGGTTTGCTTCAGTATCAGCAGAGTTTGGAGAAATTGTCTAATCTTGAATTAGAAGTGTCTTCTGCACAAGATAATTCTCAAAGAGTCGATGAACGAGCAAGCAAAGCAGAAACTGAAGTTCAAGACTTGAAGGAAGCCGTAATCAAATTACAGGCGGATAGGGAAGCTACTCTTCTTCAGTACCAGGAATGCTTGGAGAAAATAACCGATCTGGAGAAAAATATTTCTTTTGCTCAGAAGGATGCAGGAGAGTTTAACAAACGTGCTACTAGAGCTGAAACTGAAGTTGAGTCCTTGAAGCAGGACCTTGTTCGAGTAGAAGCTGAAAAGGAAGCTGCCCTTGTTCAATATAAACAATGCTTGGAGACATTATCAAAACTGGAGGAGAGATTAAAAGAATCCGAGGAGAATGTTAGAAGGATTAATGAGCAAGCTAATATAGCTGAAAATGAAATGGAAGCTTTGAAGTTGGAAGTTACTAAACTTAATGAAGAGAAGGAAGATGCTGCTCTCCGATATCAGCAATGCTTGGAGATAATTTCCAGTCTGGAACATAAACTCTTTTGTGCTGAAGAGGAGGTGCGTAGGTTAAATTCTAAGATGGACGATGAGGTTGAAAAGTTACATAGTTCCGAACAGAAGTGTGTTCTTTTGGAAACATCGAATCACGCTCTACAGTCTGAATTACAGTCTTTGGCACACAAGATGGGATCTCAAAGTGAAGAACATGACGAGAAGCAGAAAGAATTGGGTAAACTTTGGAGTTCCTTACAAGAGGAGAGATTGCGATTCATTGAGGCTGAAACTGCTTTCCAAACTCTTCAACATTTGCACTCTCAGTCTCAGGAAGACCTTAGAGCTCTTGCTGCTGACTTTCACAGTAAAGTGGAAATACTAGGGAATGTTGAATCACGTAAGCAGTCTCTAGAGGATGAAGTGCACAGAGTCAATGAGGAAAACAAAATTCTAAATGAGCTCAAAATTTCTTCATCTTTGTCTATACAAACATTGCAGGATGAGATATTGAATTTGAAAGAGACAATAGAGAAACTTGAACAGGAGGTTGAGCTGCGACTTAATGAAAGAAATGCTCTTCAGCAAGAAATTTACTGTCTTAAAGAGGAGCTTAACGATATGAATAAAAAACACGAAGCTATGATTGACGAGGTCAGGTCAGCTGATTTAGATCCACAGTGCTTTGGCTCATCGGTGAAACAATTGCAAGACGAGAACTCAAAGCTGAAGGAGACATGTGAGGATGAAAAAGATGAGAAACTGGCTCTTTTGGTAAAATTGGAAACCATGGAGAAGCTTTTGGAGAAGAATTCTGTTTTAGAGAATTCCATTTCAGACTTGAATGCTGAGTTGTATAGTGTCAGAGGAAAAGTAAATGTGTTGGAAGGAACATGCCAGTCTCTGCTTGTGGAGAAATCAACTCTTGCTGCTGAGAAGGCCACCTTGTTTTCTCAATTACAAGCCACAACTGAAAAGCTTGAAAAGCTCTCGGAAAATAACAACCTTTTGGAAAATTCACTATTTGATGTCAGTACCGAACTTGATGTACTAAGAGGAAAGTCAAAGATCTTAGAAGACGCGTGCCAGTTACTTGACCATGAGAAGTCCAGTATCTTTTCTGAGAAAGAAGCCTTAGTTTCAGAGTTGAACACCACTCGGCAAATTCTGAAAGATCTTGAAAAACAACACAGTGAATTGGAACTAATGCATTTGGAACTAAAAGGAGAAAGGGAGTCGTCACTTAAAAAGGTAGAGGAGCTACTGGTTTCTCTATATTCCCAAAGGGAAGAGCATTGCAGAGTTTTGAAGTTGAATGAAGATGAAGTGGCCAACAAGGAATTACAAATCAATATTCTGAAAGAAGATGCAAAGTGCCGGAAACAAGAATATGAGGAGGAACTGGATAGAGCTCTAAATGCTCAGATTGAAATTTTCATCTTGCAGAAGTGTATCCAAGATTTGGAGAAAAGGAACTTTTCCCTCCTAGTTGAGTGCCAGAGACTTTTGGAGGCGTCCAAAACGTCTGACAAAATTATTTCTAAATTAGAGACTGAAAATATTCAAAAGCAAGATGGTGTGGATTCTTTGTCTGAGAAAATTAAAATACTAAGGGTTGGGCTGCATCAGGTGTTGAAGACTCTTGACATTAACGGCGAGAATTTCTTTGAAGATATGCTTGACGAAGACCGAACTCTCCTGAACCATATACATGGAAAACTTAAGGAGAGAAAGAAGTCTTTTGACACGATTTTCAAGGAAAGCCACCACTTGGCCGTTGAGAATTCAGTTCTGATTACATTTCTTGAGCAGTTGAAACTGACTGTAGACAATCTTGTGATAGAAAAAGGAGCACTTGATGAGGAGTCCAGGATACAGTCTAAGCAGTTCATGGCATTGCAAATTGAGTTCCAAAAGGCAATGGAAAAGAATCAGGAGTTGAAGTTGGCCATAAGCAAAGGAGAAGAGAGAATGGAAGGTATGACAACTGAAATAGTTAATCTACGCGAAGAGCTATCAAACTTTGAAAAGATCCACAGCAACTTACAGGAAAAAAGTTGCACGATACTTGAAGAGAAAAAATCCTTGATGGGAAAATTTAAAGATCTGAGTGAGGAGAAGGGTAACTTGGAAGAAGAAATTTGTGTCCTGTCCCAGGAGACATTCGTTCAATCTAATATTTCTGTGGTTTACCAGAATATTATCTCTGAAAAACTCCAGGAACTTAAACATCTTGGTCAAGAACTCGATAAGCTCGGTTCAGAAAATAATAACCTTGAGGAGAGATCGAAGATAATGGCACACAAATTAGAAAATGCCGAAATGGAAAATTCTGATATTAAAGAGTTATTTGTAAAGTCAAATGTTGAATTGAATTTAGTTGAATCTGTCAATGATCAATTGACTTGTCAGATTAGGAATGAAAGGGAAATGTTGTGTCAAAAGGAAAAAGTGCTTTCGGAAGCAGCCAAGACATTTCATGCTTTACACACTGAGAAAACAGAATTACAAAGAACGGCGGAAGATCTGAAGATTAGATATGATGATGCCAAGGGGAAACTTGAAGAGCAAGCTAATCAAATTTCCCACTTGTCCTTAGACAAGGACCGTCAAAATGAAGAGCTTGGATGCCTTAGTGAAGTGAACCAGAAATTGGAGTCTGAAAGGAAGTGCCTACACCAAGTACTTGAAGAAACTAAGCTACGGGAAAAGAAGCTAAGTTATGAAGTACATGAAGGAATAAATGAGATTGAACAATGGGAAACTCAGGCTGCAGTACTCTTTGCTGAACTGCAGGTTTCTGCTGTCAATGAAACACTATTTGAAGGGAAGGCCTGTGAGCTAGCTGATACATGTGAGCATCTTGAGAGCATAAACTACTCGAAAGACATGGAAAGAGAACAGCTGAAAGAATTAGTTAGCAAGTTGGAAGGTGAAAATGGGAAAATGTGTGATCAATTAGCTGCTTATGTCCCAGCTATCAGTGCTTTGAAAGATTGTGTTACATCTCTGGAGATGCAGACTCTTGGAAATGCAAAACATCATGACTATGAAAAACCAGAGGTATTAACATATTGTTTCAGTATTTGATTGTGACTTTTTCTTTTAATGTAATGCCAAGTCATTTATTGATGATTTTGTGACGAAACTGAAATTGATTTCCTCCTTTTCTACTTGTAACTAACTATTATTTCCTTTCTTTATGCATATAATTTGATTTTATTTGTCCTATAATCACCATTTCCAGGTTAAAAATTTGGTGAATCACCAATACAATGAAAATGGTCAACAAATAGATGAAGATCAGTCTGTTACGGCACCAGATCCTCTCCTCGACTTCCAAGACCTTCAGAGGAGGATCAATGAAATTTCAATAGCAGTTAAGAAGTTTAACGGAAGTTCCAAACCCAAGGATGAAATGAGAGAGATTCAAGAAGCAAAGGAGCTTGAACAGAAGATGGGGAATTTAAGGCCAGATAATCCTGTAACTGAGATTGAAGTACTTCCAAAAGACATCATGCTTGATCAAATATCTGAATGTTCATCATATGGAGTAAGCAGAAGAGGAACTCTTGAGTCTGATGATCATATACTTGAGTTGTGGGAAACATCTGATAAGACACAGAAGATGGCGGCAGAACCGGCAGAAGATCATCGTCAAAGAAGAGCATCCAAGGAAACATACAACAAACATCCTTCAGGAGATTCCTTGGTGGAAAAGGAGTTGAGGGTGGACAAGTTAGAGATCTCTAGAAGAATGTCACGGCTACGTGAAGAAGGCAACAAGAGTAGGGTTTTGGAAAGACTTGATTCTGATGCACAGAAGTTAACGAACCTTCAAATAACCATACAAGATTTGATGAAGAAAGTGGAAACAACCGAGAAAAGTACAAAGGGAAAAAATGCCGAGTATGATACAGTTAAAGGGCAGGTTGAAGCGGCTCAGGAGACTGTAACAAAGTTGTTCGATGCCAACCGCAAGCTGATGAAAAATGTAGAAGAGGGTGCACTGTCTTCAGCTGGGAAAGCTTCATCAGAGTCAGATGAGAGTGGAAGTGTCAGCAGGAGGAGAGTTTCAGAACAGGCGCAGAGAGGATCAGAAAAAATAGGACAACTTCAGTTGGAGGTTCAAAGACTTCAGTTTCTTCTTTTGAAACTCAATGATGGAAAAGAAAGCAAAGAGAAAACAAGAATGGCTGATCAAAGTCGGAGAGTACGTTTGCGGGATTATCTCTATGGTGGGACAAAAACCAACCACCAAAAGAAGAAAAAAACACCTTTTTGTGCATGTGTAAGACCACCCACTAAGGGTGATTGATTTCTACCTTAGTTTCAATTCCATGAGACGTTAGCTTTTTTGTTTGTATATTTTCCTTTCTATGGATGCTTTAAGATGATACAAGTCATATTTCAATCCTTCTGTACATGTTTGTGCCTCATGTATTTGCAAGAAGAGGCTAGGATGGAACTTTTCTTATCTTTTTTCATATAAAATTTTGAATAATCCCTTCTTTAATTTCTGGTTTAATGCATGTGTGGATATACAGTAGGAGATGTAAAATGTTAATTTCCTCTGATTGGTCACTTGTATCATATCAGAATTGATTTTACCCTCAGACCAGGATTTTTTTCTCACCCAACACTCTTCATCTGGGATTTTTTTTTCATTATTGGTGATTTATCATGCGAGATATTTCTTTTGTAAGCATGTTATTGGTGCAAAGTATCCACCAACTTTGCATACGACTAATCTCCGCAGCCAAACTTGACCGGGGTCACCTTTAGTGAGGTCTCCCCTTTCAACCACATTTTTTTTCATCCACAAGGCTCAAACCCGAGACCTTGCTTAAGAGATCAGAGTCAAGTTCCAGTCGGATCCATGTATGTTGATTATTGTGTAATATTTTGATAGTACTTAAAAGATATGTATGTAACTTAATAGTGTTGAGGTTTTTTTTTGCACTGTCATGATTTAAACTTGAAAACTTATGATCAGTACCCTTTAATTTTCTCCAGTTCCAAAACCTTTTCAAAGGCCATTTTTAATTCTCATGGTAAATGCTTTGCATTTGAATAGATTAACAAGCATATTGTTGCATAAGAACTCAACAACTTATGTAGGAAATTTCTTCCAACTTAGGAATTAGGATGCAAGCTGAGAAAGTTGAAGACTCATACATCTTTCATTTTCCTATGGCTCTAAATATTTAGTGGCATGATTCACAAACTCTCATGCCACATATTGTAATAGTAATAATACATAACTGAGAAGAAAAAACTAAGCTTATGAGCTCTTTAATCATGCATTGATATATAGCTCAGACATTGTTCCAACCCTCTGATTCATCTCTTTTGGGATTTGTTTTGCATGCAAAGTTACATGCTCTAACAGCATCTTCCACTGTCAGATAGATCCAATTTCCTCCTACATCCTTTTGGAAGCTGGATTTGTTTAGTTTCTTCATCACCTCACTTCCAGGATTGACCAAAACAAGCTGTAATCATAGGAATGAAAAGATTTCAAGGTTAACAAAAATGCTACATAAGCTATAAAAAATTTGGTTCATGATTAGCAAATGACATTAGAGAAATAATTACTTGCTGCTCTCTTCTTTCAGCCATCTTTTTAGTCTCTTCAAGCATACTTATTCCACTTGTATCAATATTTCCAACAGCTGCCAATAAAATTACACTGCAAGTTAGACTGAAAATTCTAATAACCATGTTTTGATTAATTGCCATATCTCAAAGGCTCATTACTCACCACTCATATCCATTATAACATACTTCAAACTTGACTCCCCTGTATCTTTAATTCTGTCTTCCTCTTCATCAATCCACCTTGAGATCCTATGAACAATAACAGTTTTCTTGTCAGTCAAATTATTCCAGGGAAGAAAATTTTACATGCTAGAGAAAAAAAAAATCCAAATTTTCATATATCTTACCTTTCTCTTAAATAGCTTGCATTGGCAAAGTAAATTGGTGCATCAATCTTTAGAATTAGAATTCCGGAAACACGATTCGCATTCGGATAATGCTCAATGTTTCTGTATATTACAGAATTTGGAATGTTTCCCAAAACAAATGTCCTTGGCCTTGCAACAAATAGCAATATCCGAAGTACTGATATTGCAACCTAAACATGCATAAGAAAACACATTAATTTCATAAACTTGTATACCAGACTGAGAAGTGGGAGAACAAAGAGATTATTGATACATACTGCTATGACTAAGCCAATTTCAACACTGCCAAAGACAACACCCATATATGAGCTAATGCAGACGAAAAAATCGAATTTGTCAATCTTCCACAGATGGATGGCTGCTTCATAATCTATAAGTCCAAGCATTGCAGATACAATTATGGCTGCTAGTACCACCAGAGGAGTGTAATAGAACAAAGGTGTCAAGAATAACAGTGTCAACATGACTGCAATTGACATCACAATGTTGGATGCTGCTGTCTTGCATCCAGCATTGTAGTTCACGGCTGAACGCGAAAATGGCCCTGAAAGAGTTATCATTTTTATACCAAAAACATGTCAGCAATTGATCTGCAAAAGTAATATTGATGTTAACATTTGGCAATGATGTTTACCTGTTGTGAGGTAGCAAGAGGTGAAAGAACCAACTATGTTCATGGTTCCAATAGCTATCATCTCTTTGTTGCCATCAATATGGTAATTTTTATACATTGCAAAGCTTCTTCCCACAGCTATTCCTTCCTGAAAAACATCATCAATATTCAAGTTCCTATTGAAATCTACATCAACTAAATTAGCATATCTAGTACTTTGTCTATTACATATGACATTTAATTGGAAGAAAGGGATTGCATATGCCATTTCATAGATTTAAAAGTATCCTCATGATATCATTAGAAGAATTTTGAATGTGATAAGCGTATCATAAGGTGTCAACTAAATGATAAGAATTTGAACTTGTAATATCAAGGGATGAAATTCAAATTCTCTTGAGGCCAGTTGTAAAATGACTGTTAATAATTTTCTTTTGGAACCGGTTCTAAAATGACCATTAATGTCATTTTAATTAATAATAATTTTCATTATCCCTTTTTTTTTAAAAGAGTAGTATAAGTGCAACTCTTTCTACTTAAAACTTGTAGTAACAGATATGCACTACCAATAACTTTCCTATACATGCACCAAAACCTATTGTTTTGTTTTTAATGACTACTAACAAACTATGCAATTCAATATGATTATGACCTCATATAAACCTTGGCAGGGTAACAAGCTTGCAAACAAGCATATAATAATTTCAATTTATTCTTTTAAATGTAAATAAAGAGGTATGCTTTTGTATAAAATTATATAGTAATAGATATACAAAGATAATGCTCTAGAACTATTGGTAAAGGTCATGTGATCTGGTGTGAATTTAAGTAACTTTGTCTCTTGAAGACACAATTTGACTTATATCGAAATAATTGTCAAATGAGGAGGACCATATGATAGCATTTGACATAAACATATAAATCCACCAATAATAAAGTTATTGCCTCAATGCCTTGTCTAGTTTCCTTTTATTCTTCTTTGGTTAAGGATGTGACATATTAGAGTTAGGGTGTGTCTTTATTATGTTGTGCACACATGTTAAGTCACGTTATAGTTTTGCCGTGTCTAAAAGTGTATTATTAGGCAATAAAGGAAATAATGAGTTTGAGTTGAGTTGAGTTGAGTTGAGAGGTAGTTACCGCAAGAGCTATAATGCCAACAATAAGGCCTGTTTTGATAGCTGTGGTCATATATGGTGACACAAATACCAAATCTGTGAATGATGGTGGATTTAGTCCTTTCTTCAATTCTCCTATCTGAAACATGTGCCAATTTGGCAATTACAATACCAAAAAAATAATATGATAATTAATCCTTTCGGTCATGTATATAAAATAAAGTTTGATCAACAAAAGTTGATATATCTTGTATAAAATTTAAATTAAATATACACTTTTGTTGATTTAAATTTTACTTACATATAAGATCGGAGGGAGTAACTTTTATTAACGTGGTGATATTATTTCAAACGAGTTAATGTACAATGAAAGATTTTTCAATTTCATAAATTATTTCATTAATTTAAAAAAATCAAACTGCAATTTCTGAAATTGAAAAAAGTGTGAAGTATACATGACTACATGTACTCATGGTGGGTTTTAGAAAAATGATTCATTTGCAGGTCCTACCAGATAAGAATACTCATTGAATATGGGTGGTGTCGGTTGGACTCAATAGCACTCAACAGTGTTTGGCTCTTTTCTGTGAGTGCGTTGTGACCAAATATAGACTATGCGAATTGATTAAATTTTATTTAATACATACTAGTAATATAGTATTTGATAAAATCATAATTAGATCATACTTGAAGGAAATGTAAAGAAAATACTTTATCATAGTGTCGCAAAGTATAGCAAAATTATCAATTTAAATAAGTAAAACTTATTTATTGACTTGTATGTTGTATCCAATCAAATTATATCATAATGTCATGTTTTTAAGTTAGTTTATAATATATCTATATGACATGATTTGATTAGTTAAATAAAAAATTTTGTCTTGGGAATGATGCATTAAACACATTGAAAATTTAAAAAGTAAGTTTTTCTAAGTAAATCTTATAAATCATTTTCATTTTTGAATCTTAACAAGTGCACTTAGAGCAATTGTTAGTACTCCCTCCGTCCCTATTTATAGGAGTAGTTTACAAAAAAGTTTTTTTCCATAAATATAAGATCATATACAAATTCCTAGATGCATTGATTACTCTTTTTTCAAATATACCACTTATTAATACTATCAAATTGTCTTGGTATATGAAAAGTTAACATTAAATATATATTTAATTAAGAATAATTTAGTAATAGTCACACACATTTGAGACAACTTTATTATTCCATCAATTTTTTTTAATACACGTGATTTTTGTAAATTACTCTTATAAAAAGGGACGGAGGGAGTAAAATCTATATTTAAAATTTAGATTGTCATTGTATACATATATCTTAGTAAAAAATTTAAAACTTTTTAAACGTTTATCCAACTAAATCAAACCAACTTGTTATTTGTAGATATAATATTACAGGAGCAAAAAATAAAAAGTGACGACACGATGTAAATTTGATTTTACACCGTGAATACATAAAAATTAATCTAATGAGAGAAATGCTCACCACTTGGACGCCGTGGTGCTCGGCATGAGTGAAATAAACCAGCAGACTTCCCAATATAACGGACGCCAACGGTGTCATTGCTGACACCCAAAAGAACCTGGGTTGTTTTTTGCTCTGCATTCATCAATTAACGTCACAAACCACCGTTGCAGTCAATTCCAATTTTAAGTTAAATTAATCTAGGTAACAAATGATAGTAGGTATTTTATAGTAATAATATGATTATGATATGATACTACCTAGCTACTTTTGTCATGGCTGTAGTCTTTTTAAACGTCAATTGCCGCTGAGAAAATTTGTTGACTTTAATCCATCTTATCAATCAAGAGTAGCAGCTAGGGTAGGGAAGTAATTTATCTTAATCAAAGCTAATTTTTAATTCCCATAATTTCTATAAACATCTAGTCTAGCATAATAATTAATGCAAGGAAAAGTAAGTGACGGATTTGGGATCTGATCCTTTCACAGTCATAGTCATGGCTCTTGCTGTGAAAATATCATTAATTTGGTGAGCAAAAGATTATCAATAGCTATTAAAGAAATCTAGATGGTGCATTATTACTAAGTTAATAATAAATATTTCTATAGTTTATGCAAATGAATATGTGGTAGGTAGTACTTACGAAGTATCTTGTAACAAGGAGAAAGAAAATGAAGCAAAATCCCAACACAGCGCTTTCCCATCTCCACTGCAATAACCAAATAAATAAATAAGGAAACAAATTTTTTATTAGGGTAAAAAACTAAGTCAGATAAGTTACATCATTTTTTTTTTGACAAGAGTCAGATAAGTTACATGACATTCAACCAAATTTAAATAGTGTAACAATTAAATGATCATGCAATTTTATATACAGATCTATCCATTTTTGTGCTTATAAAATAAAATATGTTTGTTTATATAAAATAGGTTTGAATAAGTTTTGATCCATATAAATATAATCAATTTCGTTTTTAGTTTTTGTACCTGATGAGTTTGGGTAAAAACAGAGCGCATGACTGATACGATATCAGCAGCATGGGTGAAATGTTCAAGTCCTAGAATTGATTTCAGCTGCTGTAGACAAACAACCGTCGCTGCTCCTCCCATGAACCCTACTATGGCTGCATGTGACAGGAAATCCACGATAAACCCTAACCTGCACCCCCACCTCAGGCGTTATATTATATTACCATGCATCAATAATATTTAAGGAAATTCATAAATAAATTTTATCATATCAAGTTAACTACATGACTGAAAACAAACAATGGATATACCAATCACACTTGCTAAAATACTTTAAGAACAAGTAATGTTTTTTTTTTTTTATGAAACTGATGATTTAGTTTATAAGAATTTTTATTTTACTGCTCGATTGATATATTTAATATTGTAGTAAATCATTAAACCAAGTAATTTTTTGTTTGTTCAAGATTAAACCAAGTATATACCTTCATTGTAATAATAATAATAATATGGCATGCGAAATGGACGAATCTCATTGCATAGTGCAAAGTTGCAAGATCTTTTCACAAGACAAAACACAAAAAGAAGGGCAAGATATTATCCTGGTTAGGATATATATATATTCTTACCTTTTTCCCATATTCCTATTATTTTATTTATTTTCCATATCTAGTAACATACTAACATATATATCATTTAAATAGTAGTTTACTTTATGACAACATACTACTACTCCCTCGGTTCCTTTTTAATTGTCACTTTTGAAGAAATTTTTTGTTCCTTTTTAACTGTCACTTTCAAAGTTCAATGCAACTTTAAATATTGTTTTACCAATATTATCCTTAGTTATTTATTACGGAGAGAGAAATATATGAGATGATATATTAAATGAATAAGGTTATTATAGTAAAAATATAAATTATTGTATCAAAAGTAGTGACATTTATAGTTTGTCTTGGTTTGTGTAAAATGTCAAAATGTGACAATTAAAAAGGAACGGAGGTAGTACTTTTTAACGATATTTAGAGTAATTGATTAGAATTTTTATTACCTAAAGAGACCCAATGAAGCTTGCAAAATCCCAGCAAAGAATGTAGCTGTGAAAGCAAGGTGGAGAAAAAGCGTGGGATTTTGGTTGGGATTAACCTCATTGGCCAACATGGAACCCATCAGAAGAGATCCAACTGCCACAGTTCCAACCGCCAAATCCCTTGAACTACCCATCATTGCATAAATCAACGGTGGTATAAAGCTTGAATCTGCAAAATATGCACATCATTAAAACATGTCATAACATAAGTATTAAATTATGACAAGAACAATGTTGGGTTAATGAAAAAGTTACGGGAAGAAAAGTGTATGGAAGAAAATGGTGCTTAAAAAATTGTTCAAAGTTTACAATTACCATTTTTAGTAATTTTTAATAAATTATTGAATCTGATTCTCATTTTTTATTATAAAATTAATATATTATTTTGCTAATTGGTATAGAGTCTTTTTTGAGGTCCATATCAATGTCCACAAAAAAATATATAAACCAGTATTTGATTCTCTCAATAAACTTTTTAGCAACAAAATATTTTTTATGGATTTTATTTTTTAATGTTTGAGAAATCGAATCAAATAGTCCTACTATAGTTGAATTGTGAACTGGGTGAATTATGAACTGATAACTCTTTACAATTTAGTTGTTTGAGAAGTTTGATCATATATACACTTTCATTCTAGTTCGAGCAAGTGAACTATGATTCAGATGATACACCGGTTCAATGTCCAGTTTGATTTTGAAAACACCTTGTTACTAATTTTAGTAATTAATCCTATTTCATTTAGTAAAACCAAAAAAATAGTATATATGATAATTAAGTAACAAATTAATACTAGTAGAACTCACATAGTCCAAGAATTGGAGGGAGGTTGGCAAGTTTGGCATAGCTAATGCCTTGAGGAATAGCCAAGCTAGCAATAGTGATGCCAGCTATGAGATCAGATTTCAAGAACTGAAAAGTGTAGCTTGGTGCCCATTCAAATATGGGGAAAAAATACTGAAGACCAAGCACCAACTTTTTAGAAGCTGGTTGATTCTTAAACCTCCTCAATGGATCATCTGGAAAGAAAGTCTCTTTCATTGA
Source organism: Medicago ruthenica (assembly GCA_018208015.1). Lineage (NCBI taxonomy): Eukaryota > Viridiplantae > Streptophyta > Magnoliopsida > Fabales > Fabaceae > Medicago > Medicago ruthenica. The sequence continues at coordinate 39,839,292 of CM031371.1, forward strand.
ATACTTCATAGACTTTAAAAATGGTTGAGGAGGTGGAATTGCCACACCATGCACACTCTCATCAACGTTCATGCCTGAACAAGGGTAATCATCATAGTCTACGTTTCCCATAATCTTCTCAACTAAATATATGCACTATTTAAATACTTATAAAAATATGCTATACTTATATATGTGCCTATTTTTTATTATATGATATATAATTTACATATGCTCCATATGCATATGCAAGGTGTTTTTTTTTAACAATGTTGACTAAGTAACAATAAATAAAAATGGTTGGAGTAATTGAGAATTGAGAATGAGGAGATAGGGATAAAAGAACAAGAGAATCTACTAGTGAAAATGATGAGGGTGGTGTTGAGAGTTGAGACACTTAGGTTGTTCTTGATAACATGGCTTTATATAATGGTTTTTATGAGCATTTGGGTATTATTATTATTATTATTTATTTTTATTTCATTTTTGTGTTTGAGTTTATTTTGAGTGCGTGTGAGGGTCCACTAGAAGTCATGTAAGTAGTGGGGAGGATACCCAAACATCCCACATTTGTATTCTTTGAATCGTATTGGGAATTTTGGACCTGCCACCTCGTGCTATTTTAATTTTCTTCTTTGTACAACAATATAATCAAATAAAGTTTTTAATTTCTGTGCCGAACATGGTGGAAGAAAAATCAATGAAGCTCACGCATCTTGTTTTGAATTTGAATTTCTTTTTTGTTTGGTAAATAAATTTGGAATATTATGGTTTTACTCTTGAGTCTTGCAATCATTGAACCATTTACCCCCAATTAAGTGACGTGGAATGGGAAATTTAATACATATGTGTTTGACGACAGGGTTAGGTGGATTTGTCAATTTTATGTCCAAGATTCTTCTTCGAAAAATAAATAAATTAGGGTAGTTTATGTGAATTCAAAGAATTCATGTATTATATGCATATTTTGTCCAAAAAAATAATAATATTAGTTGCATATGTCACATCCATACAATCCTCATTATAAATCTTTTGTAGTTTTAACATTTTATTTTTCTTTTCAAACAATGAGTATTTTACTAATTTAAGATAAGAAATTGACTTTTGCTTTTCAATCATATCCCAAGAGTGTTTATGTTCTTTGCTTTTGAAAAATATTAAGAATTTATTACAACTAATGATAAAGTTGAGAATATTTTGATACAAATTTGTCGTCATTATTTTGAATGTGATCCTCGATATTCTTAGTATCTTTTATTCTTAAAAGTTATTAAGTCTAGCATCACTTAAACCTAATTTTTTCCATCTAATTATAATGCATTAAATGCTAAATATTACAACCCTAAAATTTTTCGCTCCACTCTAATTTCAAATTTGAATTTTGTTGCACATTTATTGTTATTTATTTAGTCAACCATGTAATGTTAACCTTTGGAAGTTACATAACCTTTGTATTTCCCTATGTGTACTAATGACATTCAAACCGTTTTTGGAAGTTACATAACAAAATAATTAATTAGCATTGAAACTAGACATGCACATTAAGTATCATTATTAGTGATGAATGCCTATGAGGAACACGAAAGGAATGAGCTTAATGAACAATTGACTTATTTCAAGTACTATATATATACACACTGAGAATTGTTTTGCCATAACAACAAAGATATCGCCCTTCACATAAGAGGTAGCCATGATGGACAGTCAATCTGCCATAAATGTCACAATTCTCCATTCACTGCCAAAGAGGTCTTTTTTTTCCTCAAACGATGCTATCTTTATCTGCATTTTTGTTTTCATGAGTTGAGGTTTTACTATCTGTATTTGATGTCTTTCTTATGATTTTGGCTTTTACAAATGTGACTTTATGGGAATATGAATCAACAGATCCAACTTATATTCATCTCTTGAGGCTTAAATGGCGTACCTATCACATAGAGATCCATCCAAAAGAGATATGTTTGATAACATGGCCTGATTTTGTAAAGCCAATATTTGTCATATTTGCTGTCCTTTGTTCAAATTGATGTTATGTAGCATTTGTAAAAGAAAAAAATGTTATAAATCAACCATTCTTATTAAGATTGTAAGCCAGACACATTTTTTATTTTACTATGTGTATTACTGGCATTCAAACCGTTTTTGGAAGTTAAATAACAAAATAATTAATTAGCATTGGAAATAGACATGCATATTAAATATCATTATTAGTGATGAATGCCTATGAGGAACACGAAAGGAATGAGCTTAATGAACAATTGACTTATTTCAAGTATTATACACACACACACACACACACACACACACACACACACACACTGAGAATTGTTTTGCTATAACAACAAAGATATCGCCCTTCACATAAGAGGTAGCCATGATGGACAGCCAAAATGCATAAATGTCACAATTCTCCATTCACTGCCAAAGTGGTCTTTTTTTTTTTTTCCTCAAACGATGCTATCTTTATCTACATTTTTGTTTTCATGATTTGAGGTTTTGCTATCTGTATCTGATGTCTTTCTTATGATTTTGGCTTTTACAGATGTGACTTTATGGGAATATGAACCAACAGATCCAGCTTATATTTATCTCTTGAGGCTTAAATGACGTACCAATCACGTAGAGATTCATCCAAAAGAGATATGTTTGATAACATGGCCTGATTTTGTAAAGCCAATATTTGTCATATTTGATGTCCTTTGTTCAAATTGATGTTATGCAACATTTGTAAAAGAAAAAAATGTTATAAATCAACCATTCATATTAAGATTGTAAGCCAGACACATTTTGTATTTTCCTATGTGTACTAATGACATTCAAACCGTTTTTGGAAGTTACATAACAAAATAATTAATTAGCAATGGAAATAGACATGTACATTAAATATCATTATTAGTGATGAATGGCTATGAGAAACACGAAAGGAATGAGTTTAATGACCAATTGACTTATTTCAAGTATTATATATATACACACACTGAGAATTATTTTGCCATAACAACAAAGATATCATCCTTCACATAAGAGGTAGCCATGATGGACAGTCAATCTGTCATAAATGTCACAATCCGTTCACTGCCAAAGAGGTCTTTTTTTCCTCAAACGATGCTATCTTTATCTGCATTTTCGTTTTCTTGAGTTAATGTTTTGCTATCTGAATCTGATGTCTTTCTTATGATTTTGGCTTTTATAGATGTGGCTTTATGGGAATATGAACCAACAGATCCAACTTATATTCATCTCTTGAGGCTTAAATGGCGTACCTATCACATAGAGTACCATTCAAAAGAGATATGTTCGATAACATGACCTGATTTTGTAAAGCCAATATTTGTCATATTTGCTGTCCTTTGTTCAAATTGATGTTTTGTAGCATTTGTAAAAGAAAAAAATGTTATAAATCAACCATTCATATTAAGATTGTAAGCCAGACACATTTTGTATTTTCCTATGTGTACTAATGACATTCAAACCGTTTTTGGAAGTTACTTAACAAAATAATTAATTAGCATTGGAAATAGACATGCACATTAAGTATCATTATGAGTGATGAATGTCTATGAGGAACACGAAAGGAATGAGCTTAATGGACAATTGACTTATTTCAAGTAATATATACACACAATGAGAATTGTTTTGCCTTAACAACAAAGATATCGTCCTTCACATAAGAGGTAGCCATGATGGACAACCAATCTGCCATAAATGTCACAAAATTCTCCATTCACTACCAAAGATGTCTTTTTTTTCTTCCTCAAACGATGCTATATTATCTGCATTTTCGTTTTCATGATTTGAGGTTTTGCTATCTGTATTTGATGTCTTTCTTATGATTTTGGCTTTTACAGATATGGGTTTATGGGAATATGAACCAACAGATCCAGCTTATATTCATCTCTTGAGGCTTAAATAGTGTACCTATCATGTATAGTACCATCCAAAAGAGATATGTTTGATAACATGACCTAATTTTGTAAAGTCAATATTTGTCATATTTGCTACCCTTTGTTCAAATTGATGTTAAGTAGCATTTGTAAAAGAAAAAATGTTATAAATCAACCATTCATATTAAGATTGTAAGCCATGCACATTTTGATATGTATTATTAACTTTGTACTCTATATAATTAGTTTTGATTCAGTTTTAAGCTGCAATTTGACCACATTTTTTAGTTCGAACTTTAATAATTGTGATGTAATTTGTCCACATTTACTATTTTCATGATTTATATTGCTATAAATTGGGTTTACTCTAAATTAGGTAATAGTTCTACTTATTTTTCTTTTTTGTTATCAAATGCAAGCAAATCATTTTAATAAATTATGTTTTCAAATACTTGGCAAATTAGTACGATTCATATGTCGTTGAAGGACATATTAAGACACATTTTATCGCGATATTGTATATCTAATAAGAGTTTGTCTAACATGTGCAACATTGCACATGTTCAAAAAACTAAAAGTAACAAAAAAAATTTAAAAAAAAATATATTTTTATTAAAAAATTATATATTTAATATAAAATGTACAAGTTTAAATACAAACTAACTATTTTAAACTTCTTAATATGTGTAAATTTACACATGATAGAAAAATCATATAATAATCACGTTTGTGTTTATCGATAGACACGTACATGGCACATGTCAAAGATAACTTATTGATCATTATAACAGTCGATAGGACCCGTACGTCGCACGGGTCGAAAGTCTAGGCCAGTTTCAAAGAAGACAGTTTCCTTTGGTCGTATCATTTGCAATGACTATTAACAAGAGTCAAGGTCAGACACTTAAAAATGTGGGCATATACCTTCCAACGCCTGTATTTTCACATGGGCAATTGTATGTTGTTGTATCAAGGGTGACTTCAAGAGAAGGGTTGAAGATATAAATCACAGACAAAGGTGGTGAAGATACTGATTTTATCTCTAACGTCGTGGGATGATGAAATATTTCGTAATGTTTAATGTAAAACATATCATGTAGGTGATGATCAAACCACACTTACTATCTGCGTCATTTTAGTATTTCATACAATATCTTCCCGTGTTGTACTTTTAAAAAAACCATTGCATTCGATTTTTATCAATTATATTCCAGCTCATAAAACTCGTGCGGCGCACGGGTCATCAATCTAGTTTTGTAATAATAGTAATTTTCTTTACAACAAATTCATGTCACTACACACATGATGTTGATTTTGAATATAATATCTACATATATTTGTTTTGTTGGAAAAACTAAAAACTAAAAAAACTTTTAGCTACCAAAGATATTTTGTTTTGGTTACTACCAAAGTGATACAGTACAGTAAATTGCACTCTTTGAGTCAGTGCCAAACTCTGAATGTTTACTCAATAAATACTTATTATTTCTTGATACATTTTTCAAAGTCTCTAAAGAATTATTTATATACAAGGATATGAAACTAAATTCCCTATTATTACTCCTAGCATAACAAACGAATTTAAAACTACTTTCCTATTATTAATGGATAGTAACAATTTTGCTAATCTTATTGTTACCGGATAGTAACATAATCCCTTCACTTTAGCATCGTTTGTTATTAGTTATCCCAATTTACTTCCTCTTGGTTAATGCTATCACTGCTCCACTCCTCAAAATTGACCTTGCCCTCAAGGTCAGAGATTCCACAAATAGAGATACAGTCAGGTGGTTTTGGAGGTGCCGACGATGACGATAATGGAGATAAAACCTTTTTTGATGACAAATCAAAGATGGTGGTTGCTGAGTATCGAGACGATTTAGTCGCTTTCAATGGTGGATTTTGTGACTTTGACTACGGTGGAGACGTCTGAGTTTTGGAAGAGTCTGTGTGGTGGTGCCCTCGACGATGGCACTAAAGTCGTGTTGTCATGTTTGCTTAAGAGGTGCTACTATTAGACACTGAGTTGCTTCTTCATGTGGTTCATCTTCATTTTCCTCATTACTCTCCTCTTTGAATTTTTCTTTTAATTTTTCAAGCTTCTGGAAGATATTTTTGCACATGCTATTTTGAGAGACTGTTGGGAAGCTTTGTTTAACTCAGTTAGATCTCTTAAGATTTTTTGAGTAGTTTGTAACAATTCATTCGTGGGTGGGTTATGTGATGGTGATGAAGGTAAGATTGTAGCCATCGTCGAATAAGATGGAGTGTAGGATGGGTGATACAGATATGTCATAGGAAGCTCTCTCAATGAAAGCACCAGTTGATACGACAAAGTAAATTGCATTATTCGAGTCAGTGCCAAACTCTGAATGTTTGCTCAATAAATACTAATTATTTCTTGATACCTTTTCAAAGTCTCTAAAGAGTTATTTATATACAAGGATATTGGACTATCAATCTTATAATCTAGGGCACAAAGCCCTCCAGAAGGGCTTGGCGCCCTCAAGCAAGGGCCTGACGCCCTCCATAAGGATCAGCTAGGCCTTAGGCGAACCCGCAAAGGGGCACCGCCTCAGAGAGCTTCTAGAAGCCTTTAGAACGCTCTAGGCGTGGGTTTGGGCCCAAGCTACTTGGGGTCAAAACCACGGGAAACCTAGCCCATACAGGGCTATAAATACCTACTTGAGAGGCATTCTCAAGGCACCACAATCACAGACTAAACCCTAGTTTTCTAGATTGTACTCTCTGCAAGTATAGTTGGCACCCACCGTGGGGCTACAATAAAACTAACCTAGCCGCACCTCTGAATCGTTCCCTCACGACGGTTTAGAGCCTCCTTCTGAGTCAACAGCCTCTACTACGACTCAGAAGCATCACCACCCTTACTCAACCCTATTCCATAATTCGAAGCCGCCAACCCTTGCCACCCCTACGATGACGGATCACGACGTCATGGAAGCCATGCAGAACCAGATTCAGCAGCTCATCGATCATAATGAAGCCCTTCAGGCTTCCATGGAGACCATTCAGCAGCAACAGACCGATCGGGACGAGTCGCAGCATGGCGACTTAGACGATCCGGACCCACAGCCCCTCTCAGCCGAAATCTGGAGCGCCCCAGTACCAGAGAATTTCAAACCGCCATTGCTTGCTTCCTTCGATGGCAAGATCAATCCTGTCAAACATATCACCGCTTTCAACACCCAGATGGTCGTGATTGGCGCCGTCGACTCCTTGAAGTGCAAACTCTTGGCGGGGACTCTCAAAGACGCTACCCTTAGGTGGTACATGAACCTCCCACGCTTCTCGATCACAGGATATCAAGACATGACAAGGAAACTCATCCACCAATTCTCCGCCAGCCGCCACCGGAAAGTCTCCTCCACCAGCCTGTTCAACGTCCGACAGGGCCCAAACGAGTCGCTCAGAGAATACCTCGCCCGATACAATGACGCCACCATCAAAGTCATCAACCCTAACTAGGAGATGTTCGTCGAAGCCTTCCAAAACGGTCTGAGGGCCGGGCAATTCAACGAATCCCTCCCACAGAAGCCGGTAGATTCCATGGAAGAAATCATGTCACGAGCTGAATGCTACATCAAAGGCGAGGAAAGCAACGCCGAGAAGAAGGCGCCCGACACGAAGCAGTGTGGCGTGGTGTACGCTGATTCCTGCCACAACTACTACCCATCAGCTTCCAGGGAGAAGGGAATTTTCAAACGCCATGGCCCGGAAAAGCATCGCCAAGAGCGACTTTTTGACGTATTAACCCCACTCAACACCCGCCGAGAGCAAATCTGGAATGAGGCCTATCACTCAAGGTTGATCCCAGACCCCCCAGAACCTACCAGCAATCGAATGGGGGGCCGAACAGAATCGCCTGGTGCAAGTATCACAGAAATAAGGGCCACGACACAGACGACTGCATCCACCTAAAGCACGAAATCGAGAAGCTGATTCAGAACGGGAGACTAAGAGGATACTGTGCGCTCTTGGAAAAAAAACGCGAACGGCTCGAGGGTATAAGACCACTCGGAAAGAAGTGCGGAGTCGCCACCAAAGTTTTTATTTGTAAAGGGGAACGTTGATAAACCCCTTGAGTTTTTATTTTTAAAGGGAAACGATAATAAAACCCTTGACGATGAGGAAAGGATGGTCATCGCAACCATTATCGAGTTCGGGAGTCGATTATGCAAGGGGAAGGTATTAGCACCCCTGACATCCCTTGTACTCAACGGGAACCTCCTAGTTAGTTAAGGCTAAAGTGTTTTGAAAGTTTTGCTTGCTATGCTTAATATATAAAAAGGGAAAAAGAAAAAAAAATATTAAGGGAAAAAGAAAGTTTCTATTATTGTGCTTGACAAGATGATGATCTTGCTCCTACGTATCTCCTGGTGCGATGGAGAATTCAAAGCTACGCAGTTCTTTGTTAGAAAATGTTTCTTTGTTGGTTGATTTTAAAGAACGATGTTTTTGATCGTATTCTTGCGATTAAACGTAGCTTGTATGCTCGCGCGTGGGAGGCTTAAGCGTTTGTTTGAATCGCGTTTGAATAGATAAAAACATGTCCGTTGGGGAAAAAGAGGTTTGAATTGACCACGAGGGGCCAAGAAGAGGTTCAATTGGTCACGGGGGACCAAGATTTGAATCAATGCTCGACTCCTTTGAGTCCATTGAATCAATTCTTAGTCCCCGTGACCAATTGAACCTCTTCTTGGCCCCCCGTGGTCAATTCAAACCTCTTTTTCCCCAACGGACATGTTTTTATCTATTCAAACGCGATTTAAACAAACGCTTAAGCCTCCCACGCGCGAGCATACAAGCTACGTTTAATCGCAAGAATACGATCAAAAACATCGTTCTTTAAAATCAACCAACAAAGAAACATTTTCTAACAAAGAACTACGTAGCTTTGAATTCTCCATCGCACTAGGAGATACGTAGGAGCAAGATCATCATCTTGTCAAGCACAATAATAAAAACTTTCTTTTTCCCCTTTATATATATTTTTTTTTCTTTTTCCCTTTTTATATATTAAGCATAGCAAGCAAAACTTTCAAAACACTTTAGCCTTAACTAACTAGGAGGTTCCCGTTGAGTACAAGGGATGTCAGGGGTGCTAATACCTTCCCCTTGCATAATCGACTCCCGAACTCGATAATGGTTGCGATGACCATCCTTTCCTCATCGTCAAGGGTTTTATTATCGTTTCCCTTTAAAAATAAAAACTCAAGGGGTTTATCAACGTTCCCCTTTACAAATAAAAACTTTGGTGGCGACTCCGCACTTCTTTCTGAGTGGTCTTATACCCTCGAGGTGTTCGCGTTTTTTTTCCGAGAGCGCACAGATACGTGAAGAACAGGCACGATGAGGAGCGAAGATGCTCGGAAGAGCAAAGAAAACAACAAAGACGAGGACAAGCACACTCTTAACACGATCTCTGGAGGATTCGCCGGTGGGGGCGAGTCCAGCAACTCCAGGAAGAAATATGTCAGACAAGTCCTCTTGTTGGACGATATTACGAACAAAGCCAACAAGGAGGAACCAGATGTCTCCTTCACCTCCAAAGACTACGAAGGCGTCATCCCCCACGATGACGACCCCATGGTCATCACCACCCAGATATTCAACTGGGACATCAAGAGGGTTCTCATTGACCCGGGAAGCTCGGCAGACATACTCTATTACACTGCCTTTGAAAAAATGGGTCTGGACCCAGAACAGCTACAACCCTTTAAAGGGACATTAGCAGGTTTCACAGGAGAACAGGTACACATTCGGGGCTACATCTCTCTGAAAACCACCTTCAGCACAGGAAGAAGCGCGAAGGCGGTCAAAGTTAGATATCTAGTGGTCAATGCCCCGTGCTCGTATAACATCATCATTGGTCTCCTTGCCTTCAACCTCTTGGGCGCCTTCCTTTCAACAAAATTCCTTGTCATGAAATACCCCCTCGACAGCAGCCACATAGGTACGATCCGCGGAGACCAAAGGATCGCCCGAGAGTGCTATCACAACAGTTTAAGGCTACAGAGAGATAAGAGAAGAAGCGCGACAGATAAACCGCACAGTGTCAACATGATCGACCTAGAACCACATGAAGAATATCAGCAAGAGCGTCTCGAGCCTACTGAAGACCTAAAGGAGATTCAGATAGGACCCCAGCAACACCAGACCACCAAGATCGGCGCTTCCTTAGACCCAGAGGAAGAACTCGCCATCGTCTCCATTCTGAAAGAAAATCTGCAGCTCTTCGCCTGTCAACCATCCGACATGCCAGGCATCGACCCAAGTATCGTATGCCATCACCTCGCCGTAAAGCCAGGGGTTAAGCCCGTCACTCAGAGAAAGAGAAAGTTGGGCGAGGAGAGAAGAAAGGCCGTCAATGAAGAAGTTAAGAAGCTCAAGGACGCCGGTTTCATCAGCGAGATCAAATATCCCACATGGCTGGCTAACGTCGTCCTGGTCAAGAAATCGTTAGGAAAATAGAGAATGTGCGTAGACTACACTGACCTAAACACCGCCTGCCCCAAAGACCCCTACCCTCTTCCTAATATATATCACCTGATCGACAACGCATCTGGTTACAAGACACTGAGCTTCATGGACGCATATTCTGGCTACAATCAAATTAAGATGGACTCCCTGGACGCCCCCAAAACAGCATTCAGGACAAATAACCAGAATTACCACTATGAAGTCATGCCTTTCGGCCTGAAAAACGCCGGCGCCACCTTTCAACGTCTAATGGACACTGTCTTCGCTGCTCAGATCGGACGAAACCTGGAAGTCTACATTGATGATCTTGTCGTCAAGACTAAGCAAAATATGAGCCACGCAGACGATTTGAGGGAAATCCTCCAACAGGTACGACAGTACAACATGCGCCTGAATCCTACCAAGTGCTCCTTTGGTGTCCACGCAGGGAAGTTTTTGGGATTCATGCTCACAAGACGCGGCATAGAGGCAAATCCAGACAACTGTCAAGCCATCATAGACATGTGGAGCCCGTCCAATATCAAGGAAGTCCAACAGCTGACGGGACGTCTGGCAGCGTTGTCACGTTTCCTCTCCTATGCAGGTGACAAAGCCTTTTCATTTTTCGCCTCCATCAAAAAGAAGGAGCAGTTCCAGTGGACGCCTGAATGTGAAGACGCCTTCCAAAAAATCAAAGCTTTCTTGTCAAGCCCGCCAGTACTCCATCGCCCTGAGAAAGGTTCTATTATATTCTTGTACTTATTTATTTCTGACAATGCCATGAGTTCAGTTTTAGTCCAAGATTCAGAAGATGGTGAAAAACCGGTTTACTTCGTCAGCAAAGTATTCAAAGGAGCATAACTTAGATACCAGAAGATCGAACACCTAGCCCTAGCAGTTATTACCACGGCATGGAAGTTACGACCATACTTCCAGGGGCACAGGATCGTCGTCAAATCCAACTACCAAATCGATCGATCCATCCGGCCTTTTGGCATGACTAATACTATCCCTCCATAACCTACGCCTTTTAGCCTCAGTTACAAGCTCTACCACCCGCCCCACATCGTCGCATTCCCTAATCAAAACCATAGTGAAAAGCGAAGGAAGAAGACGAGATTAAATAAATACCTGTCGAGGAAAGCTGAACGCGATTTAGAAAAGCTGGGTAGTAATGAGATGCCAACGAAAACACTGGAACAAGAGCAGACACAAAGAGAGGAGAGAAGAGAAGATACGGAACAACAAAAAATTGAAATGAAACGAAAGAACAGCAGTTAAACGAGTTAAAGTACCTTGAAAAACGCAAAGCCAATGTTGAGTGGGGCATAATTTCCGAGGGCGACAAGATTAAGACACGTCACGAAAGTGAACAGTCGTTTGATCTCATCCGTCCAAATCGAATCTACGGAAAACGTCGAGAGTCACGCCCGTTGCATCTCGCCAAAACCAAACGACGGCATAATCTAGCCTTGCGCTTGTTGAGCTACAATGCATCTTAGTTAAAACACTTCACCTCGTCCCGACGGCTCGTGTTTGTTGGGCTACAGATCATCTGGAACGATAAACAAGACGTAGTCACCATCTTCACTCACAAGTTCGGCTAGCACCAATTCACGGGTTGGGTTGGTACCCGCGAACATGTTGGGCTGGCGCCCTTCATAGACCTTGGGCGAGAACCCTGCCCCTTAGAGCCAAGCACCTGCTAGCCTACAAAAACCGAACTAGGACGAACAGATAATCACTTCGCATTGTCCCAAAGCTCGTGCTTGTTGGGCTGTGGACTATCAATCTTATAATCTAGGGACAAAGCCCTCCAGAAGGGCTTGGTGCTCTCAAGCAAGGGCCCGACGCCCTCCATACGGATCAGGTAGGCCTTAGGCGAACCCGCAAAGGGGCACCGCCTCAGAGAGCTTCTAGAAGCCTCTAGAACGCTCTAGTCGTGGGTTTGGGCCCAAGCTACTTGGGGCCAAAACCACGGGAACCTAGCCCATACAAGGCTATAAATACTTACTTGAGAGGCATTCTCAAGGCACCACAATCACAGACTAAACCCTAGTTTTCTAGATTATACGCTCTGCAAGTACATATATGAAACTAAATTCCCTATTATTACTCCTAGCATAACAAACGAATTTAAAACTACTTTCCTATTATTAATGGATAATAACAATTTTGTAATCTTATTGTTACCGGATAGTAACGTAATCCCTTCACTTTAACATTGTTTGTTATCCGTTATCCCAATTTCCTTCCTCTTGGTTAATGCTATCGCAAAGATATTATATGAAATACAGGGAGTAATAGTATTATATTTGTGCTTTATTCAAGAAAAGGTAGAATGTGAAAAAGCTTGTGTTAAAACATATGTCTACGTATGTATTGTTCGAAAAGAAAATAGAAAAATAATGAAATATAAAGTGTTTGCAATTTGTTGCTATTGGAATTAAAATTATCCCTAGTCAATCCCACCTAACTATCCTCAAAGATTTTACTTGACAGAGATTCGACGTTGAAGCTACATGAACACCAAAATTGATGTTTTGCTTATCTTAATTAGTTTACTTAGTGTTGGAAAAAGCACTCACTCACGATGATCTCACACTATTATCTCTCAAAGGGTAGAGAAGAATGATAAACAACAGAACAAATTGGTACTCAATTATACTTTTCTCTTTGAATGTAATACATGTCAATACACTTGTATACCCCACCGGTTATATTTATTTATACATTTTTGCTTTCAAAAAATATATTTATTTTCTTTCAAAAAAAATATATATATTTATTTTTACATTTACATGAGTCTCTAACTCTTGTCAGAAATTTGTAATTAACAAACTATATAACATCAACAAAAGAAAATATAGGGATAACTTCAACACTGAGATGAAACGGTTAAGGAGTTGAGCTATAAGAAGGTTGAAGATTTGATCACTACCCCAACATAAACAAAGGGGGTTACACAAGGTTGTTTTAAACATTTTGGAGATATATTCTAATATTAGACAATCAAAACTTTGGACGTCATAATTGGAACATGCAAGAGTTTGAACCCTTATAAATTAGTATATGTAGAAATTTGAATCCTTAAATATTTTGGAGCGTCAAAATTTAAGATTTATTAATATTATTAAGTTTAAATTTTTAAATTTGATTAATAAAATTAATGTTAAAAAAAATATGCAAAGGGGGAAGCAAAGTATCAAACCCACATTTACATAGTTCTCACCAAACTATTTACCACTTGACAAATGATAATAACATTTCTTTTATTCATTGTTATATGTATTTACCCATACCCTTCTAAACATATTTTGGAAATTGTTCTAACAAACTTGAACCCTCAAAATTTGAAGGCTTTGTGCAATAGCCCAGTTTGCACATTCTAGTCGTGTCTTCTCAACCTTCCATTGCGAGGAGTTTGAGACACGACTCCTAGAATTCGACCTCTAGAAAGTACCAATGCATGAGCTCAATGCATAATGCAGAGATGAAAGACAGACACCTCCAAGCGTTGGAGAACATATATATGGCAAACTACTCTTTTAACAAATTAACTCCCTTAATTCAAACTCTTAATTATATAACTCTTTTCTCTATTAGTAAATTGATTCTCTCACCCTTCAATGGTTTAGTTATATATGTGTGTTCCGGTATAGAATATTGGGGACCTCGACCAACAATGTCACTCAAGGTGAGTGTTTCAATTTTAGGGTAAACTACTCATTGTATTAAAGTTGATGACACCGGAAAATTCCAATCATCTTCCTCGTAAAATTATGAAAGTAAAATAAGGAATAGAGAACTTTATTATCAAAATGGATGAGAAACTTTGTGTTAAAGAAGAGTTTTGGAATAACCCACTTAGAAATTGGTCTCGTGGTCTTGACTTGAAACTTTGACGCGTGCTCTCAAAATCTCAGGTTCGACTTCGATAGGCTAGTAAGCTTCTTAAAAATATATAAACAAAGGGTTTTGGAACAAATTCACGAATAAAATATTGAAAAACTACGCAATAGAATTAACGATAAAAGGACTTGGGAATCAACCGCGGTTTTGAACGACAATGTGTCATAATGTGTCATTTTGGATCAATGTTTTATAATCGAAACACATTGTTTCGATTAATAAAAGAGTTGGTTGTGTAGGCAAATCATGGGTATAGAGATAGAGAAGTACAATATTTTATGACGTTCTAGATGGTATGCCAACAAGTTTTTCCTCTGATTTTCAATGGCTTAACTTCAAGGTTCATTCCTTCACTTGATCCCTTAATTAGAAATAGGAAAATTGTATTTCAATTAATGCTTACTTCTTCCATCTTAGCACGAAAAAGCAATTATAGATTGTTTCTTCTGGTACCATGTCATAACATTTCCAATGGCTGAGCCTCTCTAGGGCTTGGGTGGATGGAAAAATTATCAAAATATCTTTGACTTTTAAATAAAATTACATTTTTGCTCACTTTCTCCATCTACGTATGCATCACTATCACACATTTTCAAGTCACTTGAAATGCGTAGATAATTATTTTAAATTTTTAAGGTATGTAATTTAATTTTTCGATCAACTTTGTGTTTATATATATAGTTTATTTTTGTGGTCCACCAAGATTTTTTTTTCTTACTCCCACACTGAACATTCCCTACATGAAAGCATAGAGTTTACTTCTTCCGGCAAGTGTGAATCCAAAACAATCAAAATTTGAGTAATTTGTTCTATTTTGAAACATGAAGATGTAGTTTAAGGTTGATAGCGAATTTAGTAAGTGTATTGAATCCTTGTAAGTTATAAATCAATTAAGTTCTGATTTTTGAGAGAAAAGAGTCGAGTTGTGACCCTCTGGGTCGGAGATTCTTTTGGGGGAGTTTTTGAAGGCTAGTGTGTTTCTATATCTGTTCATGCGATGTTAATTTTCTTATGGTTGTTTCTTCTTTGTTTGTACGACGAGTCCGTTTGATTCGAGAGTTTTGGAGGGGAGAAAATATTTTTAATTTGACGTGTTTGGTTCAATTTTTAAAAGGGGATGAGAGGGGAGAGGAGGAGAGTCAAATCCTTTCAAAATCCACTTTTTGCTTCCCCAAATTGGAGTTTTTCGGAGGGGAGGATGAGAGATTATCTCTTTCAAATTTTATTGCACTGCCAAAATTATCCATAAATTAATTTAAAATCTCAATATTATCCTTGTAACAACATTTATTATTGTTAGGTTATATTATCTTTGTAACAACATTTATTATTATTAGGTTATATTATCTTATAAAAACCTGTTATATTATCCTTATAACAACTTTTATTATTAGGTTATACATTACTCTTATTTGTTACCCGTAAAAACCACTCTTCCAACCCTACTGATACTTTGTTGCCACAAACCGCTACTTCAGACCTCCTCTAATATGAATTGTGAGCAATCAATTATTCTATCGTCTACATCGTGTTGTTATCGATTACATCGTTATTGTTTCGTTACTTTATTATCCTTATTTAATTAAGTTTAAGGGTAAAACAGTAAATTAATTTTAAAATCTCTCTCCTCCCCTATTTTGAACCAAACATATATTTAATTAAAATATCTCTCATCCCCTTCCCTCCTTTTCCCTCCCCTCATTAAAATCACCACATTTCCCTCCGTTGAACCAAACGAACCCTAAATGTTAGAAATGCCAAAATAACTAGTTTTGATTTTCAATTCTCTAATTCTTATTAAAAGTTAACGTTTAGCTTCTTTTTTCCTAAACATGAACCAAATTGATCTAACCAAAATTATATTAAAAACCAATAATTTGTTGTTTATGCATGCGTGTAAAAGCGCACAAACATAAAACAGGTCATAACTTTCTTTATAAAAAAAAAGTCATAACTCATAAATAGATTAAAAAACAAACAGGTCATAAATCTTTTTTTTTGAAGTAGTTAAACTAGCACATCTAAAATGACGAGAGTCGAATCTAACACTTCAAGATTCTAAACTAACAACATCAAATCAATCCAAGTGAGTTTATAAATCCAAATATTATTTATTAAGTTTGAATTTTATTTGGTTGACTCAAGGTAGACTCTTTTTTATTTAATTCAAATTGAACTTAAACTCTTAAAAACCCAAACTAATTCGATTAACACACTCAAATTTACAATTCATCAAATTGAATTAAACCAACATAAGATAGAGCTTCAAGCTCAATATAGATTATTATCTTTTATTCCTAATTGGAAAGGTCAAATCAAATGTTACCTCTTACAAATCATTCACGGAAAGTCACTAGACTGCACTAAATGGATCAAGTGCACGAGTATGCATCATAAGAGATTTGTGCGATTAGATTGACAAGACTTGAGTGATGATCTTGTATTTTTTTGGCTTTGATAAGTGATAATGCTTGAAATTGAATGATTCACTTATTTTTTTATTCCTCCACTTCTTGGAAAATTTGGGGAATGAACACCAATAATCTGAAATTCAATTGAAAAATAAATAAAGTCTGAAAATAAATTGTTTTATTTAAAAATTAAACCCAAGTGTTTTCATACGATTCACCATTTGGTCGAGTTTATCAACTATTAGTTCAATCAATTGGTTTTGCTTGAATAATGTATATTGACACCATTTTTTTTTTGTAAAACTTACACCAATTTATATATTATTATTATTATTAATGGTAAATAATAAATATTATTCTACTTTTTTATTAGGGAAATGTTAATTTATGTCATTGGCGCACAATTTTTTTTTGACAAATTTTTAGAACACAAGTTAAGAAACCAAATATAAAAAAATTTGAAAATTGTGCATTCGATATTTTAAAAACTTATTTTTTTTCAACACAAAACATATGTTTTAATTTTTTTTTTAAATTCTTAACTTATGTTTCCCTAAAAAAAAAACTTGTGCTCTTGATGCACAAGGTACGACCTTTTTTTACTTAGCAAAGAACCGGAGGTCCACGCTATTTTTTTTTAAGGAAAAAAGGTCCACGCTATTGGACGGTGAAGAAGGGAAGATAAACCTAGTTATGACTAGCATAGAAAACGGATAAGTTGTAGTAATAGGAATATACACGTGCTTTCATTTCACACAAAAAAAAAAACTCTAGATAAGGGGACATATCTTCGCAAATACATTGGTCTGCAATCAATTCTTGTGCTTCTCCTATTGAATTTGTAAGGCGGAGATTTTTGTTGGTTGCGGAAGACCCTGGTGATAACAACAAAATCACAATCCTTATAAAAAGAAGAAAGCAAAATCATATAACCATCTTGTACTTTGATGTAAGGATCCTCCGGTGGTTGCGGGTTTGGCCGAAATTGGTCGTGGAAGGTGAGGTGAAAAAGAAAGCGATGAAACAATAACCAATAAGAATGGAACGCGAGGGAAGAAGAAATGTTGAGGCTAAAATAGACTAAAAGGAGTGAGAGAATTGACGCATGATAGACACATGACTCAATGGAGTTATGTTTTAATCTCAACAATTCCTTTTAATTTGATCGCTACTATTTATTCCTTCCACCTACATACAAATGTCATTCTATACCGCAGAAGCAAATACTAGTTTTTTGAACTCCATGATAGTCTTATGTCTTTCTGCAGAGAAAAATCCTTTTGAAATTGCAAGAGATACCACATTTATAATATAACGAACACGTGTATTTTTATAACAAAAAGTGCAAAAATTTATAGCATTGTACACATAATGTAACTGAAAGAACATATGAGAAAAAAAACTTCAAAAATTAAAATGGTACAATTAAATAACTTTGTCAGGTTTCACGTGTGTCGATGCTCATGGACCACGAGAGAGGGAGACGTCACATCTCATCTAAAACTTTAAGACATCAGGTATATGAGTTCCCACCCCCTATTACAAGATCTAGCTTCCGCTCCTTACCAAGCCGAATTAAAGCTCTGATACCACTTGTTGGGGAGTCTTATGGTCACGGGAGAAACAACGGGTCAATGCTTTAGAATCACAAAAGAGGGAGACACCACATCTCCATCCAAAACCTTAAAGCATTAGGTGTATGAGTCACCTCTCATATATATATCAAACATTTACTCATTCATAGGTAATGTGAAACTTAACCATTCACACTTAAACTCCAACGATTTTTCCCCTAAGTGTGAGTTCTCACCTCCTATAACACGACCACACACAGGATCCAACTTTCACTCTCCCACCAAGCCGAACCAAGGCTATGATAACACTTGCTCCCTAATGGGGAGTTCGGGGAAGTCGGGAGCAACAATGAGTCCATAGATCATGTATATGGGTCACTTATCTAATATATTCAACATTTCATCCATCCATAGTCGATGTGGGGCTTAACCACTGGCACTTGAAGCCCAACAAACTTAAATGATCGAATGATATATTTTGATATACGTAAGATTTCTTCTAAATATGCATGAGACTTTATTGTTAGTTGTTTTGATTTTAATCGTGTTTCTAGAGAATTAAGAGTCTCACATTAGATGAATTATGACAAGAAAATGTGTTTATAAGTTTGAGCAATTTTTAACGAAATTTGTAATGGTTTGGTAATTCAATCCAATAATATAGTAGGCCACCTACTATCAAGTCTCACTACTATTATCACTCAAGTCACGCTCTAGATATTCAGTATTAAACATGAGTACATGTGTTAAAAAGTCCAGCATTTGGTCTAATATGGTATGAAAATATTTTATAGGTGGTAAATAGTTCCCATCTTACAAATAAATTTTGTATGGATTGAGTAAGGTCAATCCAAGTTCTAAGAAGCTATAGAAATTCTTCCAAGATTCATTGAGTCACATGTTATCGTGTCACTTATACTGAACCATTGAACCAGATATCTTGTCATGAGTATCAAGATGTTTATTAATAGTCCCACACGTTAAATGAGATATGATTTGAAAATATATTTATGAATGAAATACTCCTCACCTTACAATCCAAATTTATAAAATTTTGATTAGATGAAACTCAAATTCTATGACGGAGTGCATTGATACTGGTCAAGTGCCTGAACTGAAGGTCAACCAATAGAAACTTGTTTTTTCTTCTTAACAAAACTTTCTCGAAATGGAAAACTTTGTTGGTTCTTTTGTTGAATGAAAAGCTTTGTTGATGTGTAATTTTTGAAAAAAAGAAGTAGTAGAAGAAACAACCTTATGGAAAAAGATTGAACACAACGAGCACCACGAAATGTGGGTAATGGGGTCCCTCAGCTAGCTGAATGAATGGGAGTGATTACTCGTGCACCGACCATCTCTTATTACCATGTTCAATTATTCATGCCATATGGTGCATACAAAACAGGACCATCTAGACATCCATCAAGTACGTAGTTACCTACTGAACCAATATACACTACGGTTTTTGTTGGTCCAAAACCAATTTGGAAGCAACAAAAATTATTTGCACAATTAAAACCAAACTGAACATATTGTTTGAAGAGAAATGTTATTTGAACAATTATTTTATATGAAAATTTGTGGGAAAACCAAAATATAAATGAATGTAGGTCTTGTCATAAAAACCAAAGCAATACAGAGACAAAATGAAAACATAATGTGAGTATGATAGAGAAAGTTGTCATAAAAGTTGTCACAAAATGATTGTTCAAATATCATTTCTCTCGATTGAATATTTGGTTTTAACATTGATTTTGTGTGCGTAAAATTTCAAATAATTGTTTATACATTCAAGTGAACAACAAATGTGTGTGCGTAAAATTTCAAATAATTGTTTATACATTCATGTGAACAACAATCAATATCAAGTGGTTAATGAGTTCCACCAAATTATGAATTGTTCGAAAGAACCTAAATTTGATTTTTAAATGAAAAATTTTTTGTTCAGATTATACTTATCTTACGGCTAAACTATAGATTATCAAGAGCTCCTTCCCACTTGGTACCAGAGGGTAAATTACTTGTTTAGAACAAAATTATTTCTAATAATAAGAATCAGATATGTAAGAACCAATTAGTTTGAGAAAAAAAAACATGTAAAAAACGTGTAAAACGTGTAAACTAATTGGTTCTTACATATCTGATTCTTATTATTAGAAATAATTTTGTTCTAAACAAGTAATTTACCCTCTGGTAAGAACCAATTAGTTCGAAGAAAAAACTTGTAAAAAAATAAAGTTGCATTCCAGAGTAGAATAATTTTATTTTTTGATAGAAAAGTAGAGGAATTTTTCGAGCTACGCCCTTCAAACACTTGGTTACACCCAAATTTCAATTATATTTTATTATAATTTTAAAATAGTCCTTGATTCCATATTAAATTTTATAAACCTTATTTTCATCTTTCTTACTCTTAATTTTATAAATTTTAAAAAAGTAAAAGTGAGTTTTTGAGTGATAAATTTTATCTGTTTTTCAGTTTTTATGGCGATTACTGAATTGAATTCACGTACGTAATTTTTTTTTCAATCAAGTGAAATCTGCTCTCAATTCACACATGCCTCTTTTATGAGTGTTCACACGTGTCTTTCAATTATGTACGGCATAACTATTGTTATTTATCTATGAAGCCCGGATACTCCAAAATGGAGACGTACCCGTATCGGATACGTATCGGATACCGATACTCCACGGATACTCTCGGATATGTACCCACGGAGTATCAGAATTAATTATTTTAATTTAAAATATATTTTATCGGATACTTATAAAATACTCGATAGATACACACAGATACTTATTAGATACTTCACATAGACGTATCCTAGAAAAAATGAAGGGTAAAAAAGTGAGATTGTGTTGTGAAAATTCAATGGAGATGTATATGATTTAATTTTAAGATAT
Source organism: Medicago ruthenica (assembly GCA_018208015.1). Taxonomy (NCBI): domain Eukaryota; kingdom Viridiplantae; phylum Streptophyta; class Magnoliopsida; order Fabales; family Fabaceae; genus Medicago; species Medicago ruthenica. Next base: position 39,860,436 of record CM031371.1, read on the forward strand.
GAATCACTATAATTGTTTTTTGATTAACCAATTAAAAATTATGTTTTTGGTGGATGAAAGTAACGAGAGAGAGAGGAGATTCAATCAATCAACATTAAGCAAACTTTGTTTTGAGTTCTTTTATTGATGCATTTGTTGATATTCTAACATATGAATGAAAATAGAATATGATTTATACGAAAAATGTTTCATTTTTTATTTTGATCACATGTAGTGTTTTTTTGTAAATTGTGACTTTTATGATTATATATTATTGAAGAGTAATCAATGTTTATTTTTTTTCAAGGATTTTACATGCATGTAAATTTTAATATAAATATTTTGTTAACGTATCTTAGTCGTATCGTATCCTAAATTTTATAATTTCACGTATCCACGTACCCGTATTGTATCGTACCCGCACTCGTACTACGTATCCAGGCTTCATAGTTATTTACACTACCAAATTGCTATTGATCTTCACGTATTCAAATTATCAACTGAATTCAACACAATTTTTTTTTTAAGCAAACCAAAATTAGATTAATAAAAAAGAAAGCTTATAAAAGTTGAGGGCATATGACCTGACCCAGTGTGTCACAAAAATGTGTTGGCCAACCTAAATGGATAATAATAATAATACAATAAAAACAACACTAATGATCAACCTCTAGTTCATCCAAATAAGCGAATCGCGATCACGGGTACAACCTTGCTCACTCGCGTATGAGCACGAAACAAGGTTGCAAAAAAAATGATGCAAAAAAATTTCTAGCACAAACAAGAGGTTAAAAAAACGGAAGAATTCAACACAAATTGACTCAAAGCAATTCATGTTTTGTTTCTGTAACCGAAGATAATTACGAGGAAGATAAGACAAAAGAAGAACAAAAACAAGAGAAAAAAAGAAACAAAAGAAGATGAAGATGAAGAGGAAGAAATATTTGAGTGTAATGGTTGAGAATTTAAAATGAGTTTAAGGGCATTTTTATCAAATTAAGGTGTAATCGGAAATTTATGGGGTGTCACTATATTTAATCAAAGTAGAGTGATTTAGGGTCTATTTGTTACGGATTAAAATAAAAATGATTTTGACATAAAATAATTTAGAGATTATTTTTTAGAGATTTTATGATAAATCAGAATCTATTTTGTGCTTGTTTACCGTAATAAAAATCATTTTTTTAAATAAAATAATTTAGTTTGTTTCGATACAACTATATAAAAGAGATTTTTTGTTACAAAATTAGTTCAATCTTTTGACTCATATTTTCTCTCTCCTCTAAAATGTTGTATGCTCATGGAATAACAACCATTGAATGGAAGCATGATAAATGTTGTATGCATGGAATAACAGTCATTGTATGGAAGCTTGACAAATGACGTGTGCATTTGTGACAGTAAGTGTTTACTGTCAGGGACCTAACTGATAGTAAGTATGCACAGTCAGGGACCTAACAACAAGTCTCCCGCAACCACAAAACAACTTCATTCAGGAAGATGACCCAGTTCTTGACGAAGAGCAACACTTCGTTGGGACGAGTTTGGGGATATTGATTTTCGGTTCAGGGACCAAAGTGACAATTTTCTACTTTCACTTAGTCCCTTTGACACCTCATACTCCTTGTCAGCATAAAATCTTTGTCATGTCATCAGTTAACAAAATTATTTAACGTCAGGGACTAAAGTGATAATGGAAGTGCACATTCAAGGACTATTTTGTATTTAATAATGAGTCTGAGATCTTTGTGACAGCGAGGTGCAGAGTCAGGAACAAAAGTGACCATTAACTCTTTATTTATTTCAAATTTTTCACTTTTTCTCAAAGATTCCCTCCCTCCCTCCCTCCCTCCCTCCCTCCCTCCCTCCCTCCTACTTTGGTTCTAATACAAAGAAAACTATACATTTTTAATTGAAAAAGACTCACGCACCTTGTATCTCTTAAACCCAGGACAAAGAAAAAACCTAAAATTAAGGAGATTCAAACGAAACTAATACATGAGATATTCTTCACAAATCTCCATCTTAGCTCCAAATTAGAGAAAACGATCAAGCCAATCACCAATGTTTTACTCTCTCCTTAATTTGAAAGTGGCTTTGTAAACATATTTGTCGGTTTGTGTTTTAAACTTGATGATTGTCCAAATGTATAGCACTTTGACTAGCACAAAGGCTATAACACTATTTTTCATAAGAGAAATAACTCAACTTAACAGGATGATAAAAGTATCGACAATCTCCGCATAGTCAACATCATCAATCTTAGGTTTATTATTATAGTTTTAAAGTGCACAAAGATATAAAAACATACATTTACAAAATTGATAACATTAATTAGATTTTTATACATCAAAATCGTAGTAACGAAGATATCCATTTCTTTTACAAAGTAAAGAGGATTTCAACTCGTCCACTCTGCCACTCACATATATTTCTAATTTTCTATCATCCAAATTTTCTCTTCCTCAAATGAATTATTAGTCCATGATAACTGGAAACAAAATTAATGAGGCGCATAAAAAGTATACACAAGTGCAACTTGAGTAGTCTTCATCTGCATTATTGATTGACTTCCTGTGTAACATGATTCAAGGAATCAACATAAATAGTGACTTTCCAATATACTGTACTATTCTTAGAGTACTAGAATAATTTAAGAGCACAACTTTGGGTACTATTCTTAAAGAGTACTAGAATAATTTAGGAACACAAATATGGGTAGATACAACAAGAACATAGTAATCTATAGAGTTGCACGATGACAAAGAGATGTTATGAATGAATGAATGATATATATGGCTCCCACGTTCTTTTGCAGGTGGGATATGTGCACTGTGCAATGCTAAAACCCACTATATGCATATGTTTGATTTTCACCCACATATCTACTTATAAAGACGAGAAATTGAGTGTTTCGTTAATGCCAATATTCTTGATATAGAACCACATAAAAAGAATAGGAAATTTGAGAGGTAGGTTTGCTTAGTTAGAATAGCATCGTAAAATTATGATAATGATGAAATAAATTTATTTTTTCAGACAATCACAAATATAAATTATTTTTTTTTTGAAGAATCACAAATATAATATTAACATTGTTTTAGAAAAATTAAAGATATATACTAAACTTGATTCATTACCCTTATTAACCATTTAAAATTGTGATTGAGTTTAACGTTAGAGGGTCAAATCTAGTGGAAGAAGTTAGACTTTTACAAGTAAATTAAGATTTGAACCCTAATTGTGAAAGGTGTCTACATTTAGCAACCATCAGTGTTTCGAATAGAATTACCTTTAGTGAAAAAAACTGGACGGAAAAAAAAAACTTTAATGTTTTCCGGAAAAAAAATTAGATGGAAGAATGCGAGGTAATATATTTATGCCAGATAATAATTCTTTTTTTTATTTTTTTTGAAAAGCAAAGGAAGAAATAATGTGATGCGAGGTAATAGATTTATGCCAACTGCTAATATATTTATGTGAACTAAACTATTCAGACTTATTATCGTCATCTTCAACAAAAGTAGATTCCATAATGGAAGCTGCTAAATCTATTAATTTTTGTTCTGCAACTGACTACAAAAGGTTATGTTCTAAAGATCATATATATGTAATGTGATTAAGTTAATTGATGGATGACTATATTATATTCAACACAAATATCTTCAATATATAATAGTTTATAAAGAAGCAAATCGGATCTAACAAAGATAACTAAATTTATTTGCCACAAGTCGATAAATTATATGAAAAATGAATATATATTAACAAAAGTTCTTTAAAAAAAAGTTCTTGTAAAAAAAAAGTTGAAATATAAACGGAAAGTTATAGACAAAAAATATAAAAATGTGTCTCTAATTTGGCCGCTAAGTATAATAGACCAAAAATTTGACGACCAATTTTATTTTTTCGCCTCTAATTTAATTTCTTGTCATAATGTCAATTATTCTATTAGTGATAGTAACTACCTCATGAGGTATCCCCGTGAGCTTAGTTTAGTTGGTAGAGATATTGCATATTATATGCAGGGGCCGGGGTTCGAACCCCGACACCCCACTTCTCCACATTTAAAATGTGTCAGCTCTAACCACTAGTCTATTTGACAAAAAAAAAACTACCAAATGAGGTGTTGTTGCTTTCATGCACGATGATTTGTTGATTCTTTCTATCCATATCTCCTCATTCTCTTTGTTGCATTTCTTTTTTGTGATTGGTACATGGAATGTATTTTGTCCAATAGCTTTATACAAGTCCCTACACAATTTTTTGAATTTCTTTACTAATTCTTCCAGCCTTTCATTATAAAGTATAAACCGTCCTTCACTTATATATTCTTAGTGGAAATGTGACTTTGTGATTTGGAATAGGGGCATATAAGAGCTGGATTTAAATGATTAAGCCGGAGCAAATCCAAGCATGAAGCAGGCTAAACTCTTGTTTTAGACCTCTCAGAACAAATAAGTTTTTACAAGAAAAAAGGCCTCCAAATAAAAAAGAAAATTGGTATAGTAGTATTGGTTTAAACGTTAGAATGAAGCAAGTCTTGTTGGTCACAAGTCTTGGACACAGTCACAAAAAAGCAAACGGTAGAATTAATTTTTTTGATATTTTTGAAATAAATAAAAGATAAAATTAATGTTTTGTGAGTGTGTTTAAGAAATTTACATTTCGTCTTGTGACCATACAAAAATATTCCTGTTTAAAGTATTTGCAAGAAAACACATATGGTTAATTGGTCTTGTCATGTGCCTTACACCATAAATTTGGATCGCAAGTTCAACCTTAACAAAAAATGATGCTCAAAAAGTCAGCAATAATCTATCATTCTATCTTATAGTAGACTCAAATCTCAAATTTTTCAGCTAGACATATTGACAAAATAATTATATAAACATAAAAGTACTTATTGTTTATTCATAAGTTTATTTTCACATGTAAAAATGTTTGGCAAAATTACATTTTTAGTCCCTTAACTTAATTTTAGATAATAGTTTGTTCATTTATCTGTTTTTCATTTCAATTTTGTCTTTTTTGTCTATTTTCATATGGATTTTCAAGTTTCAAATCTAATATTCTTATGCAACCATAGATGAAGGCCATATATTTAAAGATTGAAAGGTCATAAGAAAATAAAACTCATGAATTTGAAGCTTGAAAATTCATATGTAAATGAACCAAAAGGACAAAATTGAAATAAAAAAAATAAATAAAGGAGCAAACTGTTATCTGAAATTAAGTTAAAGAACTAAAAGTTTAATTCAGCCAAAATATTTTAATAAAAAAATTATTTTAAACCTACAAATGTGTTGGGTCGGCCCGATAAGGTCATTTCAACACTTTCACGGTTAAAAATAATAGCTAGTAATCAACAATTTTGTCTTCAAAATATGTAACATTTAATTCATATAAAAGTTTGTGAATCATATAAAAGTTTGACTTTAATTATAAGGGTCATGTTAACCGATGCCCCCAGGGCACTTGTTCAGAAAACCAAAAAAAGAAAGTTTTAAATTAAAAGTAATATTTTTTAGACTTTTAACAAGTTGACTGCACAAGTTTCAATGTAATATTAGTATATTTACTTTTTTAATCAGTGCCCCGGGGACACCGATTAACATTTCCGTTATTATAAATAAATTGTTTTTCAATTAGGGAATCAATTATAATTTTGAAATCAATATAAAAGTTTGACTTTAATGTCATGTAAGCATACAACTTAGTTGGTAGCTACAAGGACAATGATATATATGGATCGAGGTTCGAACTCTGGACTTCACATTTTTCCATATTTAAAATGTGAGCTTCAGTCATCAGGCTACTTGACAAAAAAAATTGTGATGTATTGACAGTGTAAAAAGATTTACACCAACTAAATTAAACTTAATATTATAAACCATGTATTTGTAGTTTATTGTCATTTGTCACATTATAAACTCTGAGTTGAATGGTGGTCCGTCCAACCATAGCATAAGAAACGTCCCATTCAGATTTTCTGAACATCAACTGCTATATTCGGCAATCTCTTACCATGCAATTACTGGCCCAACTAATCATAATGCTGTATATTTTTCCCATTTTCTATAAGGTTTGTATCACATGATATCTTTTGTGTTTGAGTGTGGAAGTATCACATGATATCTAGTTCAAGGTGTGACAACACCATGGTCCAACTAGCCATTTAATTAATTTGATGCAGGAAGATTAGGGAAAGTACTATAAGTATTCCTTGGCATCAGAAATCGAAGCCAGTCGCTTTCTCCTCCTTAATTATATTCAAGTGATGTTTATGTGTGATGTGAGCTAGCTACCATATAGTGGTCCACAAAACACCAACAAAAATATGCAATTTTGAACCAATAGATTACTGTCTGGTGTGTCTTTTTCAAAACAAATTAAAAATAATAATAATAATAATAATATCAATACTTTTTGTTAAATTTTTAGTTAATCATGATAATATGATGCACCATTTGTACAAAATATTTTTCAATCAAACCCTAATTGTAGTCATCTTTGTCATCCTCCCTCCTCTTATGAATGAGTCATGATCAGTTTCTCTCTTTTCATCCGCATATATGCTTTATTTGTTGTTTGTCTATGTCTCACTATTATTTTCATAGACAACAATCGGAAATATACTAGCAAAAATAGAAATTTACGACAGGATTTCTAAATTGATTTAAAACTTATACGGTGGTGTTATGTGGATGGGAGCAACTTTATATGTATGATTGTAAGCTTTTTTTTAATCAATTAAATGTGGGTTGTCTTAGTGTTAAACTTGTATTGATGGTATGATTTTATTTATATTAGTGTATGATTTTGTGCAATTCTTGACTATTTAATTTGTTGTTTGAATTCTATGCAAGGAGGAAGGACATACAAAATGAATTGAAGTTTTTGAAGGAAAAAAAAAGTCATGTAAGTACCACTCATCTGACAAAAAATTTGTAGTGAAATTTGATAAGTTGTGGTACATGTTCGAACTCATAATTTTAATCTTGTTAATGTTTAATATATGTGAGCTTTACCACTATACTCTTAAAAAATAAAAAAAAAAACTCAAGTCACCGGTGCCTTAACCAATTTAATTAAAAATGTACTTTTTAGAAATTATCACTAAAAATATCCTTTTTAAATTGATTGAAAACAAACCCGGTTTAAAAAGGAAGTGGTTTCGTTCATAAACTAAACACTTTAGTTTTAGTTTGGTTATTTATAGATTATTTACAATTATTTGTTTACGTTGGTTGTTAAATCGGTTTAATATGTCCCTAGTTTTTGTAACAATTGTTTCTACCAATTTAGCCTAACAATACAATTTTTTAACAAAAATAAACGACATTCTATCAAATTAATAGAATACATCAATATAAATTTAAAGTCGTTAAAAATAAAAAGGCTAAAATGCATTTTTGACCCCCCAAGTTTCCAAAACTAGCGATTTTGGCCCCCCAAGTTTGAAAATCACACTTTTAACCCCCCAAGTTTCACCCCCTTTGCAAAAGCTAGGCCCCCCTTTAATTTTGACCGGTCAACACAGATGTGACACGTTTTTTTAAAAAATAATTGACACCTATGATATTTTTAATCCACCTGGATATAAAATAATTACAATTATTTATAAAAATTATAAAACATAAAATAAAACAGATTGTATTCCTTGTTCTTCTTCAGTTTCCCTTAACAACAACAACTTCTTCATTTCTTTTTCCTAACCGGATTTCTTGTTCAACTTCGCCTGTGAAACATCAACCTCACCGGATTTCTTTTATTTCATCTTCAACTCAATATTCATCCTCAACAATCATAAATTTAGCCCAAAAATCCAACCTTCAACAAAGAAATTCATCCAATAAAATCAACGATTTTGACACAGTTACGATTGAGAATCACAAACAAGAACTCCTCCAAAAAAAATCATAAATCACTAAGAAGAGATGTTTATTCTGGAAATTTATGTACAAGTATATTTGATCTAAGACCACTGATTCGACGCCATTGGAAGTTAACACCAGCCCGGCACTACCACCGTCGCCAAAACCACCCTCTGTTCTCGACACAACCACAACCATATTCTCCATCTCCGGCTCCACCACACTCGTCAAACCCAGAAAGCTTGAAGGAGAAAGGGATCTCAGAAAAATGAATCACTTTGTCTCCTCTCCTCCGTCTTCTCTTCCCACCTAACATTCCTCCACTACACCTTCTTTAATGATGGTAGAGAGAGATACTAAGAGAATGGCGAACGTGATTCTGTTTCTTCTGAATTTTTTTGATTCTCAGTTCTATTTAGAATTCTTTTGTTGTTTTTTTTATAGAGAATGAATTTGTTTCGTTGTTGTTGTTGCTGTTGTTATGTTGAAGGAGGGGTTTTGTTTAAAGTTTTGAATTTCTGGATTATGAGTTCAGTTTTGGAGATGAAGATTGATTTGAAACTTTAGGTGAAGAACATGTTGAACATGATAGGAACAAGGGAGGAACACGATGAACAAAGGAGGAGATTTAGTGTTTTAATTTGTTTTTTATTTTAATTTTAAAGCAATTTTAATTTGTTTTAATTCCAAGTGGATTAAATTAGGCACAGCTGACATTTAATATTTTAAAAATATGTCCAAATAAGCATTGACCAGGTCAAAATTAAAGGGGGCCTAGCTTTTGCAAAGGGGGTGAAACTTGGGGGGTTAAAAGTGTGATTTTCAAACTTGAGGAGCCAAAATCGCTAGTTTTGGAAACTTGGGGGGTCAAAAGTGCATTTTAGCCAAATAAAAAAGATGAATAAGCGAATAAACTCAAACCATCCACGTTAGTATCATAAAACGATAAAATATATATAAGCCTATAAATAAGACTATATTCAAGTCTTTGGAATACTCATGCCTCCGGATGTTGGTGGCGTCAAAGTCATTGATTGAATATGCACTTAATCAACTTTCAACTTGAATCAAATAAACACCGCATTAAGATGAAAAATAAAGAACACGCTGCACAAAAACAGGAAATCAAAACAAACAACATCGTGCTAAGACGACGAAGTCACAAAAACATACAATAGAAAACTTGAAACATGTGAAAATCACTTTTTTAATTAAAAGAGAAAGAAAAACAAGTTGGAGGGGTGATTTCAAGTCAAAGTTGACCATAAATCATTCATTTTCAATATATCAAAAAGAATGAGAAGAAAAGGGGTGATGTCTAAGGTTTGACAAAAAGAAGAGAGAAGATGTATCCCCTTTCTATATTTGACAAGGAAAAGTGGTGATGTTTAAGGTTTGGTATCACTTTATTTTAGTTTATTTAAAATGAATTCATACTTAATAGGGTAAAACAAATTATAATGAGGAAATGTTAAACCCATTGATATTATTTTCTTGAGAATGCTAGGCCCAATGATGTAAAAAGGGGTTAATGGGGAAATTCTAAAAGATCCTGATAATGAATAGGTCAGACAAAATCTGGTGATTTGTCAAAAATTAAAAATGTACACATACACATTGGAGGAGTTCATCGAATAATTTCAACTAATTATTGAATACTCCCTTCAGCTATTGATAAGAAACAGTTAGGTCAACAAAAGGTGATGTGTTTGGTTAAGAATTTGGACCAAATACATCAACTTTTGTTGACTCAAATGTCTTTTATAAATAAAACTGGAGGGAGTATTTATGAAGGAAATAAAAAATCAATCTTCCTACTTAAATTTGTCAAAATATATTATCGAAAGGTGCATTTTCAGATGAAATACACTACCGGTAAAATGTTGCGGTTTTGGGAGACACATGAACAATCATCTATTTTTGGGACTGAATATGGGCCTAAGCCCGAAAAAATTATCAACTGAAAAAAGGCATGACACGGGACATAGTTTATGGATTATAACTTCTAGATTAATGAATTTCACATAGCTATTTGTTCTTTCTCTAGATGATTTCAAATTACTTTAGTAGTGAATTAACCAAATTTAAGTGTTCTTTAGAGGTTTTGCCTCTGTGTTTGTTTTGATGTTATTTTGCAAGATAGTTTTGTCTTCTATGCGAAGGTTAAGTTGCTAGAGGGGTTTTGTTGCCTTTCATTGCTATTAGCTTTTCTGGTTTTGTTGTATTTTTGCTCTAGCATTTGTGCATGTGTTTTTGTTTTGCACAGAGTGTTTATGAGCCACCTTGAATGCATATTTATAACCTTTAGGGCCCCTGAATTTGTTTTTGTTCTGCACAATATCATCGTAGTTAATACAATTGTATTTTGCTTGTACTCGTGCCTGACAGCCTGCTTACATGTTCCAATTCTAAGGTAAATTATGTACAATTATGGGTGCCATGATTATAAATTAGCATGTTTTATGTCTCTCTGAGTTAAATATCTTAGTTCTTAAACACTTCAAAAAATTTGGACCTTCATTTTCCCCCAAATAATTCATAGCTGAACAGTAATACTATCATCAACACACACATTTGTGTTAAGTCTATTATCTAGCACTATTGTTTGGGCAAAAATATCTATTTTCTAACTAGAAAGAAACCCCATTTGTTTGAGCTGAAGCAAGCATGTTTTTTTTTTTAAAGGCTTAATTCCAGTTTTGCCCCCTATCTTTTGCCAATTGTGTGATTTTGCACCCCACCCTTTTTTTTGAGCGATTATGCACCCTATCATTTACCCCCTTTCTGATTTCATGGCCCCTCATGTGTTTCAGGCTGATGTGGACAATAATTAATGACATGGCACGCGATGACTGGGATAAAACGAGTACACATCAGCAAAAGCCACCCAAAATGACCATTTTGCCCTTAATGGCTTCAGATCCATGTGAAAAGACAAAAATACCCCTATCTTCTTCTTCCTCTTCCAAAAACAACCAAAAACAAAGACATCACGGCTTCTTCCCTTGCCCTTCCTCCCATTTCTCCTCCCACCATCTCTATCCCTACTATCTCTTTTTCTCTCCCTATCCCTGTCTCTATCCCTATCCCTATCACTACTTCTTCGTCCACGAAATTCATAATCACGCGGCCTCTCTCGTTCTCTGCTTCGGCTCCTCCTTCTCCTCCTCGGACTTTTACTCAAACTCCCTAACGCCGCAGCAGCATGATCTTCCTCCTTAAAAAGCACATAAACATTACCAATCATATGATCAGCCAAATTATCACAAACATTCAAGGTTTCAACGTAACCGAATTTGGAAAGCTCAGTGAAGATATCTTCGTAGAAATCTTCGAAGTGTTGTTGGATCTGACGCGGATCGATTGGTTGACCGTCTGGATCGACGCCGGGGGTGATGATGTCGGGACGTTGGTACATGTTGGAGAGAAGGAGAGTTGGGGAGATTGTGGGACGGTTGTGGAGACGAGAGCAACGGTCGCCGTGACGACATGCGCCGATCTTGAAGTAGAAAGGGCAGTTTACTCTGTCTTTTTCTGTGCCGAAGATTGATGCTAAGTGTTCCGCCATTTTTTGTTTGGATCTCAGATTCAGAGTTGAGTGAGTCGTGAGCGTTATTGTTTAGCCTGTCAAGAACGTTGTGTCATAGAAAAGGGTATTTTTGTCTTTTCACATGGATCTGAAGCCATTAAGGGCAAAATGGTCATTTTGGGTGGCTTTTGCTGATGTGTACTCGTTTTATCCCAGTCATCGCGTGCCACGTCGTTAATTATTGTCCACATCAGCCTGAAACACATGAGGGGCCATGAAATCAGAAAGGGGGTAAATGATAGGGTGCAAAATCGCTCAAAAAAAAGGATGGGGTGCAAAATCGCACAATTGGCAAAAGATAGGGGGCAAAACTGGAATTAAGCCTTTTTTAAAGCAAGCATTTTAGTATCCTCCACACAATCATTCTACCGTTCTCTAAATAGAATTTTATTTTATCATAGCTTTATCCAGTGGAAGTTTTTGAGACATCCATGATTTATCTCTTTACTTAGTTTGTTTCCTTTAAACTCAATCTTGTGCACAAAAAATGTTGGATTTTTCTAATGAAATCTCAAATAAAGGAAGTTTTCACATTTGTGATAACATGAAAGGAAAAACAGTGGAAATGGAATATGCATCATACCATTGGAATCTAGATGTGAAAAATGAGTGTAAAATCTCAAAAAATAGCAAAAGCTATTAGGTTGCACTCATACTGTCTTGAAGTTCTGATATGAGCTCAGCAGAAGAAGGTTGTGCAGAAGAGAAGACCAAGTTTAGTAGGAATATGAGGCCCAAGAGAGTCATTACCAAACCCAAGAAGTTCAAGGACTTTATTGCCATTTAATACTTTATGTCATTTATTCATTTTGTCTTAAGATTATCATGATGACTCATAGATTATTCTAGAATCATGATAACTCATAGGTTTGTTAGGAGTTGGTAGAAAGGATGAGTACAATTCCATAGGATCAGGGAATATTACTTAGACTATATATATATACTATGTATGATCCTTATGATGGTATGAATGAAGAAAATCCTTTTCTCTCTATCTTATTCTTAGGAGGTTCTCTGTCCTATAACAGACTCCCTTTCTTCACCCACTCACACCTCTATCATTTGGTACTCTCGTCTCTTGCACTCATCCCACCACCTTCCCAACCCGTCACATCCAAAATCAACCTCTCATGATGGCCAGAGGTGTTACCTGTTCCACCAACACCACTCCACCAGACTGCATCGATGAACTTTGCCAACAGATGCAAACCATGACACAGATGCAAGCTTCGTTCGCAACCTCCATGGCTGAGATGTGGTTTCCGACGACACTGTTTCTCCAGACCCGTGCAAGGTACATGTTGTATCTGATTGGCCATCTCCCAAAACTGTTAAGAGCTTGCGTGGGTTTTTGGGTTTATCAGGATTCTATCGCAAATTCATCCGAGGTTACGCCGCCATTGCTTTGCCACTCACTTCATTGCTGAAGAAGGATGCTTTTGTGTGGAACAATGAGGCGCAACAGGCTTTTGAGACATTGAAGAAAGCCATGGTGATTGCTCCGATTCTATCATTTACTGATTTCACGTCTGAGTTCATTGTGCAAACTGACGCTTCAGGACTATCAATGGGGGCTGTTTTGATTCAGCAAAAACACCCCATTGCTTATTTCAGCAAGGTCTTTTGTCCACGCATGGCACAAGCCTCTACTTACATCCGTGAACTACATGTTATCACGAGCGCGGTTAAAAGGTGGCGCCAATATCTCTTGGGAGCTTATTTTATAATCCAAACAGATCATAAGAGCTTAAAGGAACTCCTTACTCAAGTTATCCAGACACCGGAACAGCAACAATACCTGGCGAAGTTATTGGGGTATAGCTATGAAATTCAGTATAAACCAGGTAACACTAATATAGTTGCAGATGCCTTGTCTCGTGCAATTCCAGAAAGACCAGCTGAATTATTGGCTATTTCTGTTCCTCACTTCGTGTTTTTGGAAGATTTGAAGCGAGAAATGGCGAGTAATGTTCTGTTTAAGGAAATGTGCGCAAAATTGGCTGCTACACCAGATGCCTTGCCTGGATTTGTTTTGAAGGATGGGTTGCTGATTCAGCGAGGACGAATTTGGATCAGTTCGGATTCTCGGTTCAGGAACTTGTTGATACGAGAGTTCCACGCGACACCATTAGGTTGTCACGCTGGTTTGTCCAAAACTATGAAGCGTTTATCCGCCAATTTTGTGTTGGAAGGAATAAACTGGTAAGTTATATTTACACTTTTTGCATGATTTGATCACCCTTATATAAGAAATTGTGAGAGAATGTTAGTTTCACCACCCTTATATAAGATCTAAATCTAAGAACAATGTTAATATTATTCTTTAATATCTAAAAGTTAAAACTTTTAAGAGTTAAAAATTTAACTCAAATTAACAGAGACAAATTATATTAGCTTAAAGAGAACAAGAGTAGCAAAAGCACTCACCAAAATACCTAGTGCACCGTTAATATCAAGTCTTTAAACAATGATATCAATTGCTAGTGGTATTTTACAGCAATGATCAAACAATGACAATTTACTTTGACAAAGAATAAATTCTTATAATTGTCATATGTTTACCATTATATTCGTGTGAATGTAAACTCTTAAATATATAAATAAGTTTACACTCACACAACATTATCACACATGTCAATAAAATATTATAGAAACATGCATCTTTATTTGTAAATAAAAGACCTTAACAAGATACAAAGCGCACCATTGTTTCTCAATCTTCGGATTGTAAAAAATTAACTGCAAGCGGTACTCTCAACGCAATAATCAAACATTGGTGATAAGTCTCGTCAAATAATAGTCACCTTCGGACATCCTATTATCCACATGGAAAAAAATACTTGGGTTAATATGTCTTTACCCCCTGTAATTTGAGTGAATTCCGGTTTACCCCCTGTAAAAAAAAAGTTTAGATTTCAACCTTGTAAAATTAAGATTCTCCAGTTTATACCCCTGGGTCCATCTGACACATGCCAGGGGCTGATGTGGCGCGCTGACTTGTCATTTGACTGTACAAAATGGATGACATGGCATAATGATTAGATAATTTTATTTCTTTTTTATTTTTTTAATATTATGTGGCTTTCCTATAATTAAATAAATTAAAAATTATACAAAAAAATTAAAATAAAAAATCTGGATTTTATTTCATAAACCCAGATTTTTTTTCCTCTTCTCTCTCGGTTCCTTTCTCTTCTTCCTCCCTTTGCGACAAGCCTGGCCTTCTATCTCTCAATCTTGCCTTTTGATTCCCTATTGGTCTTATCAATTTACACCTTTCTCTGGGTTTCAGAGTGAGTGGGTTAAGGAGCCTTTTTCCGCCTTTCGTCTTGCCAAAGCAATCACTGGCAACTATTTCATAGCCTCCTCTGGCAACAGGTTCCTCTTGTTTATGTAACTATACTACCTGTCAGGAACTGTATAAAAAAGGACCGAGAACTACATAAGGTCTGAGACTGACTTCCTTGAAAAGAGGGGGACAAGTTATGTAGGTTGTGGCCGTTCCAGAAATTCCAATTCGGTTCCTCCAGCAACAACAACTGTTTCATCTTCCAATTCCTTTCTAGATTTATTTTTTTCTAAATTATTTGGGTTGTTATTGTTGCAGGTTATTGTTGTTGTTGATGATGTTAGAAGGAGAAGATTTGGGTGTTCATGGTTTTTTCCTGGGTTTTTGTATGAAGCTTTAATAAGGATGAAGAAAATTGAACAGTAGAGAGAAGAGAAAATTATGTTTTTAATTTAAGGATTTTTGTGTGTTTTATATTATTTTGTTCAGAAGAGAATGGATGATAATTTGATGATTTTAGGTTTGTTTGATGGAAAAAAAATTCTGGATTTTTTAGAAAAGAAATTTTAGAATTCATGAATTTTTTAGGTTTGAAGGTGATGAAGATGATGAAGAACATCTAAAAGGAGAAGAAGAAGATAAAAGGAATCTGATTTATTTTTTTATGTTTTTTATTTTTTAATTACAATAATTACATGACAATGAATTATACATGTGGAAGGAGAAAAAAAAAAGAAAAAGTTAATAATATACACAGTCATGTGTCATGTCAGCGAATTTGGTGAGACAGATGGGCTCAGGGGTGTAAATTGAAGAATCTTAATTTTACAAGGTTGTAATCTAAACTTTTTTTTACATGGGGTAAACCGGAATTCGCTCAAATTATAGGGGGTAAAGACATATTAACACAAAATACTTTATAATCACCACATATTTACCATCACAGGTATGTAGCTATCCGGCCAAGTTGTGTCTTCCTTGGGGCCGACGACAACTCGCATAAATAATTGTACACTACATCTTTTGTAACTTCAGTTGAGTCGAATCTACGCAACAGAGGTTACTTGGGCAACATTATTGTTTCAACCGACTTAACCGCGGTTACTAGATAATTTTAATATATATCAAATGGGGTGATAAGTCCTCTCAAATAATAGTCACTTTCGGATATCCTATTATTTACATAAAAAATTACTTTATAATCACCACACATTTATTATCACAAGCATGCAACTATCCGGCCAAGTTGTGCCTTCCTTAGGGCTGACGACAACTCGCATGAATAATTTCATACTACGTCTTTTGTAAGTTTAGTTGAATCAAATCTACGCAACAGAGGTTACTTTGACAACATGTTGTTTCAACCAAAACAACCATAATTACTAGACATTTCATAGTAAATTAAATGGGAATGTCTTAACTTTTCAAGGCACTACCGACATAATGTAGGCCGAATTAGTCCATTATGTCGCTAAGTAACCATAAGGCCACTCAACAACCCTTAAGTGTGAAGACAAGTTCACAAGAATTAGCAAGAAGATGCAAGTTAAAAATCACACTAATGTGTGTATGACAATACATTTACATGTATCGCATAAAAGCGAAAACATAAATAGCATGAAATATGTCCAAAATGCATGATTGGAAGAAAAGAAAAATAATGTTATTGTAGAAACTTAATAACAATAATCTCAAACATCACAATCATGCTATAAACCAAATATGCAATTTCAAATCAAATAAAAAAAATTGAATATTTATATGCCAAAAATATTTATGCCATAATTGATTCACATATAGCAATGATTCTTTAAATAAAATAATGAATAACTCTAAACTTAATTATTTCCTAAATAAGGAAACAAGCTTTATATGTTTATAAATAAACAAACAAAACTAGAATCAATATTTTCAAAATTTAAAGAATCAAAACCTTATTTTCAATATTTCCCAATGAGGGCAACAATATTTTGAGATTCATTATTAACAGGTAACAAGTATATCACAAATATATTTTAAGTTTTTGAACTCTTTATTTGCCTACTTCTCAAAATAAACTTTATGTATATTTTTTTTTCCTGTGAATCAATACCAATTTCAAATAGAAATTAAGCCGCAAGATATGATAATGACATTTGAAAATCATCTCGAATCAAATTTTTAAAACAAATCAAATCCAAATACTTATTTTTATTTGTATTTGCTATAATAAAGACCGAATAGATATAACAATATAACAAACTTTATAAATAAGTTAAACCGAGAGATGTAATTGAAAAATACCAAAATCAAATTTTGAAATTTAAATTTGATCTGAATCCAAAAAAAAACATAAACATGATCGTAATCCTTATCAAAATCGTCATTCCAATTCTTATTTTATTTTTCTTCTCAAAAAATAAAATTAAATAACCGAGAAAAAATATCCAAAACTGTATGTTTCAAATCCACTTACCAACTATAAATCTTTATAGTAATTCAAAGAAGCAAAAGTTCAAAACAGTAGGTACTTGAATTCAGATATCCATGATGAGGAAAAAATCTCTATCCAAATTCATGTATTTTATTTTGAAGGGATATGAAACCATATATATCAGCATGTATCAACATGACAATAATAGAATATTTTATAATAAAACAATTGATACCATTCATGCGATTAATTGACAAAGAAAATCGCAAATAATAATTGTCATGTACTGTAACAATATTTAAATTTAATAATTACTCTCCTTTAAGCATAAGTCCAAACAATGCAAAGAAAGGAAAGAAAAAATTGTTTCTTTGTAAGGCAAAATAAAAGGCGGAACAAATATGTATTCCCGATCAACTCCTTAGATGCTCGATAAACAAAATTGGAATAAGCAAAATCGTTATAGCCACGATTTTGGATTTATTGTATAGGTGAGGTTTCATTAAACTAAGTAGCGACTCATACATGAGAGATTTCATCAATTTAACAATTTTAGGCACAAATAGCGTATTATCCCAATAAATCAAACATGAAGACCGCTCTGACACCACTTGTTGGAAAAATTAGGTCTTAATAAAACAGATTTCATAAATCATGTTCAATGGTTATGAATCAATAGCGGAAGCAAACAAAACATTGAACATGGTTATAATCGGATCTACGACATGTTTGATTTATCAAAGATGTTAATAATTTAAGGTATTAGGAATACCTGGATTAAGCTTTGATGGCAGTCCTCTCATCAACAAGGATAGCCAAAGAGAGAAGATGATCTGAAACACACAATTGAGTTAGCGGCGGCTGATTTGGTTCTTCCTCAACCGGTACCTTTATGCCTCAAGTTCTCTTCAGATGGGGAGAAGAAGGAGTTTGCCGTGTACGGTGTATTGGGGACCATTGCCTCTTTTATATTGGATGACCATTAGAGTTTCCCATTATTCCGTTAATGGGACATCCAAATATCCACTCATATTGAGTCCATATCAACTAATTAAATATTTAATTAATTTTACAATTAGAAATATAATAGCCTTATTACTTAATTTGATCAATAATCAATTAAGGCTCACAATTGATAAATAACTAATATAATTATTATTACGATATTTGCTCACATAATAACATCGTAATAAAATTAAATAATAAAATATTCCAACTCGATAATCAAAGTCAAAACTCCTTAATGACTAAATTCTTAACATTTTTTTAATCTAATTCCAAACCCCAACCCTAACCATAACCTTTTTTTAAAAAAACATAAAATAAACTTCTAATTACACAACACTTAGTTAACTTGTATTAGTCACACCCTTTATTGCTTTATTTGTCATCTCAACAGAGAAATGTTTGTGTTTTTTTATAATCATGGACACATTTTGCTTCATTATTTCATTTTGTTAATGTCGTCAAATCGTTTCATAATTATCAACACGCACTTGTTATTCATACACTTCATATTGATGTTATTTCTCACACTACAATGTTATATTTCGATTTTAAATTCTTTCTAGTTTTTTTAATTAATTCATTGAATATATTCGTTTTTATTTAAATATGCATGCGTTTGTTCCAAAAGAAAAGTATGCATATGTGTTATGTCTTCTTGTTCGTTTTTTTTTTTTTTAAATCAATTAATTAAAAATATTCAATTTTATTTAAATATGCATATGGGTTTGTACCAAAATAAATGTATGAGTTCGGTTTTCTTGTTCGTTCATTTTTTGTGTTCAATAGCTATGAAAATCACCTTCCATCTAGATTCAATTTTTAAAACACATTCGATTTTTTTATTACAAAACATCAGAAATAAATTTCGTGCAGCTAGTAAATACTTTTCAGATATTGTTTGCCTAGATACTCAACAAGGAGTATACAATGTGAACAATGTGAAATAAAATTACATTGACACGTTTCAAACAACAATTGGTTCGTCAGTTTCAAGATTACCATTGGTTAGTCACTATCAATATCTTTAAAAAATAAATTATATAGAAAAAGAACAAAAAATATCATTTCAAATGACAAAGGTAAAGACCATCCCTTAAATTTCACAGCCATATTCAACTCTCTTTAACTAAAATGTATGAAAGAAGTTAACATTGACTAAAATTTTAAAAATAATTAAAATACAAGAAGTTTATATTGATTAATTGAACTATTATTTAAAAAATAATTAAATTATAAGGAGAAGTTTATATTGATTAATTGAACTATTATTTAAAAAATAATTAAATTATAAGGAGAAGTTTATATTGATTAATTGAACTATTATATGCGAAATAAGTTGGCACTAATAAATTACAAAAGTAACTCAAATGCAAGTGAATTGTCATTGATGTGATTAAATATACTCCCTCCATCCCAAATTGTATGTCGCTTTGGACAAAAAAATTGTCTCAAATTATATGTCGTTTTACAATACCAATGAAACATTAATGTTATTTTTCCTATTATATCCTTAACTATTTATTACTTTATATTTTTTCAATTCTTTAATTTATCTTTCACATACCATTTATTAAGGACAAGTTTGTAAAACAACTCATAATATCTCTTTCCCACACAAAATTAATTATACTTCTTAATACGCGTGAAATACCCAAAACGTCATACAATTTGGGACTGAGGGAGTAATACATAAGACAAGTTTTTTGGGGGGCAATTACATGAGACATGCCATCACTTATAAAATTTTAGAAATAACTCAAATGCATGAGATAAGTTGTCATTGAGAAAATTAACTCTGATACACGAGACAAGTTGTCATTGATAAAATAATTTTTGTTGAGAGATCATTGATGAAATAATATTTGTCATTGATATATTAAAAAATATTTAATGTAGAGTATTTTCTTTCACTAACGTATAAAAAACATGATATCAGTATAACAATGTTGTTACTGTTTGATTGCTATAATTTGAAAAAGTAACCCATGGTACGACTCTGATGAACGGTAACCCAACAAGGGTTTGAACGGCGCCACCTCACACGGTGGTCTCTGCCAATCACTTTTTCTCCGGATCTCTCCCTTTTTTCGTTTCTGGGTGTTCGCCGGTCTTCAAGACACGATTTCTCTACCTCGTGTTCTTGGTTTGTTCGTGCGATTACTGTTTCGATTCTGGGTTTGATTGATTCTGGGTGTGTTTCTGTTCTGATTTTGGTACTGATTGCTTGTTGTTGGGTTTGACTTGGAGCTTGTTCGACTGTTCATCCAGGTTGTTGCTGTTTGCTCAACTGTATTGGGTGTTTGATTTGATATTGCATTCTGTTCTCTATTGTTTGCAGATTGTTGTTTTCTTCGAAGGTCTGGCTATGTCTTCTCTTGCAGGGAAATTCATATGTCCTTGGCCTTGCTTGGTCTCACATACGCCGAAGCCTTTCTCAACTCGAAGTTTTGCACAGGCTCTTCTCAACAAAGTGAGTGTCCCTTTGTCTGATCTCCCGAAACCTTGTTTGAAAGGTAATTCCCTTTCAATCAAAATTTCGGAGGATGTTTACCAATCTGGTCTAGCTAATTGCAACAATTACCTCCATGGTAGATTAGTGTTGTCTAAAGGGGACAAGCCTTTATCATCTAAAGACTTACATGCTAAACTCTTACAATTGTGGAAACCTCTTACATGCTAAACTCTTCCACTGGAATATTGGCAAGATAGAATCCTTTTTAAGATTGTTGGGGCTATTGGTACCCCTATAATGATTGATAAGAATACTAGAAACAATTCATTTGGTCATTATGATCATTCTAGTAGATATCAATTATGCTGGATTTATTCCTGATACTCTGTGTGTTGAAAGAGATAATTTTGCTTTTGACATTGAGATTGAGTATGAACATCCTCCATACTTTTGTTTCACTTCTAATTCTATTGGTCATTTATCGGATCATTGTAAAAAAGATCCGACCAACAAAATTGCTCGTGAAAAGGTGACCACTAAAGTTAATCTTGTTATATGAATGTCCCTAAAAGGCATGTGCAAGGTTGTAGTAATACTGTGGTTGATGAAGATCCTATTATTCTTGACATAATGAGGTCTAAGGAAGTAACAACTAATGTGTTGGTCGGTGATGTTATAAACCTTGAGGAAGAAATACATTCTAGCACTTCCGTTGGGGCAGCTCAGGTTCAATCAACACATTTTGAAGAGATGACTGAAAAACAAGGTGAAGACCGACAGAGCAACAAACCTCCTGATATGCGCATCGTTGGTCCTTGGAGTGACGCTGTGACGGACTTAGATTATAATCAAGATCCCCCATCTTGGTATGGTTTATGTTCTTCCAATGTCATGGTTTCTAAAGATGTTTTAAATCCTAATATTGCTCATGACTTGGAGATTTTACGACCATATTTGAAAGGCAATGATGCTTGTGCAAGTGAGCCTCGGGTTTTATACTGATGAGGAAGAAAGAGAGGCAGTTATCAACTACTTGAAGAACCGTTATGTTGCTGAAGAAGAGCCTTTTATTGAGGTGTCTAGGACTAAGAAAAAAAATATGTAGAAAGGTTTTCATGTTCATAAGACTCGTTCTAGGGCAGACCTCTGAATTGATTTGAGTTCCATCTGTGAGTTTCGTTTCTTTCCTTGTTTTCTTTTGGTTTTTTGTTGTTTTTTCTTTCTTGTTTTGCTTTTTCCTTGTATGAGAAGGTTTTGGTTTTTGTCCCCCTTCTCCTTTTGTTCTTCTTTCTTTTTTATATATTTCTAGTGTTGCAGTTGGTTCACCATCTGCACCTCTTTTTGCTTAAAAAAAATGTTGTTACTGTTTAGACCATAACTTTAATTACACAACGATATTAAACCATCTTTAACTAAAATGCATGAAAGAAGTTGACATTAACTAAAATTTAAAAAATAATTAAAATGTATGGGAGAAGTTTATATTTATTAATATAAATATTTTGCCCAAAGAAGTTGTCACTAATAAATATAGCTCAAGTGCAAGTGATAAGTTGTCACTAATGAAATTAAATCTGATACAAAAGAAAAATATTTTTGGGGAGCAAGTACCCGAGATAAATTCTCACTTATAAAATCTTAGAAATAACTCCAATGTATGAGATAAGTTGTCGCTGATGAAATTAACTCTGATACACGAGATATGATGTCATTGATAAAATAATTTTTGTTGAGAGGTCATTGATAAAATAATATTTGTCACTGATATATTAAATAATATTTAATGTAGATTATCTTCTTTCATTGATATATATAAAAAAAAATATGATATCAATATAACGATGTTTCTATTATTTAGATCATAACTTCTATTACACAAATATTAAATCATCTTTAACTAAAATGCATGAAAAAAGTTGACATTGACTAAAATTTTAAAAATAATTAAAATGTGTGGAAAAGACTTACATTGACTAATTGAACTATTATGCAAGAAAGAAGTTATCACTAATAAAACTATAAAAAATAACTCAAATGCAAGTGATAAGTTGTCACTGATGAAATTAAATGTGATACAAAAGACAAATATTTTTGGGGGGCAAGTACGTGAGACAAATTATCACTTTTAAAATCTTAGAAATAACTCAAATGCACGAGATAAGTTGTCAGTGATAAAATTAACTTTGATACATGGGACAAGTTGTCATTGATAAAATCATTTTTGTTGAGAGGTCATTAATAAAATAAATTTGTCACCGATATATTAAATAATATTTAATGTAGAGTATTTTCTTTCACTTGCATGAAAAAATATGATATAACTATAACAATGCTCCTATTATTTAGAGTTTAGACCATAACTTCAATTACACAGTGATATTAAACCCTCTTTAACTAAAATGCATGAAAGAAGTTGACATTAACTAAAATTTTAAAAATAATTAAAATGCATCGGAGAAGTTTATATTGATTAATATAACTATTTTGCACAAAGAAGTCGTCGCTTATAAAATTACAAAAATAGCTCAAATGCAAGTGACAAGTTGTAACTGATGAACTCAAACCTGATATAGAAAACAATTTATTTTTTTTGGGGGGGGGGGGGGGGTTGTCGTTGATAAAATAATTTTTTATTTGAGAGATCACTGATAAAATAATATTTGTCACTGATATATTAAATAATATTTAATATAGCATATCTTCTTCCACTGATATATAAAAAACTAAGATACCACTACAATGATGTTCCTATTATTTAGACCATCACTTAAATTTCACAACCATATTGAACCATCTTTAACTAAAATGCTTGAAAGAAGTTAACATTGACAAAAATTTAAAAAATAATTAAAATACAAGGAGAGGTTTATATTGATTAATTGAACTATTATGTGTGAAACAAGTTGGCACTAATAAATTACAAAACTCAAATGCAATATGTTGTCATTGATGTGATTAAATATAATACATAAAACAAGTTTTTTTTGGGGGGCAATTACATGAGACAAGTCATCACTTATAAAATTTTAGAAATAACTCAAATGCACGAGATAAGTTGTCACTGAGAAAATTAACTCTGATACACGAGATAAGTTGTCATTGATAAAATAATTTTTGTTGAGAGGTCATTGATAAAGTAATATTTGTCACCGATATATTAAATAATATTTAATATAGAGTATTTTCTTTCACTGACGTATAAAAAAAATATGATATAAATATAACGATGTTTCTATTATTAAGACCATAACTTCTATTACACAAATATTAAATCATCTTTAACTAAAATGCATGAAAAAGGTTGACGTTGGCTAAAATTTTAAAAATAATTAAAATGTGTGGAAAAGGCTTACATTGACTAATTGAACTATTATGCGAGAAAGAAGTTATCACTAATAAAACTATAAAAATAACTCAAATGCAAGTGATAAGTTGTCACTGATGAAATTAAATGTGATACAAAAGACAAATATTTTTGGGGAGCAAGTACGCGAGACAAGTTATCACTTTTAAAATCTTAGAAATGCACGAGATAAGTTGTCACTGATGAAATTAACTTTGGTACATGAGACAAGTTGTCATTGATAAAATAATTTTTGTTGAGAGGTCATTAATAAAATAACATTTGTCACTGATATATTAAATAATATTTAATGTAGAGTATTTTCTTTCACTTGCATAAAAAAATGATATAACTATAACAATGTTCTTATTATTTATACCATAGCTTCAATTACACAATTATATTAAATCCTCTTTAACTAAACTGCATGAAAGAAGTTGACATTAACTGAAATTTAAAAATAATTAAAATGCCCGTGTGAAGTTTATATTGATTAATTGAATTATATTGCACGAAAAAAGTTGTCACTAATAAAATTATAAAAATAGCTCAAATGCAAGTCTGGTATGACACTTGTTAGCCTGTTTAAAAGCCTGATTCATTTGAAGATCTTTAAAAATGTAATGTGATATAAGTTTAAATAGACTAGCGAACTAATATTTTACGCTGAGATTAAACTCTTTTTTGATATTTAACATAAATTTTTAGAGAATTTGACTACATATTATATCATATTTTAATTATAGTTTATAATATTACATTTACATTTAACCATGTGAAAAATTAATGTATACTAATCAGTTTAAATTACTGAAAATATTAATAAATTTATAATTTAATTCAAAGTACAAAATATAATATAATAATAAATAATAATATTCATATTTAATTCAGCATGTCGGCCGAATGGAACTAATAGGCTTTTTCAATGACATGTGACCTCGTCTTTTAAGCTAGATAAGCTTTAAAAAAGCTCAAACCTTCTCTATTTAAGAAAAAACCTAGCTTGCCGTAGGACCCTATAGGCGAGAGTGGCTTATTCCCGTCCCTAGCTATAGTAAATGTTATTCTCCTTCTTTGTGCTTTAATTTATTATTTTAGTGTATGGAATAATAAGTTATTTTCTTTCAAAACAAAATGAGGGCCCAACACTATACACTCACAAACGCGGGGATCAGCCGGCGAACAAGAACCTATAATTAGTGACTCCTTGTGCAGTCCTATATAACAATGGTATCGACACTAATTTTAACATATACTATTTCTAACACACATTATCGTATTGGATGAAATTAAAATACATATGGATTTCATCTTTTTACGTGGGACTTATTCCTAAATTAGTGTGACCAACATATATTTATCATATAAAAAAGTTGGTGTTAAAAAGAGTGTGTTAGAATGAGTATTTTTAGCATTACTTAATGTTATATGCCTTGGTGATTATTTATTCAGTTTTCTTTTCGAAATATCTATATATTCATTTATTTTCTATAGCGTCCATTAGAATAAGACTTCTCCCAAATTTAAATCTCAACCACGAAGCATATTTTCATGTAATATCCTAATACCAAAATGAGATCATATGCTTACAAATTTTAACACGTAAAGAAGAAGGGGGAAAAATGACATATAAGTAAGATACTCATTGAAGGAGGAGTTTTCATGAAAATAAATCAACCATTATGTTGTAGCGCAGTAAGAGTGAGAAAGAGTATCATCTGTTCTCCAAATAAACCTGATCACTAAAAATTATAACATGGAACCGTCTTCTTCTCGTTAAAATAATGTAGAATAGATACACACAAAGAAGATCAAGTAGCACAATCAAATATTAATATTGGGAAAGAGAGATTACAATAAATAATCATCATAAGCATACATAGCAAGAGCAGCAGTGTCATATGGATCGATAAATAAGAAAAGTAAATATTAAAAACATAAGTAATAAATAGTTAAATATTATAGGATAAAGAAGATAAAAACCAATAAAAAGCAGCAGCAGCAGCAGCAGCAACTAAGGAAGGAAGGAATAGGCCTTGTTGAGATTTGGAGTTCTTCCACTAGATCCATTGAAAATGAAGTCGGTGGGGAACGGAATCCTCTTTCTCCTTTTGACAGAAGTGTAATTCTTTGATGATTTGGAGGTCCTTGGGTGGATTTGAAGAGGTATTTCTATAGATGGTGACGTTGCGCAAGAGAGTTGCATTTTGGACAACATATTTGATGAACTGAAGCTCGCTTAGGTTGCCTCCATAATTAATAAAAGAGAACATTTGTAGATGTGATGAAATGCATTGGGGGACAAATTGTGGATGCGGCCAATTCTGATGATCATTACTTAATAATCCAATGTTGCGAATGGTGAGAGTTTGAAGAGAGGGGCAGGCGGAGATGAATTTGATTAGGGAAATCCAGTAATATCCATGATGAAAGCTAAGATCCAAATGAGTTAAATTGAGAAAATGAGTGTCTTGTTCTAATGTTTGTAGTAGGAGTTGTTGAGAGCGTAGAAAGTGGAGATTATAAAAGAGTTTCAAAGGCAGCAAAAGAGAAGAAATAGAAGAGTCAGAAATGTCGGCTCTAAGCAATTTGGGGAAAGGTTTCAAAGCAGCAGTAGTATCATCAAGAGTATTGTCAGTAACTTGTAAATCTTTCAAGAGCAGATCCTCAAGAAGCGGAGACATAGAGAGAATCTTGATGAGAAATTTAAGCTTTAGAAAATGAACTTGGGTGAGGTGAAGGATTTTAAGAGAAGGCAAATTAGTAGCAGATCTATGAACAAAGTCTATAGTCAAGGCATTCAACTTCAAAACAACAAGAGTTGGAGTGGTTAGAACCTTATATGGCAAGCAAAGGGTGGCGGAAGAGTGGGGGGGCAAAAAAGTGATATTGAGATGTTGAATTTGGAGACCATTAAGCCATAGAGGTAAGGGATTAAAGAAGGGAGAGGCAGAGAGAATAGTAACATTTTTCATGATAGGATGATCAAGTGACATTTCAAACAAAAAAAAGGAGATCACCTGATAATAATTGTCATAGGCGTGGAGTTGATGGATATAGCTTGTGTCATCAATGTTGATATCCGTCATTCTTGGACGGAGTGGTCTCCAGCGCTTTGAGAGAGAGGATGCGGCCATGATTTCTTTTGCGGGCAAAAGAGCTAGGATTCGACATAGCACTTCATCAGGTAAACCACTGATTCTATCTGCATTTGGCATCCCTAGCCAGACTTGCCTCCATCGCTTTGAGAGAAGGCTTGTCGTCGGGATTTGCTCTGAGGGCAAAAATGACAGTATTTCACATAGCAATTCATCGGGTAAACCACTCATCCTATCTTCTGCCATCATAGTTTCATTAATTCAGGATTAGGATTGCGATTGCGGCTAAGGTTCAAGTCAAGGAAGAAGAAGAAGAAAAGGAATGATATATCAATCTGGTCTGGTCTAGATTCCATTTATATACTATTTTTCTCTCTTGGGCCGGCCCGCCCGCCCGCCGGCCTATCTTATCTTATACTTTTCACAACACAATTAATTGCTTTTTCTCCCTCCCTTCAACTGCCGCCATATTTTATGTTTTTAATCTTATTTTTCACCGTAAAGAGTAAGCATCAAAATATTTTACTTTTCCAAAGAAAAACCATATACTTTCTCTTCACAAAAATATTTTACTCCTATGACAAAAACAAAACACCCTTATACTATGTGTATGTAAACTACATCTATAAAACTATAGACTACCTAAACTGTGAATGCGTAAACGAACAGCTGTTACCACTGCCAATTCCACTTTCTTAGCCGCTCAAGAAGACAACAACTCGGGTCATTCACTTTCTCATCGTCCCAACCGCAACAATAACAACAACAATGGAAGTCGCGGTGGTCGTGGCGGTTCTGGTCATAATTGTGGTGGTCGCAGACGAGGTGGAGGTCTAGGCGGACGATCTCATCACCATCAACATGGATCATGACAGCAACCACAGGCACCACAACATCAGTGGGCCTATCCTCCTTACCCTTATCCTCCTTGGAATGCACAGTGGCAGCCGTTGGCCACTCCTCCTTGCCCCTATCTTACAACCGGTAGTTAGCAAAGACCGGTGGTTCCAAATCGTCAGACTGGTATTCTGGAAGCAAAACCACAGCAAGCGCATGTTGCTGCAACTCTGTCATCATATGCATCAACAAATATTCAAGCCGTTATGCACACTCTATCTCTTGCTCCTCCTGACAAACAGTGGTACATGGACACCGAGGCTACATCTCACATGACAGCAAACAGAGATAATCTTACATCTTATTCCAATATTAGCAACAATATTACTGTCGGTAGTGGTCATAATATTCCAGTTATTGGCTGTGGTAATGCATTATTACAGAATCCTCAATATCCCCTAACCTTAAACAATGTCTTGCATGCACCCAAGTTGATCAAAAATCTTGTTTCTGTGAGAAAATTTACCATTGACAATGAAGTTTCTGTTGAATTTGACCTGTTTGGTTTTTCTGTGAAGGATTTCCAGACAGGGATGCCTTTAATGAGATGTAATAGCCCGAGTGATCTCTATCCTCTAACCACAAGACCATACCATCCAAGCTCAATACCATCTACCTTTGCCGCTTTATCAAATGTGAAATTTCTGGCGCAGTAGGTCCTGATGTTGAACAAAAGTTCCAACACAGGAACAACGAGTAAAACAGAGTACAAACACGTAAAACAGAAATATCAGACAGAAAGTAAAAGACACAGGTTATTTGTTAACCCAGTTCGGTGACAAACACACCTACGTCTGGAGGCTACCAAGCCAGGAAGGAAATCCACTATAATAATAAAAATTCGAAGTCCTATGTGAACAGCCCCTGTTTCACAGCCTTCTCACTTAATCACTACCCGTGGTATTTCTACCTAGGAACTCTTAGATATAAGACCCCTCTTACTTCCTACTCAATCAATCACTGCCCTAGTGATTTTAAACTCTAAACAATCAAAGATGGAGACACTCTCCAAAACACCCAATAGTCACTCTTGCTTAAAAGCTTCAAGTGAACTACAGTTACAACTCAATAAACCAAACCAACTCTAAACAATTGAGTGGTATACAGAAACAGAGCACAAAGCTCACAATGAACAAACTCAAAAACTAAGAATAAATCTCTCTATAATTGCTTCTGTTTTTGATCATCTTCTTCAATATCAGCGTCTTCTATATAAAGCCTTCAGCAGCAACAAATAATTGAACCAAATTTTCTTCAAAGATATATTTCCAAAATTCTTTAGAAACATATAGAAGCAAATATTCTTCAGAAATATATTTTCCAAAGATCTCTTTGAAAATATAATCACAAATAAAGGAAACCAATCTTCAGAAAATATCTCTCGCAAAAATTCTTTCTTCTAGAAACACACGCAGCAAGGAGAATTATTCAGACAAATATTCAAATGATCAGGTGAGAAAATATACAACTCCAAGTGCGAAAACAAGACTGCTTCTGAAAGTTGCTTCTGAAGTTCAGCTTCTGAAGATTCAGTGTCTGAAGTACTGTTCAGCTTTTGAAGACCCAGCTTCTGAGGTACAGCTTCTGAAGACGCACATATTGCTTGTATATTTGATTTTAGCAAACATGAAGCCAACAGCCAAATATCCAACAATCTCCCCCTTTGACAAATTTTTGGCTAAAATCAATTTGAGAACAAATGCAAGATCTTCACTCATTAAAGTACGCAACCATGAAGAACATAACATAAACGTAGAAACAGAGTCAGCAACGGATAATACACTACGTTAAAAAAAACACTCCCCCTAAAACACATCAGCTTCTGTCAGGAAACACACATACTCCCCCTGAAACACATCACAACAGCTCTTCTGTATTGCTTCAGAAGAAAACTGGCTTCTGAACTGTAGTACTTCTGAAACTTCTGAAACAAACACTTATACTGTTTTCTGAACAAACACTTATTTATCTCCCCCTTTTTAGCCAAACAATCTTGACAAAACACAGTCTTCACACAGGAAACAAAAACTGAATTAGTAATAGAGACTGCTTTAACATCAGACTCTGCATCAGACATAGCTTCTTTATAAGGACCAGCAACATCTTCAGCTCCCTCACTTCCTGCTTGCTCACCCTCAGCAATCTGTAATTGATATAACTCCTCATGCAGACACACTCCCAGTTTACTTCTCAAATTTTCAAATTGCTTGGCATCCAAGGCTTTTGTAAATATATCGGCAAGCTGTTCTTCTGTGTTAACATGTTCAAGCTGCACAACCTTCTCCTCTACAAGGTTTCTGATGAAATGATGACGTATATCAATATGCTTAGTCCTGCTATGTTGTATGGGATTTTTTGAAATATCGATAGCACTTAGATTGTCACAATACAATGTTATAACATCCTGTTCAACATTATATTCCTTCAGTATTTGCTTCATCCACACCAATTGGGAACAACTGCTACCAGCTGCTATATACTCAGCTTCAGCTGTAGATAAGGATACACAATTCTGCTTCTTGCTGAACCAAGAAATCAGATTGTTTCCCAGAAAGAAGCATCCACCAGATGTACTTTTTCTATCATCTGCACTACCTGCCCAATCAGCATCACAATACCCAACTAACATAGGACTTCCACTATGAGAATACATAATACCATAGTCACTGGTACTATTGACATACTTCAAAATTTTCTTCACCTGGGTCAAATGACTCATTTTTGGCTCAGCCTGGTATCTAGCACAGACTCCAACAGCAAAGGTTATGTCTGGTCTGCTTGCAGTTAGATATAACAGACTTCCAATCATGCTCCTATACAGGCTTTAATCAACAACAACACCTTGTTCATCTTTGGTCAACTTCAAGTAAGTGGCTGCAGGTGTTCTTTTATGGCTTGTATTCTCCATCCCAAACTTCTTGACTATATTCTTTGCATATTTGCTCTGTGAAATGAATATTGTGTCTTCCATCTGCTTGATTTGAAGACCAAGGAAATAGGTTAGTTCACCCACAAGACTCATCTCAAACTCAGACTGCATCTGCTGAACAAAGAGTTGAACCATCTGGTTTGACATTCCACCAAAGCCAATGTCATCAACATATATTTGTGCTATCATTAGACTTCCATCTTCTTCTTTCACAAACAGTGTCTTGTCAGTTCCTCCTTTTCTGTAACCTTGAGTAACCAGAAACTGTGTAAGTCTCTCATACCATGCTCTAGGTGTCTGTTTCAATCCATACATGGCTTTCTTCAACTTGTAAACATGGTTAGGAAAATTAGGATCCACAAATCCCTTTGGTTGTTCAACATAAACCTCTTCCTGTAAGTGCCCATTTAGGAAGGCACTCTTCACATCCATCTGAAACAGTTTGAATTTAAGAATACATGCTACAACAAAAAGTAATCTTATGGATTCTAATCAGGCCACAGGTGCAAAGGTTTCATCAAAATCAAGTCCCTCCACCTGAGTGTACCCTTGAGCAACTAGCCCTGCCTTGTTTCTGGTCACAGTTCCATGTTCATCTGATTTATTTTTGTAGATCCATTTAGTTCCATTGATATTCATGCCTACAGGTCTTGGAACAATGTCCCACACTTCACTTCTTTTGAATTGATTCAGTTCCTCTTGCATTGCATCAATCCAGAATTCATCAGTAAGTGCTTCTTTAATATTCTTGGGTTCAAATTTGGACACAAAGCACGAATCAGTAGTCACTTCATCTGATCTTCTGGTTTTAACTCCTTGATCAAGGTTCCCAATGATTAGTTCTTTGGGGTGGTCCTTCTGAACTCTGATTGAAGGTCCTTTACTTGTTGATGCATGATCTAGATTATTTTCTCCTTCTTCAGACTCTACTTCATTTTCCACAACAGGTGTATCTGTCTGTTCTTCTGATGTTACAACATCTGGTTCCACATCAGATACTTTTTCAGCAGGTAAATCATTTATCACAACATTGATAGATTCCATTACAACCTTGGTTCTGGAATTAAAAACTCTATATGCTCTGTTGTTTGTTGAGTAACCAAGAAAGATTCCTTCATCACTCTTGGGATCCATTTTCCTTCTGTTTTCTGCCAAAATGTAGCACTTGCTTCCAAATACATGAAAGTACTTGACAATAGGCTTTCTTCCTTTCCATAACTCATACAAAGTAGTTGCAGTGACTGTCTTCAGAGTCACCCTACTGTGAACATAGCATGTTGTATTCATTGCTTTATTTTCAAATTCCTTCCCATGGTCACTTCTGATCCTGACAATAACACTTTCCTTTTCTCTTTGTAATTGAGTGCAAAGATCTTTAAACACATCAAAGGTGTCTGATTTTTCTCTAATGAAGCTTACCCAAGTGAATCTTGAAAAATCATCAACAACAACAAACACATACCTTTTCCACCAATGCTCTCAACTTGCATAGGTCCCATTAAGTCCATGTGTAACAGTTCAAGAACCTTTGATGTTACCTGATGCTCCAACCTTGGATGAGACATTCGTGTTTGTTTGCCAATCTGACATTCTCCACAAATGTTTTCTTCATTAATCTTAAGTTTGGGTAGTCCTCTGATGGCTTCCACAGACATGACTTTCTTCATACCCCTCATATTTAAGTGCCCAAGTTTCTGGTGCCAGAGTCTGACTTCTTCTTCTGAACTTATGAGACATGTGGACAGGCTTGCTTCTTCTTGAGACATCCATAAGTAACAATTATCCTTTGATCTACTGCCCCTCATCAGCACTTCATCTTCTTTACCAGTTACCAGACATTCATCCTTGTTAAAGTTCACTTTCAACTCTTGATCACACAGCTGGCTTATGCTAATCAAATTTGAAGTTAGCCCTTTTACTAATAGCACATTGTCTAGCCTTGGTAGTTCATCACTGATCAAGTCTCCAATTCCAAGAATTTCTCCTCTAGCCCCATCACCAAAAATCACATAGCTACTGGAGTATGGTTTTAAATTACTTAAGTACTTCTTGACTCCAGTCATGTGTCTAGAGCATCCACTATCAAAATACCAATCTTCCCTAGAGGAGGCTCTCAAAGATGTATGAGTTATAAGGCCAACATTATTATATTTAGGCCTCCATTCCTTCTTGACATTGATTCTGTTTACAATAGGTTCCACTTTTCTTTGCTGAAAGTGCTAGGGGTATCCATACAACTTGAAACAGAATGGCTTTATGTGCCCCTTTTTACCACAATAATGACATACCCAAGGATGAGATACCCTCCTGCTCTTAGATCCCTGAGGTTTGTTCTGATGTTCCAACTTAGGTTTGCTCATCATTGGATCATATGTTCCAACAGCTGCAATGAACCTTTTAGCTGGATTTTGCTGTTTGTTGTTCAAGGTCCTATCATCAAACCCTATTCCATTTGGTTTCCTTTGGTTCTGATTCTCCAATATCTCTTCTAGCATATCAGTACCAATGTTCATCATTCTAACTTGCTTCTTCATATGTTCTAGTTGAGAGTTCAGTTGGGTTACCTCATCTTTGAGATCAGAAATTTGTGCTAAATGGTCACTTCTTTCAGCATGCAGTTGATTGATAGTCTTCTTCTGATTCACTAGTTGCTTACAAACTTCTACACTTCTGATGTATAGATCTTTGTAAGAATTAGCCAGTTCTTCATAGGACGATTTTTCAACACTGGCTTCAGACTCTGATGGCGCTTCAGACTCTGATAGTGCTTCAGACTCTGATAGTGCTTCTGAAGCTGATGGTGCTTCTGAAGCCTTAACTTTAACATCATACTTGTACCTTCCATTTAAGGCAACAACATGCTTAGCAGACTCATTCTCTGCTTCTCCTTCTGAGTCATCTTCATCAGACCAAGAAACAGTCAAGCTTTTCTTCTGTTTCTTGAGATATGTAGCACATTCTGTCCTAATATGACCACATCCTTCACACTCATGGCACTGAACTCCCTTTGATTGATTGCTCTTCTCATTAGTTCTTGTCTTCTTCAAATCATTTTGTTGCTTACTGATGTTGAATCTGATGTTTTGACCATTTGATTTGGATCTCCTGTCAGCATGTTTCAGAATCTTGTTAAACTGTCTTCCTAGTAACACAAGTGCCTCTGATATGCTTTCATCATCCTCATTATTTCCTTGTTGATCCTCAACATCAGCATTTGCTACAAAAGCAACACCTTTCCCTTTCTTATCAGTACGGTTACTGAAGGCTGTCTCAAAATTCAGCAAGGACCCTATTAATTCCTCAACCTTCATACTGGAGATGTCATGTGCTTCCTCAATGGCAGTCACTTTCATGTCAAATCTCTTAGGTAGAGACCTGAGTATTTTTCTCACAATTTTTTCATCAGACATTTTCTCTCCAAGAGAATCAAATGAGTTAGCCATGTCCAGAACGTTCATATGAAAGTCTTGTATGTTCTCATCCTCCAACATTTTGAGATTTTCAAACTTGGTGGTGAGAAGTTGAAGTCTGGACAATTTTACCTTTGATGTGCCTTCATGAGTAGTTTTGAGAATCTCCCATGCATCCTTAGCTATAGTGCACTGCTTGATCAGCCTGAACATGTTCTTGTCCACTCCATTGAATAGAGCATTTAAGACTTTGGAGTTTCCAAGAGCTAATTCATCTTCATCCCTGGACCATTCTTCCTCTGGTTTCAACATAGTTGTCTTCTTTCCATCTTTGTCAAGCACAACAGGATGTTCCCAACCCTTTAGAACTGCTTTCCAGGTCTTACTATCTATAGATTTCAGGAAAGCACTCACACGAGATTTCCAATAATCATAGTTGGAACCATCCAACAGAGGTGGTCTGTTCACAAATTCTCCTTCCTTATCCATTCTGCCAGAAAATACCTTCCCTGGAGCTCACCCTAAAATAGGCAGGGTGCCTACTCTGATGCCAATTGAAATTTCTGGTGCAGTAGGTCCTGATGTTGAACGAAAGTTCTAACACAGGAACATCAAGTAAAACAGAGTACAAACACATAAAACAGAAATATCACACAGAAAGTAAAAGACACAGGTTATTTGTTAACCCAGTTTGGTGACAAACACACCTACGTTTGGAGGCTACCAAGCCAGGAAGGAAATCCACTATAATAGTATCAATTCGAAGTCGTATGTGAATAGTCCCTGTTTCACAGCCTTCTCACTTAATCACTACCCGTGGTATTTCTACCTAGGAACTCCTAGATATAAGACCCCTCTTACTTCCTACTCAATCAATCACTGCGCCAGTGATTTTAAACTCTAAACAATCAAAGATGGAGACACTCTCCAAAACACCCAATAGTCACTCTTGCTTAAAATCTTCAAGTGAACTACAGTTACAACTCAATAAACCAAACCAACTCTAAACAATTGAGTGGTATACAGAAACAGAGAACAAAGCTCACAATGAACAGACTCAAAAACTAAGAATAACTCTCTCTATAATTGCTTCTGTTTTTTATCATCTTCTTCAATAACAGCGTCTTCTATATAAAGCCTTCAGCAACAACAAATAATTGAACCAAATTTTCTTCAAAGATATATTTCCAAAATTCTTTAGAAACATATAGAAGCAAATATTCTTCAGAAATATATTTTCCAAAGATCTCTTTGAAAATATAATCGCAAATAAAAGAAACCAATCTTCAGAAAATATCTCACGCAAAAATTCTTTCTTTTTGAAACACACGCAGCAAGGAGAATTCTTCAGACAAATCTTCAAATGATCAGGTGAGAAAATATACAACTCCAAGTGCGAAAACAAGACTGCTTCTGAAAGTTGCTTCTGAAGTTTAGCTTCTGAAGATTCAGCGTCTGAAGTACTGTTCAGCGTCTGAACATCAGCTTCTAAAGGTTCAGCGTCTGAAGTACTGTTCAGCTTCTGAAGACCCAGCTTCTGAGGTACAGCTTCTGAAGACGCACATATTGCTTGTATATTTGATTTTAGCAAACATGAAGCCAACAACCAAATATCCAACAAAATGAAATACGGCATAATCGTTTAGGACATCCGGGAGCAGTGGCGGAGCCAGGAAATTTACGAAGCCTGGGCAAAATTTAAATTATAAATTCACATTGTGACATAATATATAAATAGTCATAAATAGGATAGTGTGCTAAATAAGAGAGATAAAACATAACCTACCAATAGTGTGCTAAATAAAATTAGGAGGTAAATGTCCTTTACTGAAAAAGATAAAGAACTGCGTATGAAACAAACAAAATACTACCATTGTTCAAAGTAGAACATAACCATACAAAACACTATCAATTCTAAGATTACCATTGTTCACTACCATGTATGTTTTACTTCTAGCTTTCTAGTTATTTGTATCTTAGTTTCTCTCTTAACTTGGCTCACTTACAATTGCAAACAGGAAATGATATATATTAAATAAAACAGAATTGCAATAACAACCCCTAATAATCATCACGGATTAAGCACCAGCCAGATTTGGTAATTGCGGCTATTCTTTAATTTATTAAGTAGTATAGTTTTGAGTTTTGACTTCTGAGTTGATACATTACTTCTTCTGTTCATATTGCATTTCTTTTCACATAAACAAGGTAGGAATTAATAACATCACAAGTGTGAGTTCAAACGAGGTTTATAGCATTTCTTTTCACATAAACAAATATCCTATGTGTTCATTGAAATATTGGCCTGGTTTGCATTCTGGTTTCTATTAGCAGGATAGAAAGAAATGTATTCTGTAGCTGCTAGGCCAACAATGCCACTCTCTTCTCCTTTGGACAAGGTGATTAATTTGTTGGAATCAAAATCAGTCCTTTAAAATTCATAATCAATCATGTTAATCACAATATTATGGAAGCATACTAGAATTAATGATGACTAATTAGTTCTGCAATTTGGTTTTCTAGATTAACATGTACTTTGTCCGAGAGAAAGCTTTTGCTATCTCCATTCCTTCTAATAAAACTAGTCCATTACAAAAAATAGAACTACCATTTAGTCTTCCCACATTTAAGTACTTTATATCACTTTTAATTAAGCTCCTCCATTCAGCAATCAGTCGGCAGAAGAAATGAAATACCAGACAAAAATCAGAATTATAAATTCAATCAGAAACTAAAACTAAAACTAAATCCCTAAAACTAAAACTAAAATTCAATCAGAAGGAAAACTAAAATCAGATCCCTAAATTCAATCAGAAACTAAAACTAAAACTAAATCCCTAAAACTAAAACTAAAATTCAATCAGAAACTAAAACTAAAACTAAATCCCTAAAATTCAATCAGAATTATAAATTCAATCAGAATTATAAATTCAATTCCTAAATCCCTAAAACTAAAAGAAAAGAAAAGAAAAGAAAGAAGGAAAATACCAGACAAAATGGGGCGGCAGCAGTCGGCACAGAAGTGGAGAGGAGAGAGCAGTGGCGGAGCAGAGACAAGCAGAAGTGGAGAGGAGAGGCGCGCGCGGCAGAGAGGAGAGGAGAGGAGAGGAGAAGAGAGGCGCGACAGAGAGGACAGGAGAGTGACAGAGTGTTGTTGCAGAAGTGGAGAGGAGAGGCGCGCGGCAGAGAGGAGAGGAGAGGAGAAGAGAGCCGCGACAGAGAGGAGAGGAGAGTGACAGAGTTGTTGTTGCTTGCCTTGCCCTTTTTTTTTTTTTGAAATGGGTTAATGGTTATTGGGCTGGGCTTAAAACAAAAAAAAATCTGGGTTGAGCCCGGGCATGTGCCCGGGCTTGCTGGGGGGTGGTGCCGCCCCTGTCCGGGAGTATCTATTTTGAGTTCTCTTCACCGAAACAATTTTATCTCATGTAATAAGTTTCGGAACAATTTCTTTTGTCAGTCTTGTCAACTTGGAAAACAAATAAAATTACCTTATTACCTTTTGATATTGTGCAAAGTGATATATGGACATCACCAACTCTTAGTTCTGGTAGTCATTGCTATTATACAAAATAACTTTCCCAAAAAATATAAATGTGTGAACTTGTTTCCAAGGAGCATAAGCTAAAATTATCCCTAATTTGTATATGTAAATTAATTTAAGATTTTTTCATTAAAAAAAATTGAGTTTTTTATATGATTGGATTTTTACATACCAAGATATATGAAACATTGTCACTGTAACATCCCGATTTTTAGTATTAGAATTGTTTGTTATTAATTGTTTGATTATTCTATTTGATAATTGCTTATTTCGGGGGATTAGTGAATTTTGAATGATTAAGGATATTTTGGTCATTTGAGGGTTAGTGGTATTTTTGTAATATGTTAGAAGTTTGAAATTTGAATTTTAGAGAGTTGTGGTAAAATAGAAAAAAGTGAGGTTTAAGTATAGTAAAAGTGTAGTGTTTTATTTATGAGAGTGTAATATCCCGCTTAGACGTAACTTTTATCAGTATCAAAAAATTACGCGAGTAGGGGCAAAATTGTAATTTTGAGACGGAAGGGCTATAAGTAGGAACCAAGACAAAATTTGAGTCATTTTCTACTTCCCTTCTCTCTCTACAAAGTTGGAAAACCTCTCTCTCTCTCTCTAGAATTCGGCCATCACCTCCACCAACCATTAATCCATCAATTTTCTTCCCTAATTCCTTGTATTGTAAGCAAGCAAGCTTTTGGGAAAGATTGGAGCAAGAGGAACTAAGGAAAACCAAGTTAAGAGGAGGAATTCCAAAGCTAGGGTTTTCATAGAAGGAAGCTTGGCAAGATCAGCAAGTACTAAGTGAGTTCCTTAGAGTAGCTATATCCTTTTGGGTCATAATTGTGTGAGATTCACAACAAATTTCTAAGTTTTAGGTAAAAGGATAATTTTTTCCCTTTTTGATACATATGTCTAATTCGTGTTTAATCCTTGATTCCAGCATGTTTTTATAAATTAAAATGAGTCTCTAGCATGTTTTAAAGATCATTGGACAGTTGGGTACCAAGATTTCAAGTTAAACCACGTTTTCTAGAATTTCTAAGTCTGCTACGGTCGCAGAGCGACCGAGACTTTGCTCTGCGAAGTAGTAGAGTTTTGCTACTGCCTAACTTCGCCTAGCCATCGCCTAGAGTTCGCTTTGCGAAGTAACCAGGAGTTCGCAAAGCGAAGTTGGGATCACAAAGCGAAGTGGCCCAGAATGGCTTTTTATTAATTAACAGCTGTACCATGCCAATGATCTTTGAAATGCTTTGGAATATAGATACTCATGAGCCTTCAAGGATTAACATAGGGCAAACATATGTATCATATCAGAGTGATGGGTAACTTATCCACAGGTATTCAGATTAGTTAAGGGTTAGTTTTCAGGATACCCTTAACCAGGTAGGTTATAGTGTACCTTAGGCAGTAGTACCAGGTTTTTCCCCTAGATTCAAGTACATTTATATGTACATCAGGATGTGCCTCAATTGTTCACGTCAGAGTGACACTGAGGGTACCCGTATCAGTTCAGGAAAATTATCAGGAATATCAGGAATTAATATTTAATTAATTATCAGGATAAATCGTGTGTTTTCTGTGCTCTCGTCAAGTAAAGACCACAGGGGGTTCCGGATACAGCTGGAACGGGCAGAAATCTTTTGCGAGGATAACCACACACATAGGCAAGAGGAGTCCGGTGACTAGCCTAAGATAGGAATTTCACTACAAGAAATTATGTCATTACCCAGGGGCAAAAGCCGTCGGTAAGTGCAAAAAGCTGTGGGTAGTCAGAATTACCCACGACTTACCAAGGGCCTCGGGGCCGTGGGAAAAAGCCTCGTCGGTAACGTTACCCACGGCCAAAAAAGGCCACTGTAATTACCCTCGGTTATGCCATGGATAATTTGTGGGTAATCATTGTTTTAACAACAAATTATCGGTCCTATATTACCCATGGCTAAACCATCTATAAAGTTACCCACGGCCAAGCCTTGGGTAAGTTATGTGTGTTTATGGAGTAATTTTACCCACGGCTAAGCCCTCGGTAACAT
Source organism: Medicago ruthenica (assembly GCA_018208015.1). Classification (NCBI taxonomy): domain Eukaryota; kingdom Viridiplantae; phylum Streptophyta; class Magnoliopsida; order Fabales; family Fabaceae; genus Medicago; species Medicago ruthenica. Next base: position 39,900,294 of record CM031371.1, read on the forward strand.
AACATTTTAAAAAAAATTGCATACATTTATATTGGCCCATTTCATCCGTACTACAAAATTAAGAAAACTATGTGTTGTGTTACATCTCTCAAAGGTTTAATGACACAAGAAGTCAACTAAAACAAATTGTAATAAACTTTATTATATATAATACATAAAATAGACAGTAAACCGGAAAAAAAAAATACATAAGAATTGAAGCTAACATCTCTAGTACTTCTTTTGACAATTTACACAAATGTGTGTATACACATCTAGTTCATTCTAATAAGGAGTTGAATATTACTTTGTAACACATACTCTTCCATACATCTCTAGATCATTCACAAGGAGTTGAATATTACTTGTACCAAATACTCTGTCATGCAAAGTCTATTCCCTTGAGCAACATTTTATCTAACTTTTATGCTTATTGCACCTTGAGCTGTGTGAACATTTGCCAAAATCTAGTAGACAACAATGATGTCAGTGCACTTACAAAACAAGAATTAAATTTTTTGGTTTAACTCAAATTTTAAAGCTAAAAAGAGAATATACAGCATCAACTTCAAAAGGGTGGAAAATATACATGCTCTGGTATTTTAAAAACCTTTTAAAAACTCTATATTAGCAATAGAGTTTCATGCAAGAATGTATGATACCCGTTAGAAAACTTATATAGAGCAATTGAAAAGTTGCAGGCCTTCACACACTTTTGAAGAATATTTAAAGACATGACATGGTAGCTTTGTTTATATAATAATCAACTAATCGGACCCTAAATCATTACCTCACACTGTTTAATAAACTTTAAGTAGACATTTGTTTCAAACTCCATAATAGAGTCAAACTATAAAGAAAAATCCATTACAGACCTACTTGAATTCAGTGTTCAATCTCACCTCAAAGTGATTGTAGCTGGAAATATGAATCCCAAAGAAGCTTGTCATTATGTAAACAGAAGATTATAGAGTAAAGGAAGCCATTACACAACACCATGCATCTATGAGGAATCATATAGTTCATTATCTATGTTGTTAACTGCAAATAAAGAGTGCACGCAATAAAACCACCAAATTATGTATGAGAGCCATTACATAACCTCTAGTTTTCCAACTAATAATTAACAGAACATTACGTTGACAAAGTTTCTTTTTTATTCTTATTACCAATTAAACGATATTATGCATGTGAAGATAAACGAAAGCATATTCATGACTAATGGTTCATGATTCTCATCTAAGAGTTACAAACTTTGATTCCTCTGAAATCGTTGCTACTAGCAACAACACAATAATTGCTAAGAAATAATAATCAAGGAATGACTTTGAGGGATACTAACATGCAACAGGAACTTAACTAAGATACTAAGCTAGAAAGTAACAAGATACACAAAAGTAAGCATGCAAGATATAAGTTAGCCTTGTTGAAAGCAATCCATTACCTGTGCCACAAATTCTTGTTCAACACCTGTTTTCGCAGCAACTTCTTTGACTTGGTATTCTATGTGATGCTTAAGTAAAATCAGCTCTTCAACGCCACTAACTTCATCTGTTTTGAACCACTTCCCTATTCTCTTCAACGCCACTAACTTTTGTTATGTTTTTTTTTTTCAAATTTAGGAAAATGGTCAAAAACTGATCCCACCCAATATGAAAACAGATTATAGCTTATACAAAAACAATTTACCTATATTTAATCTGTTCTTATAGAAACAACTTAGAGATAAGTGTTTGTCATGATAAGGACTTATATACAAGAACAATTTGAATCAACAGAACATTGAACTAATAATTTGAATCAACCATAATCACATTGAACAATTTGAATCAGACACAATCACATTGAACAATTTGAACCATAATAAGCCAAAATCACAATCAATTGAAAAACACAATAAAATGAAAATCTAAACCCTAATAACCACAATTACACATGCATGGAATACCTATCTGTAATTAGTGATGAAGAAGGTGAGAGGACTTACCAAAATCGAAAACGGAAAATCACGAGCCCTTTCTCACAAGAACCCTTTTCTCACGAGAATCTATGAAGAGAGAGAGGGGGAGACGGTGGGCGATTGAAGAAGAGAAGGTGACGGTTGGGCAATCGGAGAGTGAGATGGTGGCCAATCCGAAGAGACGGTGGATCACGAGAGAGAGAGAGGGGAACATAACTGTTCTCTTTTTAGAGAAAGGAACGTAACTGTTCTTGTTCTGTATAGTGAATAAAATATATCATGGAGATGGTTATGTTTTATTTTTCTCCTGGGTTTTGGCAAATTTTTTGGAGCAAAATTATTGAAATTTTGGGATTGGGGAAAATGGTTGGAGCCAAAATTGCTAAGGAAATAATAAATAAATATATTGTTGTTGTTTTGAATATGAATTATTATAAATAAATAAATAAATGTATCATATAGAGGGTTAGACAGTGGGTAACTATTGACGACAAAAAGTTGTCTATAATTATTGATGGCTAAGTTGTGGGTAGCAATTTAAAAAATTCACATTGAACTTTTAACCTTACAGACGGTTTAGTCGTGGGTAATTCGTCACTACTCTAAAAATTATCCACGGCCTTAAGGCCGTGGGTAATTGTTCGTGGGTAATGACAGATTTTCTTGTAGTTTTTTCACCGGTCATCAGGGGAATGTGCTCCGGGGTTACTCCACTCGGGGGTGTAATTCTGGCCAGGCAATGAACAGAAACTAACAGAGTAATCAGGTTCTGAACCTAACAAGTTCTGAACAGCACGCAGGGCACAAAAGTTTGCAAAACAGAGCACAAACACAAACACACACAGGCAGCAAATTTAAAGTGCAGGAAAGTAAAAAGGCACAGAAATTTGTTAACCCAGTTCGGAGTAAACACCTCCTACTCTGGGGGATACCAATCCAGGAAGGAATTCCACTATAGGAATTAATCCTTATGACTCAAGACACTGACTCCCAGTTCCCAGCCTAAGCAATTAACTTCCTCCTAGTCTTGAATTCTACCCAACACGTTGAGTATTAGAGACCACTAACTTCCTATTCAAGTAACACACCTGTTACTGAACCCCTTAAACAAAACTACCCTGTTTTGAAGAAACACTTCAATAACAAACCTTCATTCGTACCTAAAGGCTTAGAATGAATTACAACTTTAGAAAAACACTAAACCAACTCAAACAATGAGTGGTGCATAATAAAAACTCTAAGTAAAAACACAGACTCAATTCTCTGATTTTTGACTCTCTAAAATCGTGTCTTGAATAGCAGCAGCCCTCCTCTATTTATAGCCTTCAGTCTTGCAGAATAAAATAAATCTTCTGAATTGATTTGTTACTGAAATAAGATTGGTCCAATCAAGTAACAAATAAAACTGTTTTGTATCTTTGAAAGATTTAAAACAGAAAATACGATTTTCATATCTTTGAACCAAATCTTCAATAAAATCTTCTCCAAATAATTCAGCATTCTAGAAGCACTTATACAAAGATAATTCCTTGCTAAATCTCCCAAGATACGCGCAACAATTAATCTGAAAACCCAGCTTCTGATGTGGTCAACAAAAGTCAACGCTGGCTTCAGAACCTGAAATCAGCTTCTGAACTGCTACAGTGCATTCAGCTTCTGATGATATTTTCTGCTTCTGAATGGCTTCAAAGCACAAAACTTGCAACTGAAGAAATGTTTCAAATATGGAGATGCTTCTTATTCAATACATTGGTTTTGCCAAAACATGCAGCCAACACAAAAGACTCAACAATCTCCCCCTTTGGCAAATTTTTGGCTAAAACCAACCAAGTTCTTCAATCTTCCTTATAATCAGCTCAGCAATGAAGAACTCCACAAAAACATACATCACAGAATAAACATAAGCAGCGGATAAAACACTTTTCTGAGCTATGTTAAACAACAAACAGCTTCAGCTTCTGATCTCCTGAAGCACACACTTTAACATGGTATCAGAGCTACTGATCAACTTCTGAACAACATAATACTCCCCCTGAAGCTTCACAAACAAACTCCCCCTTACTACAAAAAGGTATCAGAGCACACTTCAGGAGCTGAGCACAAATCTTCTTCAGGATCACTCTTCTTCAGGATCACTACACTTCAGGAATATAACAAACTTGTACTCCCCCTGAGACACATACTTCCCCTCAATAACATCTTGACAGCTCTTGTTATATTGGTTCTGAACTCTGAGCTTCACAAATAACTTCTGAACCACACTGAAAACTGAACATCTGAAATTTGAACTTCTGAGCAGCAACACTTTGCATAAGACTTTTGGTATCAGAGCCAACCCATTACATAAGATTTTCTCCCCCTTTTTAGCCACAAAATTCTGACAAAACATAGTCTTCATATAGGGAATAAAATCAAAACAAGTAACACAGATCCTGGAAAAGCTATCAGATTCAGACACAGGATCACACTTTGCATAAGCACAACTGGCAGGTACTCTATCTTCCTCACATCCAGTTTGCAGTAATTGCTATAACTCTTCATGCAAACACACACCTAACTTGCTCCTTAAGTTTTCAAACTGCTTAGCATCCAAGGCCTTTGTGAAAATGTCAGCAACTTGTTCTTCAGTAGCTACATGTTCCAGCTGAACAATCTTGTCCTCCACAAGGTTTCTGATAAAATGATGCCTGATGTCTATGTGTTTGGTTCTGCTGTGCTGAATTGGATTCTTAGAGATGTTGATGGCACTCAAATTGTCACAAAACAATGTCATAGTTCTTTGTTCAATGTTGTACTCCTCCAACATCTGCTTCATCCACACCAATTGTGAGCAACTACTTCCAGCAGCAATATACTCAGCCTCAGCAGTTGACAATGACACACAGTTTTGCTTCTTGCTAAACCATGAAATTAAGTTATTTCCCAAAAAGAAACAACCTCCTGAGGTGCTCTTCCTGTCATCAGCACTCCCAGCCCAGTCAGCATCACAATATCCCATCAATTCAGAAGTTGAACTATGTGAGTACATGATTCCATAGTCACTTGTGCTGTTCACATACTTCAGGATCCTTTTAACTTGTGTCAGATGACTCATCTTAGGATCAGCTTGATATCTTGCACAAACTCCTACAGCAAATGTGATATCAGGCCTGCTTGCAGTTAAGTACAATAGGCTCCCAATCATGCTTCTGTACTGACTTTGGTCTACTGAAACTCCATGTTCATCCTTAGTTAACTTCAGGTGGGTAGCAGCTGGTGTCCTCTTGTGAGCAGCAGATTCCAATCCAAATTTCTTCACTATGTTCTTGGCATACTTACTTTGAGAAATGAAGATTGTATCTTCCATTTGCTTGACTTGTAATCCAAGAAAATAAGTCAGTTCACCAACTAAGCTCATTTCAAATTCTGACTGCATCTGCTGAACAAACAGTTTGACCATCTTCTGAGACATCCCTCCAAACACTATATCATCCACATAAATCTGAGCAATCATCAAACTCCCATTTTCATCTTTCACAAACAATGTCTTATCAGAACCTCCTTTTCTGTAACCTTGAGCCACAAGAAACTGAGTTAATCTTTCATACCATGCTCTTGGTGCTTGCTTCAATCCATACAAGGCCTTCTTCAGTTTGTAAACATGATTAGGAAAATTATGATCCACAAATCCTTTAGGCTGTTCAACATACACTTCTTCTTGCAAATATCCATTCAGAAATGCACTCTTCACATCCATCTGAAATAGCTTGAACTTGAGAATGCAGGAGACACCCAACAACAGTCTTATGGACTCTAGTCTGGCCACTGGTGCAAAGGTTTCATCAAAATCCAATCCCTCTACTTGAGTATAGCCTTGAGCTACCAACCTTGCTTTGTTTCTGACTACAGTACCATTTTCATCTGTTTTATTCTTGAATATCCATTTAGTCCCAATCACATTCAACTCTTCAGGTCTTGGAACCAGATCCCACACTTCACTCCTTTTGAATTGATTCAACTCATCTTGCATTGCTTCAATCCAAAATTCATCAGTCAGGGCTTCTTTCACATTTTTAGGCTCAATCTTTGACACAAAGCATGAATCAGTAGCAGCTGGTTCTGATCTCCTGGTTCTGACACCTTGATCTAAGCTTCCAATGATTAAGTCTTTAGGATGATCCTTCTGAACTCTAATTGATGGCCCTTTACCGTTAGGAACTTGATCTGGTTTATCTTCTGCTTCTTCAGACTCTGAATGCTTTTCTGCTTCTGAAGTTTGTTCTTCTGAAGCTTCAGACTCTGGAACAACTTCAGGCTCACTTCTATCTTTCTCAGCAGTCAGATCATCAATTACCACATTAATGGACTCCATCACAACCTTGGTTCTGGAATTAAACACCCTGTAAGCTCTGCTGTTCACTGAATAACCCAGGAATATGCCCTCATCAGACTTAGGATCCAGTTTTCTTCTATTCTCTCTGTCAGCCAAGATATAACATCTGCTCCCAAAAACATGGAAATATTTGACTGTAGGCTTTCTCCCTTTCCACAATTCATACAGAGTTGATGTAGTACCCTTCTTCAAAGTGACTCTGTTGTGAATATAACAGGCAGTATTCATTGCTTCAGCCCAGAACATATATGGCAGCTTCTTTGCATGCAGCATAACTCTTGCACATTCTGCTAATGTCCTATTCTTCCTCTCAACTACACCATTTTGCTGAGGTGTGATAGGTGCAGAAAACTCATGCTTTATACCTTCAGAAGAACAGAATTCTGAAAAACTCTTGTTTTCAAATTCTTTGCCATGGTCACTTCTGATTCTGACTATGCCACAGTCTTTTTCTCTTTGTAGTTGAATGCATAAGTCTTTAAATACTTCAAAAGTATCAGACTTCTCTCTAACAAAGTTGATCCATGTGAATCTTGAGTAGTCATCTACCATTACAAAAGCATACCTCTTCCCTCCAATACTTTCTACTTGCATAGGCCCCATTAAATCCATATGAACAAGTTCTAGTACTTTAGTAGTTACCTGGTGAACTAATCTGGGATGAGACTTTCTTGTTTGTTTCCCAATTTGACAATCACCACAAACATTGTCCTCATTGATCTTCAGATTTGGTACACCTCTGATTGCTTCAGTACTTAGGATTTTCTTCATGCCTTTCAGATGCAGATGACCTAACTTCTGGTGCCAGAGCTTGACTTCCTCTTCTGAGCTCATAAGACAAGAAGTCAAACTTCTTTCTTCTTCAGAAACCCACAAGTAACAATTGTCTTTGGATCTGCAGCCTCTCATCTGAATCTCATTTTTTTGATCAGTAACAATGCACTCTTGCTTGTTGAAATTAACCTTTAAGTCTTGATCACAAAGTTGACTAATGCTGATCAGATTTGAAGTTAATCCTTCCACCAGTAGCACATCATTAAGTCTGGGCAAACCTTCTCTGATCAAATCACCAATACCCAGAATCTGACCTTTTACACCATCTCCAAATGTCACATAGCTTCTGGAGTATGATCTGATATTGCTCAGCAGCTTCTTCACACCAGTCATGTGCCTTGAACACCCACTATCAAAATACCAGTCTTCTTTTGAAGTTGCTCTCAAAGAAGTGTGAGCTATAAGGCCTACATTCTGAACTTTGGGCTTCCAAACCTTCTGAACATTGTGTCTGGGGGCAGCTGGTTGCACTCTTATATACTGAAAATGTTCAGGATAGCCATAAAGTTTGAAGCAGAATGGTTTGATATGTCCTTTCTTTCCACAATGATGACAGATCCATGGATGATTTCTCCTCCTTCTGTTTCTGAAAAATTTCTGGGGTTGCTTCTGAGGTAGCATCTGACCATGCTTCTGACTTTGCATCTGAACATGCTTCTGACCTTGCATCTGAGGTCTCTTCTGAGCTTGCTTCTGAGCTGGCAACTGGGCTAGTTTCTGAGGTCTCCTCTTTGATGTTCCAACTATAGAATCATGAGTTTGAGTAGCAGGAACAAAATTCAACTGTTTAGGAATCTGAGTCTGATCAACAAAACCTAAACCAGTTTTTCCTTGTTGCTGATTCCCCAAAATGTCCTCCAACTTATCAGTAGCAGAGTTCAACATCTTCACTTGCTTCTTCATTTGATCAAGTTGGGAGTTCAGTTGGTTCACTTCTTCTTTTAAATCTGAATTCTGTACTAACAGTTCACCTTTTTCAGCCTCCAGTTGTAGAATAGTCTCCTTCTGATCCAACACTTGTTTGCAAACCTCAGCACTTCTGGTATACAGCTTCTTGTAGTTATCAGCTAGTTCATCATATGAGGTTTTAGCAGCTTCAGACACATATGAGGCTTCAGACTCTGAGTCAGACTCTGAAAAGGTCTCAGACTCTAAACCAGGTTCCTTCTTCAAGATAGCTCCTGACCTTACAACCAGACCAGTATCACACATATCAGATTCACTAACATCATCATCTTCAGAACCATCATCAGACCATGAAATAGCTAGGCTCTTTTTCTGCTTCTTGAGAAAGGTGGGACATTCAGACTTGATGTGTCCATACCCTTCACACTCATAGCACTGCACACCTTTAGCTTGGTTACTTTTCTCCTCAGACTTGGTCTTCTTCTCATCAGTTTGTTGCTTTTTGTTATTGCCTCTGAAATTCTGACCTTTGGCTTTGGCTTTTCTGTTAACATTCTTCAGAATCTTGTTGAATTGTTTTCCCAGCAACACTAGAGCTTCTGATAAGTCATTATCCTCCTCATCAGACTCATGTTGATCATCAGCTCCTGAATTAACTGCAAATGCTATTCCTTTCCCTTTCTTATCAGGCTGTTTGCAGAATGCAGTCTCAAAATTAAGCAAAGACCCAATCAGCTCCTCAAGCTTCATAGTGGTGATATCATGAGCCTCTTCAATTGCTGTAACCTTCATGTCAAACCTTCTGGGCAGGGACCTGAGGATTTTTCTTACTAACTTCTCATCAGACATCTTTTCACCAAGAGAGTCAAAAGAATTTGCCATATCAAGCACATTCATATAGAAATCCTGGATATTTTCATCCTCCTTCATCTTCAGGTTCTCAAACTTGGTGGTCAGCAGCTGCAATCTGGACATCTTCACCTTAGAAGTTCCTTCATGAGTGGTCTTCAGAATTTCCCAAGCATCCTTAGCCACAGTACATTGTTTGATGAGTCTGAACATGTTCTGATCAACACCATTGAAGATAGCATTCAAAGCTTTTGAATTTCCCAGTGACAGATCATCTTCAGCTTTGGTCCATTCCTCCTCAGGCTTCAGAACCTCAGTCTTGTTACCATCTTTGTCTGTATACACAGGATGATCCCAGCCTTTAATCACAGCTTTCCAAGTCCTGCTGTCAATAGACTTTAGAAAAGCACACATCCTTGACTTCCAATACTCATAGTTTGTGCCATCTAGTAGGGGTGGTCTATTGACATAGCCTCCTTCTCTATCCATGCTTACCAGAAATTAAGTCCTCTGGATCTCACCCAAAATACAGGCAGGGTGCCTGCTCTGATGCCAATTGTAATTCTGGCCAGGCAATGAACAGAAACTAACAGAGTAATCAGGTTCTGAACCTAACAAGTTCTGAACAGCACGCAGGGCACAAAAGTTTGCAAAACAGAGCACAAACACAAACACACACAGGCAGCAAATTTAAAGTGCAGGAAAGTAAAAAGGCACAGAAATTTGTTAACCCAGTTCGGAGTAAACACCTCCTACTCTGGGGGATACCAATCCAGGAAGGAATTCCACTATAGGAATTAATCCTTATGACTCAAGACACTGACTCCCAGTTCCCAGCCTAAGCAATTAACTTCCTCCTAGTCTTGAATTCTACCCAACACGTTGAGTATTAGAGACCACTAACTTCCTATTCAAGTAACACACCTGTTACTGAACCCCTTAAACAAAACTACCCTGTTTTGAAGAAACACTTCAATAACAAACCTTCATTCGTACCTAAAGGCTTAGAATGAATTACAACTTTAGAAAAACACTAAACCAACTCAAACAATGAGTGGTGCATAATAAAAACTCTAAGTAAAAACACAGACTCAATTCTCTGATTTTTGACTCTCTAAAATCGTGTCTTGAATAGCAGCAGCCCTCCTCTATTTATAGCCTTCAGTCTTGCAGAATAAAATAAATCTTCTGAATTGATTTGTTACTGAAATAAGATTGGTCCAATCAAGTAACAAATAAAACTGTTTTGTATCTTTGAAAGATTTAAAACAGAAAATACGATTTTCATATCTTTGAACCAAATCTTCAATAAAATCTTCTCCAAATAATTCAGCATTCTAGAAGCACTTATACAAAGATAATTCCTTGCTAAATCTCCCAAGATACGCGCAACAATTAATCTGAAAACCCAGCTTCTGATGTGGTCAACAAAAGTCAACGCTGGCTTCAGAACCTGAAATCAGCTTCTGAACTGCTACAGTGCATTCAGCTTCTGATGATATTTTCTGCTTCTGAATGGCTTCAAAGCACAAAACTTGCAACTGAAGAAATGTTTCAAATATGGAGATGCTTCTTATTCAATACATTGGTTTTGCCAAAACATGCAGCCAACACAAAAGACTCAACAGGGGGCATTCCGTAAAATCAACTCAGATAATAATGTATGTTACACGCTAACATCTAACAGTTAATTATCAGGAAAACATTTTAATGTTATCAGGCAGGTATTAGTTATCAGTTAGCAGGTATCAGGTAGCAGTTATCAGACAGTGATCCTAGGTTTCCCCTCGATCACTAAGTTAGCAGTTTGTAGTCTAGTTTTCATGACTACACAGTATAGCAGGATCAGGCAGGTATAACCCTATATGGGAAGATTTTAATACTTGGCGATCATAGATTCCCCGAGATTGTCAATATTTAGTGCATGGCGACCCTAGGTTTCCCCGAGGTTGCCAACAGTAGGTTGGGTGGAGCTCACTGAGACATTATGTCTCATCCTATTCCTTCTGATGCAGGTTCGCAGGTAGCACGCAACAAGGGTAAGGCGAAAGCTTTGGACTGATCGTGTTGGTTTTAGTTGATTCTAGTTATCATGTATTCAGATGTTGTATTATGATGTACAGTTTCAGATATGTTTTGTTATAGCAGTTGGATGTATTGATACTTATGTTATGTATCATTATCAATTAAACTTTCTGTATTGTAAATTAATGTATCCAGTACGAAATTTTACCACTTGTATAAGATCCTAGGCAATCTATATATGGGTGCTACATAGAGTTTGGTATAACTAATGTAACACCCATACTAAACTATCTAGAATATTTAGCATGTGTATTAATCTGATACTGGGTACATTAAATTTTTCAATAGTAATAATACATACATCTGAATGAGTACAAGTTGTCTCGTTAATACATTTATCCAAACATCATCTAAAAATACATAAACATATCCTGATAACCTTCTGAGCTTCTCCGCAACGAGCAACTGCACTCCATCCAGCGTCTTCCTGGTGAAAATCTTCATAAACATCACTAGCTTACCTGGAAACCTGCACCAGAAGGATGGGGATGAGACATAATGTCTCAGTGAGCTCCTACCCTACCTACTGTTGGCAACCTCGGGGAACCTAGGGTTGCCGTGCCTACCTCGGCAATCTTGGGGATACCTATGATCGCCAAGTCTTATCCTTACTCATAGTAGGCTACCTGACTGATCCTGCTAAACTAGTGATCAAGGGGAAACCTAGGATCACTGTCTGAGTCTGATACTGAATAGTCCTGAGATCTAGACTATATCCTGATAACTGGGTGATCGAGGGGAATCTAGGATCACCGCCTGATAACTGATTATCTGATACTTGTCTGATAACATAATAAAATAATTAACTGATAAATGTCTTATGTTAGCTGTTAGCGTTGAACAAACATTATTATCTGGGTTCATTTTACGGAATGCCCCCGGGTGGAGTAACCCCGAAGCACATTCCCCTGATAACCGGTGAAAATTCCTATCATATCAGGCTAACACCGGACTCCTCTTGTCGTCGTGCGGTCATCCTTGCGGAATAACACGTCCCACTGGCGTGAACCTCCTGTGTCCCACTGGCGTGAACGGCAGAAGACACGACTTAACTTACGCGTATACCCCCCCGTGTCCCACTGGCGTGAACGACGGAAGACGCGGATTAATATATATTTTCTTATTATTCTTAACTTATACATGAACCTTTCGTGTCCCACTGGCGTGAACAACGAAAGTCACGGCTTAACATTAGTCTTAACTGATGCGTTTACCTCCCGTGTCCCACTGGCGTGAACAACGGAAGACGCGAATAAATATTCTTTAATCTTATAACTTATGCATGAACCTTTCATGTTCCACTGGCGTGAACGATGAAAGTCACGACTTAAACGTAATAGTCTTAGTCTTTACTCTACGTGTACCATTCGTGTCCCACTGGCGTGAACAGCGAAGGCCACGGCTTAATCTTACTAATTCTTGAACTCTTAACCTATAAAAGGTTCTTAACTTAGAGTATTAAATCTCTCTCATAATTCTCATTCTTTAAAGTATTGAATCTCTAATACTTTACCTATAAAGGTTCTTGTCTTTGAGCTTTGAATCATTCTTAAGGAGAAAACTTAAAACAATACATTCATAGCTTAAATGACTTTACTTTGCATTCCTAATGCTTTACCAAATTCCTTATCCAATCATTCATTCCTTAAATGTTGAGTAATCTTTTGAACATGTCAAGAATGGTGTTTATTTTGGAAAATAAGGTTTCCATTGAAAACGGTTATTAAAAGCCTCGCCGAACGCGTATGCGGCACCCAGAATGAACCAGAACAGACCTGAGCTGTCTGCCTGATTTCGCTGAGCGACCCTGAGGCGAAGTGGAGGCGAAATGGGGCAGGGAAAAATGCTGAAAATCGCCGTTTTCTCGCCCCGAGTTCGCCCGGCGAAATTGTCAGTTTAAAACCTGTTAAAAGTGTGATTTTTTTCACCATTTTGACACATTCAAAGATACCCAGGCATTCCAACAGTATAAAGAATGAATTTCCAATACCAATTAATAGTTTAAAACATGAATAATCAAGGAATTGGCAAGCATAGGAGATTAGGGTAAAATTTCTAAACTTAGCTCAATATGTAAAATACTCTCAAACTTACTCAGTGGGTTCTAAAACCCTGTGGAGCTCACCTTAATCCACAAATTGGTGCTTGCTAATCTCTGATCCCAAAAGCCTTAGCTTCCAATCCACTCTACTCTTGGTTCTCTTTGTTCTACTTTCCTTTCTCTTGTTCTAGCTTCAAACTCAAGCTTACTTTGCTAGATTTCTCACTAGAGTTTCTTGATTGAAGTTTGGATGGAGGTTGGGAAATGGGGGAGGGCGTGTGAGATTTAGAGAGATGAGAGGAGAGCTGAGTTTGTTAGTAGGAAGGAGAAGAAGAAAATGATAACATGAAAATATCATGTTTCATTTTTAAATAAGCTCCTCTTAACCATTAATTACAAGATTGCCACTTGCCCTTAATTTCTTATTCGCCTTGCTTGCGTCTCAAGTTTCTAACACAGATAAACGCTACATCTAAGCGGGATATTACACTTGCCATATAAATAAACCCATTAACTGACAATTTACCAAATTGTCCCTTGCTTAAAACATTTCTGATACATCGTCTCAATATTAACAAATATTCAAGTCTTAGGTGGGATGTTACAATCTACCCCCCTTAAAGAAATTTCGTCCTCGAAATTTAGAAATCCCTTGAAATCACATATTAAAAGAGATCCTTAATACTTCTCTCCCTATTAGACAATTCTCTACTCATCTTACTTTTCGAAATCTCATGGTCTTTCAACTCCGTAAGTTGATAATACTCGTCAATCTCTTCTTTTTCTGAAAGGCTTGGCATACATTACATAATCCCTACGTAATGGAATATGGTTATCAGAACCAATTTACCCGACTCACTTGACTATGTCTCTTATACATACACTTCTTGCAAATTCAAATTGAAATCATTAAGCCCTAGACATTCATACTGGACTTCATAAATTTTCTTCGTAGTCCGCGAAATCTTACTTTGACGGCATTGGGTCGTTTTTAATATTCCCAATTAGTTTCCATTGATTTCTGATATTCATCCTTTACCTCCTACGACGACATATTACGTATAATCTTATATCACCATTCCATATAGAATCATCCTTTCACCGAAGGACACCTGACATCACGATGTGCTACTTATCACAATCGCAATCATTACCTTCACTATGAAAATCTCAAAGATTTGCGGAATTCTTACAGATTGCTCCTGTTCCGTTCAATTGGTCTACGACGTCTCTTATCTTAATAACTTAGAAATCAATCTTCATTACTGGGAGTTTTATGTTCCTCCAACATTTATATCACGTCTTATTCTTGTGTTCTGGCCGTAGCATAAATATTTCTACACCGATAATCCAAACTCATAGGAGTCTAGCCCAAGTGAGGAGTGGTGTAAGTCGTCTCACATATTATCACATAGCACAAATCATAGCATATAACTTACATACATAAGCAAGCACGTGTACACTACTGACGGGTACACAATACATCACCTCATCTTCGTCCGACTAACGGGACGTCATTCTTAAACGTAACACATTTGAGACATTACCACCTCAATTGGGAATCTTTTCTTACTCTTAACTCATTGTGTAACATCCGGGATTTGCCTTTCAACTGGCTTGCCAGGTTTGCCCCGCCAATGTTACTCATGTTTATTTCTTAAATGTACAACAACCCATAAATTATAGTTACATTCTATCGGCATCATAAACTTATTTCTCATTCTGGACATCGAGCTCAAGATCCTTGAATATTCTTAACTAACATGCGTTCAATAACAACAAACCTGTTCTGTTTGGCATCTTTTCACTTTAAGCGTTACTAGCTTCGTACCTTTGTGACTTATATAGGTCACATAACTGAAAAAGAATGGGCTACATCACTATCTGAGTAACATAACCTCCGCCCAATAAGTATGCTTTATTAAACATAACCTGGTATAGGTGACATGTTAACATAATGTGGGTATAATGTGAAATAACTTATATGCCATTGCATTATCGTTTCTGATCAATACCTCTGATTCAAATATATTACCTTGCAAGCGTAACCTATACCGTTGTTGGCTCATGAACAATTCTCTCTTGGTTAAACTTACTCCTCGAGTCTACTTGAAATTATTGAGCTAAATAGCTGGGTTACCTTACTAGCAGGGTCTTCATTCACTTAAGACTTAACCTGGTAGGAACACATCCTTCTTATATCTTACCACATATTCTTAAACTATCTCGATATTCCTATTCTCATGGGTTTCCGAGGTTTGATACACTCCTCAACTTAATATCCAAAATTCTCCATTAGAACTTGTGATAAGTTCAGGTCGTCTATACTTACTGTTATTCCATATAATAAGAATTAAGCACTTAACATCTTCTCGCTCTCTAAGCATCAGTTTAGCATCATTCATTATTTCATTCTTGGATGACTATTCCGTTGCGCCACTCTGATTCTTAACAACTCAAGTTAGAACTGGAGCAATACACCACTATTGATAAATAAAATTTCCTTGATCAGTCCTTTTACTTTATCACTTGTAATTACCGTAACAACTCCGTCTGATGTGTTTGTTTCTCTTGTGGCTTAAACCATCTGTTTAACTTACGGTTTGGTCGTCCAATAACTTGTGTTTCCTTTCGAACTTAACCCGTATACTTACTTTTACGAAGATATGCCAAACCCGTAAACGGTTTTCAGCAACTGTTACGAGCCCAACAATACTCCTATCAAACGGATTATATTCTGGTTCCAACTTAACTCTCCATTTCCTGAATTTCTGTAATTATCTCTTAGCCAGTACTTCATATACAATCATTAAATATTGGGGAAACCCGATTAAACATGCTTGAGGCGATCTAAATTCTCACACAATCACTTGTGGCAAATTCCAAAACATTCTACGACTTCTGGAGATTCACAAATCAAATCCCGATCTTCAACATCTGAGTAATTCTGCATATAATTGAACTACCCGAAGTCTATACTTTATTACCGCCCTCAGAACTTATCCACACGGGGTGATCCCTTTCAGCTTCTAGAATATTCGCAGGAGAAAACTCTCCGGTTGAAAACATATAACACCTTCACATTAATCACAAACTTAGCCTTTCATATATATATATATATATATATGACGATCTCCCTTATAATAAAATCTCAATAAAATTCTCGGCTAAGATTCCGATTATCCTTCAAAATTGGTCTACTCCAATCTTGTGTTATCTTGAACTTGCCTTCTTCATCCAATCAAGGAAAATCTATACTATTCATCTAATTAAGGTTGTTCAACTTAATCCTTCCATCAGTGAACTAAGTTCCAACAATTTGTGATTCATTATCCACCCTTCATTAAGTAAAATTCCGGTTAAGCTCAACTTGTTTCCGTTCCTCTTACTAATAGGACACATCTAAATATATGATTCATGCTTTGACATGCAACGGGTCTCATTATCACCACTTATTTATCCATCTTAGTCCTTAGGTTGCATATCATCTCTTCTTCTTAATTCACAAATCTGGTTCAGGAGACGTGGCTGATCTGTTGGGGTTAAACTTACTTGCGATTCATGCTCAACTACCACACTTAGATGGTTAGCTTCATTTGTCCAATTAGCTCACTTAATCCATAATTAACCCTCTTAACTGTTTGGACATTAAAATCTCATCCGTTTTAAGTTCGACTCTTCAACACTCAATCTTTGCTGAGAATCAGGGGTTTCAGAAACTGACCGATAATTCCTCATTTCATTTCTCTAGGGTTGGCACTGCAATTCCTTAACGCTGTACTCAGAATTGTTACTTAGTCCACACTTCACTTTAACTTCTCAAACTACGGTTTCCGTCAAGGTTCCACGTCATTCCTTAGAGCATTCCATGATTCCTTAATCCTTATGTCTTCCGCAGGCGAGGCATCGTCCAACGATGCGTCCGACTGGGTTAAGGCTCTTCACCTTATCCTTAAATATTTCTGACCTAAACAGACTTAGTCACTTCATTGTTCGATGGCCACCATTTGGCGTTGATTCCTTCTTCGCTAAATCCGTCTTAGAATTCTATCACCTTAATCTTCGCCATTCACACACTTCATTCCTCCTTGGTCACATTCAGCTCTCGGACATTTATCCTAACTGTCATATACTAGACTGAGTTGATCAGGCTCAGCTAGATGTGACCTTTAGAACAATATCCGGAACCCAATGGTCCCACTACTTTTATTGAAACTTTAATGACCCAAGGCACGGTCTGAAACGACCTGCTCTGATACCAATTAATAACACCCATACTAAACTATCTAGAATATTTAGCATGTGTATTAATCTGATACTGGGTACATTAAATTTTTCAATAGTAATAATACATACATCTGAATGAGTACAAGTTGTCTCGTTAATACATTTATCCAAACATCATCTAAAAATACATAAACATATCCTGATAACCTTCTGAGCTTCTCCGCGACGAGCAACTGCACTCCATCCAGCGTCTTCCTGGTGAAAATCTTCATAAACATCACTAGCTTACCTGGAAACCTGCACCAGAAGGATGGGGATGAGACATAATGTCTCAGTGAGCTCCTACCCTACCTACTGTTGGCAACCTCGGGGAACCTAGGGTTGCCGTGCCTACCTCGGCAATCTTGGGGATACCTATGATCGCCAAGTCTTATCCTTACTCATAGTAGGCTACCTGACTGATCCTGCTAAACTAGTGATCAAGGGGAAACCTAGGATCACTGTCTGAGTCTGATACTGAATAGTCCTGAGATCTAGACTGTATCCTGATAACTGGGTGATTGAGGGGAATCTAGGATCACCGCCTGATAACTGATTATCTGATACTTGTCTGATAACATAATAAAATAATTAACTGATAAATGTCTTATGTTAGCTGTTAGCGTTGAACAAACATTATTATCTGGGTTCATTTTACGGAATGCCCCCGGGTGGAGTAACCCCGAAGCACATTCCCCTGATAACCGGTGAAAATTCCTATCATATCAGGCTAACACCGGACTCCTCTTGTCGTCGTGCGGTCATCCTTGCGGAATAACACGTCCCACTGGCGTGAACCTCCTGTGTCCCACTGGCGTGAACGGCAGAAGACACGACTTAACTTACGCGTATACCCCCCCGTGTCCCACTGGCGTGAACGACGGAAGACGCGGATTAATATATATTTTCTTATTATTCTTAACTTATACATGAACCTTTCGTGTCCCACTGGCGTGAACAACGAAAGTCACGGCTTAACATTAGTCTTAACTGATGCGTTTACCTCCCGTGTCCCACTGGCGTGAACAACGGAAGACGCGAATAAATATTCTTTAATCTTATAACTTATGCATGAACCTTTCATGTTCCACTGGCGTGAACGATGAAAGTCACGACTTAAACGTAATAGTCTTAGTCTTTACTCTACGTGTACCATTCGTGTCCCACTGGCGTGAACAGCGAAGGCCACGGCTTAATCTTACTAATTCTTGAACTCTTAACCTATAAAAGGTTCTTAACTTAGAGTATTAAATCTCTCTCATAATTCTCATTCTTTAAAGTATTGAATCTCTAATACTTTACCTATAAAGGTTCTTGTCTTTGAGCTTTGAATCATTCTTAAGGAGAAAACTTAAAACAATACATTCATAGCTTAAATGACTTTACTTTGCATTCCTAATGCTTTACCAAATTCCTTATCCAATCATTCATTCCTTAAACGTTGAGTAATCTTTTGAACATGTCAAGAATGGTGTTTATTTTGGAAAATAAGGTTTCCATTGAAAACGGTTATTAAAAGCCTCGCCGAACGCGTATGCGGCACCCAGAATGAACCAGAACAGACCTGAGCTGTCTGCCTGATTTCGCTGAGCGACCCTGAGGCGAAGTGGAGGCGAAATGGGGCAGGGAAAAATGCTGAAAATCGCCGTTTTCTCGCCCCGAGTTCGCCCGGCGAAATTGTCAGTTCAAAACCTGTTAAAAGTGTGATTTTTTCACCATTTTGACACATTCAAAGATACCCAGGCATTCCAACAGTATAAAGAATGAATTTCCAATACCAATTAATAGTTTAAAACATGAATAATCAAGGAATTGGCAAGCATAGGAGATTAGGGTAAAATTTCTAAACTTAGCTCAATATGTAAAATACTCTCAAACTTACTCAGTGGGTTCTAAAACCCTGTGGAGCTCACCTTAATCCACAAATTGGTGCTTGCTAATCTCTGATCCCAAAAGCCTTAGCTTCCAATCCACTCTACTCTTGGTTCTCTTTGTTCTACTTTCCTTTCTCTTGTTCTAGCTTCAAACTCAAGCTTACTTTGCTAGATTTCTCACTAGAGTTTCTTGATTGAAGTTTGGATGGAGGTTGGGAAATGGGGGAGGGCGTGTGAGATTTAGAGAGATGAGAGGAGAGCTGAGTTTGTTAGTAGGAAGGAGAAGAAGAAAATGATAACATGAAAATATCATGTTTCATTTTTAAATAAGCTCCTCTTAACCATTAATTACAAGATTGCCACTTGCCCTTAATTTCTTATTCGCCTTGCTTGCGTCTCAAGTTTCTAACACAGATAAACGCTACATCTAAGCGGGATATTACACTTGCCATATAAATAAACCCATTAACTGACAATTTACCAAATTGTCCCTTGCTTAAAACATTTCTGATACATCGTCTCAATATTAACAAATATTCAAGTCTTAGGTGGGATGTTACAATCTACCCCCCTTAAAGAAATTTCGTCCTCGAAATTTAGAAATCCCTTGAAATCACATATTAAAAGAGATCCTTAATACTTCTCTCCCTATTAGACAATTCTCTACTCATCTTACTTTTCGAAATCTCATGGTCTTTCAACTCCGTAAGTTGATAATACTCGTCAATCTCTTCTTTTTCTGAAAGGCTTGGCATACATTACATAATCCCTACGTAATGGAATATGGTTATCAGAACCAATTTACCCGACTCACTTGACTATGTCTCTTATACATACACTTCTTGCAAATTCAAATTGAAATCATTAAGCCCTAGACATTCATACTGGACTTCATAAATTTTCTTCGTAGTCCGCAAAATCTTACTTTGACGGCATTGGGTCGTTTTTAATATTCCCAATTAGTTTCCATTGATTTCTGATATTCATCCTTTACCTCCTACGACGACATATTACGTATAATCTTATGTCACCATTCCATATAGAATCATCCTTTCACCGAAGGACACCTGACATCACGATGTGCTACTTATCACAATCGCAATCATTACCTTCACTATGAAAATCTCAAAGATTTGCGGAATTCTTACAGATTGCTCCTGTTCCGTTCAATTGGTCTACGACGTCTCTTATCTTAATAACTTAGAAATCAATCTTCATTACTGGGAGTTTTATGTTCCTCCAACATTTATATCACGTCTTATTCTTGTGTTCTGGCCGTAGCATAAATATTTCTACACCGATAATCCAAACTCATAGGAGTCTAGCCCAAGTGAGGAGTGGTGTAAGTCGTCTCACATATTATCACATAGCACAAATCATAGCATATAACTTACATACATAAGCAAGCACGTGTACACTACTGACGGGTACACAATACATCACCTCATCTTCGTCCGACTAACGGGACGTCATTCTTAAACGTAACACATTTGAGACATTACCACCTCAATTGGGAATCTTTTCTTACTCTTAACTCATTGTGTAACATCCGGGATTTGCCTTTCAACTGGCTTGCCAGGTTTGCCCCGCCAATGTTACTCATGTTTATTTCTTAAATGTACAACAACCCATAAATTATAGTTACATTCTATCGGCATCATAAACTTATTTCTCATTCTGGACATCGAGCTCAAGATCCTTGAATATTCTTAACTAACATGCGTTCAATAACAACAAACCTGTTCTGTTTGGCATCTTTTCACTTTAAGCGTTACTAGCTTCGTACCTTTGTGACTTATATAGGTCACATAACTGAAAAAGAATGGGCTACATCACTATCTGAGTAACATAACCTCCGCCCAATAAGTATGCTTTATTAAACATAACCTGGTATAGGTGACATGTTAACATAATGTGGGTATAATGTGAAATAACTTATATGCCATTGCATTATCGTTTCTGATCAATACCTCTGATTCAAATATATTACCTTGCAAGCGTAACCTATACCGTTGTTGGCTCATGAACAATTCTCTCTTGGTTAAACTTACTCCTCGAGTCTACTTGAAATTATTGAGCTAAATAGCTGGGTTACCTTACTAGCAGGGTCTTCATTCACTTAAGACTTAACCTGGTAGGAACACATCCTTCTTATATCTTACCACATATTCTTAAACTATCTCGATATTCCTATTCTCATGGGTTTCCGAGGTTTGATACACTCCTCAACTTAATATCCAAAATTCTCCATTAGAACTTGTGATAAGTTCAGGTCGTCTATACTTACTGTTATTCCATATAATAAGAATTAAGCACTTAACATCTTCTCGCTCTCTAAGCATCAGTTTAGCATCATTCATTATTTCATTCTTGGATGACTATTCCGTTGCGCCACTCTGATTCTTAACAACTCAAGTTAGAACTGGAGCAATACACCACTATTGATAAATAAAATTTCCTTGATCAGTCCTTTTACTTTATCACTTGTAATTACCGTAACAACTCCGTCTGATGTGTTTGTTTCTCTTGTGGCTTAAACCATCTGTTTAACTTACGGTTTGGTCGTCCAATAACTTGTGTTTCCTTTCGAACTTAACCCGTATACTTACTTTTACGAAGATATGCCAAACCCGTAAACGGTTTTCAGCAACTGTTACGAGCCCAACAATACTCCTATCAAACGGATTATATTCTGGTTCCAACTTAACTCTCCATTTCCTGAATTTCTGTAATTATCTCTTAGCGAGTACTTCATATACAATCATTAAATATTGGGGAAACCCGATTAAACATGCTTGAGGCGATCTAAATTCTCACACAATCACTTGTGGCAAATTCCAAAACATTCTACGACTTCTGGAGATTCACAAATCAAATCCCGATCTTCAACATCTGAGTAATTCTGCATATAATTGAACTACCCGAAGTCTATACTTTATTACCGCCCTCAGAACTTATCCACACGGGGTGATCCCTTTCAGCTTCTAGAATATTCGCAGGAGAAAACTCTCCGGTTGAAAACATATAACACCTTCACATTAATCACAAACTTAGCCTTTCATATATATATATATATATATGACGATCTCCCTTATAATAAAATCTCAATAAAATTCTCGGCTAAGATTCCGATTATCCTTCAAAATTGGTCTCCTCCAATCTTGTGTTATCTTGAACTTGCCTTCTTCATCCAATCAAGGAAAATCTATACTATTCATCTAATTAAGGTTGTTCAACTTAATCCTTCCATCAGTGAACTAAGTTCCAGCAATTTGTTATTCATTATCCACCCTTCATTAAGTAAAATTCCGGTTAAGCTCAACTTGTTTCCGTTCCTCTTACTAATAGGACACATCTAAATATATGATTCATGCTTTGACATGCAACGGGTCTCATTATCACCACTTATTTATCCATCTTAGTCCTTAGGTTGCATATCATCTCTTCTTCTTAATTCACAAATCTGGTTCAGGAGACGTGGCTGATCTGTTGGGGTTAAACTTACTTGCGATTCATGCTCAACTAACACACTTAGATGGTTAGCTTCATTTGTCCAATTAGCTCACTTAATCCATAATTAACCCTCTTAACTGTTTGGACATTAAAATCTCATCCGTTTCAAGTTCGACTCTTCAACACTCAATCTTTGCTGAGAATCAGGGGTTTCAGAAACTGACCGATAATTCCTCATTTCATTTCTCTAGGGTTGGCACTGCAATTCCTTAACGCTGTACTCAGAATTGTTAGTTAGTCCACACTTCACTTTAACTTCTCAAACTACGGTTTCCGTCAAGGTTCCACGTCATTCCTTAGAGCATTCCATGATTCCTTAATCCTTATGTCTTCCGCAGGCGAGGCATCGTCCAACGATGCGTCCGACTGGGTTAAGGCTCTTCACCTTATCCTTAAATATTTCTGACCTAAACAGACTTAGTCACTTCATTGTTCGATGGCCACCATTTGGTGTTGATTCCTTCTTCGCTAAATCCGTCTTAGAATTCTATCACCTTAATCTTCGCCATTCACACACTTCATTCCTCCTTGGTCACATTCATCTCTCGGACATTTATCCTAACTGTCATATACTAGACTGAGTTGATCAGGCTCAGCTAGATGTGACCTTTAGAACAATATCCGGAACCCAATGGTCCCACTACTTTTATTGAAACTTTAATGACCCAAGGCACGGTCTGAAACGACCTGCTATGATACCAATTAATAACACCCATACTAAACTATCTAGAATATTTAGCATGTGTATTAATCTGATACTGGGTACATTAAATTTTTCAATAGTAATAATACATACATCTGAATGAGTACAAGTTGTCTCGTTAATACATTTATCCAAACATCATCTAAAAATACATAAACATATCCTGATAACCTTCTGAGCTTCTCCGCAACGAGCAACTGCACTCCATCCAGCGTCTTCCTGGTGAAAATCTTCATAAACATCACTAGCTTACCTGGAAACCTGCACCAGAAGGATGGGGATGAGACATAATGTCTCAGTGAGCTCCTACCCTACCTACTGTTGGCAACCTCGGGGAACCTAGGGTTGCCGTGCCTACCTCGGCAATCTTGGGGATACCTATGATCGCCAAGTCTTATCCTTACTCATAGTAGGCTACCTGACTGATCCTGCTAAACTAGTGATCAAGGGGAAACCTAGGATCACTGTCTGAGTCTGATACTGAATAGTCCTGAGATCTAGACTATATCCTGATAACTGGGTGATCGAGGGGAATCTAGGATCACCGCCTGATAACTGATTATCTGATACTTGTCTGATAACATAATAAAATAATTAACTGATAAATGTCTTATGTTAGCTGTTAACGTTGAACAAACATTATTATCTGGGTTCATTTTACGGAATGCCCCCGGGTGGAGTAACCCCGAAGCACATTCCCCTGATAACCGGTGAAAATTCCTATCATATCAGGCTAACACCGGACTCCTCTTGTCGTCGTGCGGTCATCCTTGTGGAATAACACGTCCCACTGGCGTGAACCTCCTGTGTCCCACTGGCGTGAACGGCAGAAGACACGACTTAACTTACGCGTATACCCCCCCGTGTCCCACTGGCGTGAACGACGGAAGACGCGGATTAATATATATTTTCTTATTATTCTTAACTTATACATGAACCTTTCGTGTCCCACTGGCGTGAACAATGAAAGTCACGGCTTAACATTAGTCTTAACTGATGCGTTTACCTCCCGTGTCCCACTGGCGTGAACAACGGAAAACGCGAATAAATATTCTTTAATCTTATAACTTATGCATGAACCTTTCATGTTCCACTGGCGTGAACGATGAAAGTCACGACTTAAACGTAATAGTCTTAGTCTTTACTCTACGTGTACCATTCGTGTCCCATTGGCGTGAACAGCGAAGGCCACGGCTTAATCTTACTAATTCTTGAACTCTTAACCTATAAAAGGTTCTTAACTTAGAGTATTAAATCTCTCTCATAATTCTCATTCTTTAAAGTATTGAATCTCTAATACTTTACCTATAAAGGTTCTTGTCTTTGAGCTTTGAATCATTCTTAAGGAGAAAACTTAAAACAATACATTCATAGCTTAAATGACTTTACTTTGCATTCCTAATGCTTTACCAAATTCCTTATCCAATCATTCATTCCTTAAACGTTGAGTAATCTTTTGAACATGTCAAGAATGGTGTTTATTTTGGAAAATAAGGTTTCCATTGAAAACGGTTATTAAAAGCCTCGCCGAACGCGTATGCGGCACCCAGAATGAACCAGAACAGACCTGAGCTGTCTGCCTGATTTCGCTGAGCGACCCTGAGGCGAAGTGGAGGCGAAATGGGGCAGGGAAAAATGCTGAAAATCGCCGTTTTCTCGCCCCGAGTTCGCCCGGCGAAATTGTCAGTTCAAAACCTGTTAAAAGTGTGATTTTTTCACCATTTTGACACATTCAAAGATACCCAGGCATTCCAACAGTATAAAGAATGAATTTCCAATACCAATTAATAGTTTAAAACATGAATAATCAAGGAATTGGCAAGCATAGGAGATTAGGGTAAAATTTCTAAACTTAGCTCAATATGTAAAATACTCTCAAACTTACTCAGTGGGTTCTAAAACCCTGTGGAGCTCACCTTAATCCACAAATTGGTGCTTGCTAATCTCTGATCCCAAAAGCCTTAGCTTCCAATCCACTCTACTCTTGGTTCTCTTTGTTCTACTTTCCTTTCTCTTGTTCTAGCTTCAAACTCAAGCTTACTTTGCTAGATTTCTCACTAGAGTTTCTTGATTGAAGTTTGGATGGAGGTTGGGAAATGGGGGAGGGCGTGTGAGATTTAGAGAGATGAGAGGAGAGCTGAGTTTGTTAGTAGGAAGGAGAAGAAGAAAATGATAACATGAAAATATCATGTTTCATTTTTAAATAAGCTCCTCTTAACCATTAATTACAAGATTGCCACTTGCCCTTAATTTCTTATTCGCCTTGCTTGCGTCTCAAGTTTCTAACACAGATAAACGCTACATCTAAGCGGGATATTACACTTGCCATATAAATAAACCCATTAACTGACAATTTACCAAATTGTCCCTTGCTTAAAACATTTCTGATACATCGTCTCAATATTAACAAATATTCAAGTCTTAGGTGGGATGTTACAACTAAGCCCACTAGTGTAAGTGATCCATACCCATTATATTTAAAGAGAAGTGGTAGTGTTAGTGAACTAGGTCAAATCATTTGTGAAAATTTTGAGAAGAGGCTAAGGAGAAAGAAGAGAGAAAGAAGAGGCTAGAAGAGGGAAAGCACTAGGAAGTGAAGAATTGAAGCTAGGAATCACTTTTGGTGAAGAATTGAGGTAAGATGGAAGATTATTTTCACCATTTGGGTATTAAGAAACAAATGAGTTGTTTGGATGTTTTAACTTATGCTTAATTTCATAATTGTTGATGTTGATTATGTGAAATTCGTGCTCCATTTCTCAAGATGAATTTGAATATGTTAAAGTTGGTGAATTCATGTTTTATTCATGTCAAAATTCATGGTTTGTTATATTAAATTGATATGTTGTCAATTTTGATGAATAACATGATTAATTGAATGTTAATGATTTAAGTTGTTGTTGTTGATGTGTTGCTGCCATGATTCATTAAAAGGATGAAAACATTATGTTGATTATGTGAATTGTTGTCAATTAAGTTGTTGTTGTTGTGTTTTGGTAAAATGACTTAATTTGGTAAAAATGAATAAGTTGGTGTGAAAACGAATAAGTTGCTGCCATATCAGTTGAATGTAAGTACTCTTGAAGGTGTTAAGTATGAATAAGATGTTATTGTTGTTATTATGTCATGTTTGGTCGCTAAGTTGTTGGTAGAAATGAGTTTTTGAGTTTTTGATTAATTAAGTGAAAAACCATGTGAATCCATGATTAATTTGTGGGTTGTTATGTTTTAATTATTCTTTTTAAGTATGTTAACTATGGGTACTGTTTATACAACAATTTTGGGTTGATTGGGATGAAAAATGAGATTTTTGAGAAAATTCGGATGTCTTCCCGTAAGGAAAAACCTGTTTTCTGGTTGCCCAGAAAACAGGACTTCGCTAAGCGAAGTATAAGGTCGTTGAACGATCATAGCAGTACCAACATCAGATGTTCTACGTGTTTTAGTCCTTTGGGGATGTTTCTGGACATTCCTTTTGTGCTGTTTTGATGAATTATTGATGGATGCTGATTGCTTACATTAAAATGAGTTGAATTGTTTATTTTGAGACAAAAATGATAAAGTATGAAATGAACTTAGAGATTTATTTTGAGCCGTAAAATACATGCAAGTTTGTCAAATGTTTATGATGATATGAATGTTGTTGTAGCATGATTTAAGAAGTAGATTAATGATGGTTTGATGTAACTTGCGAGATTAAATTATGAAATGTGAATTATGTAAATGTTGAAGAATGTAAATATGATGATGTCGTGATGATTATGATATGTTGCTGTTTATATATGTGATATATGAAACCTTGTTGACTAAATGTGTATTGTGGACTTTGCGAATGAAGAAAAACGAAGATGTCTTGTATGATGCTTATGCTATATTGATGAATGAATGAATGAATACAATGATGCGATGTTTGATTACTTGACTTGTATATGTGTGGCCTTATTGATTTGACAATGTGATTGTTGTTGAATTGGTGATGTATGTTATATGATGGTGTAAATTGTATAACGATGATGAGTATGTTTGGCGTGCATTGTCGAGTCTATACGTGGGTCCATGCATTCATAGTCAATTATTGGTGCTTGATTTAAGATCAAGAATAATTATTGGTGTTTGATTTTTTTTGGTTACAATGCAAAATTTTGGTGCTTGATTTAAGATCAAGAATAAATTGGTGCTTGATTTAAGATCAAGAACAAATATTGGTGCTTGATTTAAGATCAAGATTTATTGGTGGGTGATTTAAGATCACTATGATACCACATGCATGTAGAGTCCTTAGGTGCATTGCATACACATGAAGCGTCGTATGTGGCAATATTTTTGCGTGAACTTGTGCATCTAATTGGTAATTGGATACTTGGTGATTGTGGTGAGATTGAATTGATTTAACTTGAGTTGATGATTATATACAAACATGATTTGATATGAATGCTTGATATGTATATAACTGTGGGGTAACACGGATGATGATTGTATGCGAATATGTTATGATTATATGCTAATGTAACCAGGCTTTTGTGATGTATATGGATGTAATGATATTGATGTTATTGTTGCCTGAACTTACATGTGTTTATTAATCTCTTATGTTGAACGTGTATCTTCCCACAGTGACTTTTGTCGCCTCACCCTTGTGGTGTAGATGTCGTGCAGGTTGAGGAGTAGCATCTTGCTTGTGAGTTGATGAGGATGGCTTGAGGCCTACTCATATTTATCTACTTTTCTCGAGGAGTCTAAATTTAGGTGCTATGATCTAGGATGTCGGGATTTTCTTTTGTTGGATTTTATGCTATGAGATCTCATGATCAAATTGTTGTTGTTATATTATGTTGAGCTGTATGTTACGAACCGAGACATGACATTTATATGATGTTGAGTATGATTTTATTCCGCTGCGTATGAATATGTTTGGTGAAACTTTTATATTGAATATTTTATGAGTTTATGTTGAAGTAATAAGACCCTAATGTATGATAAATGCGTGATTTATCTGTTAATTATGTTCTCGGAGATTGGAGATTTACAACCTCCACTCTTTCATGGGGAAAAATGAAGAGATCGTGGGTTAAATGGTTCTTTAAATATATTGTTCCTACACATATTTTGTTACCTTACCTCCTAACAAACATTGTAATGTGCATTTCAATTCTAAGGAATAACTTTTATAATAGAACAACAAACACCCACTCAGAGAAAATCCTTTGAACATTTATAATATAGAATGTAAGTAGAGGAGGATTTGGACTAAGCTAAGTAGACGAAATGTGCACAAATGGGAAGATTTATGTTTCTTTTTTCTTTTTCCATAC
Source organism: Medicago ruthenica (assembly GCA_018208015.1). Classification (NCBI taxonomy): domain Eukaryota; kingdom Viridiplantae; phylum Streptophyta; class Magnoliopsida; order Fabales; family Fabaceae; genus Medicago; species Medicago ruthenica. The sequence goes on from CM031371.1 coordinate 39,928,988, forward strand.
AATTAAGGTCTCTTGTGTGAAAGTTTAAACTTTAAACCAATAAATTCCATATTTTAGACTATTGGGTAAATTTATGAGAAAAGTGGATGTGTTTCTGAATAATGAAACCAAAATATTGGAGATGGTAGATCAAGAAACAATGATCGAGCAAAAAGCATCACTACACGTATCTTCTCTCTAAATAACAAAATACATTGATTATTACTGTTGAGTTACGAGGGAAGTCAGGAGATCATCTACATTGGACTCAAAACAACCACACAGGTGAGATAAGTAAATCAAACAATAGCCCGAATAATAAAGCTTCATATAGCTTCAAACCACCTAAGTTAAAGATAGGTAAATCAAACAATAAAATGTAAATACTACAAAATTAATAAATCCAAAAATGGAACTTCAAATCCTCCATAAGATTATCATCACAAACTTTTCGTGACAAATTGTTAAATTGACGACCCTGTTAAATTTATAATGATATAAAAAATAGAGTATGCAAAGCTTGTGTAAGAAAAAGATCATACACTGTGACCAGCCTTAACAAACACCACATTGGATATAGAATTGCAATCCATATGAACCATGAATCCATCAAATTTTGACCCTAAATTAGGTTTCAAAGTGCATTAGGTTATGTGGCACCTGAATTAGCTTGTCAGAGCTTGAGGGTCAATGAGAAATGTGATGTGTATGGTTTTGGTGTGATGATACTTGAGATAGTGACAGGTAGGAGGCCAGTGGAGTATGATGAAGATAATGTGTTGATATTGAATGATCATGTGAGGATTTTGCTTAAGCATGGTAATGCTTTGGAGTGTGTGGATCCAAGTTTGATGAACGAATATCCCAAGGATGAGGTTTTACCTGTTTTGAAGCTAGCTATGGTATTTACATCTCAAATACCATCCAGTAGGCCTACTATGGCAGAAGTTGTGCAAATATTGCAGGTCATTAAAACTCTTGTTCCTTATAGGATGGAAGTATTTTGATGACATTAATACGCGTATATGTTTAGCTATTTTCCGTGGTTTTAAACCGCGGTCACAATTACGCATTGAACCTTTGTACTGCAGAGAAACACAATAGATTCAGCCACAATTGTAGTTGTGTTGTCATTGCAGATATCTCAAAAACTGTTACTTGTGGCTTCCAGTACATAAAGTCTTATGTATTATCAAGATTATTGCATTTTTCTAATTTGTTTCCTTCATATTGTGTATCCTTTTTAACTCTATAATTTAGTTTATGTGGATTCTAGTTCATAGAGTATAAATATGTAATTCTCAACTCTGAGTTTCCCTTTTATCATTAACATTAATTTATTAATTAGTGTTTGTTCTTAATTAGGAGAGGTATCCACATCCAATGCGCCTCGAAAAGGAATACCTCAAACTTGTAATTTGTTAAAAAAAAGGGTAAGAGCATAACTTGTTCCTGATATAAATAAACAAGAGTGTTGTAAACAAAACAAAATTTGAGTGCAGGACTGACTAAAACGGACAATCTTCATAGTCGTCTTCTATGTTGCAGTTTGCCGGTAAGATCGAGTGAGTGACTAAAGAATGAGTAAGATGTAAAATAAACTTTGAGAGAGGTGGAATTTTTCTACAAAGGTTTTAATCCTATAAAATATAAATACAGGTCTGTGTTTTTAGCTTTTAAGTTCAGTTTTTTAGCTTAGCACATATGGCTTATTTTTCTTTATAAAAACACTTGGAACATCTTCAACCCAAAAAAATAATTCAATTGAGGGTAATTTTAATAGTTGCTTAGCTTACTTTCTGTAGGTCTAAATTGTTGCATAGCATTTTAGTAATGTTTAATTAACCCAACTAAATTTTACTTCAATGGTGCTAAAAATAGGCCAAATATATTCTGGTTTTATTGTTGGTATGGAGGATGTCCCTAAAGGTATGTTGAACATCACTGTCAGACTGCAACTTTTCAATGTTTCTTAAGTTTTGAGCTTGACATTTTGATGTCTCTGAATGTTGAGACTCAGAATAATTCTACCTCTTGTTATTATGATTTATAACCTTTCTAATTCTAACACCATATAATTCTTTGCAACTTGATGAAGTCTCAACAATATTATCGCAAAACATGTTATGTCAAGTTCTGTTACAAACGCCTCTAGGAATGATCAGCATTTTCTAAATCCCACAAGCACCAAACAATATCTTACTTGATGAAAATTTCAATACTAAGATATTGGATTTCCGGTTAGCTCGACTTTTAACAAAGCTAGACAAGCATGTGATGAGTAACAAGTTTCAAAGTGCATTAGGTTATGTGACACCTTAATTAGCTTGTCAGAGCTTAAGGGTCAATGCAAAATGTGATGTGTATGGTTTTGGTGTGAAGATACTTGTGGTGTGTTAGTGACAGGTAGGAGGCCAATGAAAGTATGGTGAAGATGATGTGTTGATATTGAATGATTATGTGAGGGTTTTGCTTCAAGTCGAAGTTTGATGAATGAATATTGTAATGGGGCGTACTTCTCAGATACCATCTAGTAGGCCTGCCATGGCTGAAATTGTGCAAATATTGCAGGTCATTAAAACTCATGTTCCTCAAAGGATGGAAGTGTTTTGATGAGATTCATATGCTTCTCTATTTAGCTAGCTTCAATAGTTTTAAATTGTGGTTACACTGCGAGCCTTTATATTGTGGTAAAAGGTTGTCGATGCAACCACAATTGTGGTTGTGTTTGTTAAGAAATGAAGAGAAAGGAGAATTACTTGAGGAACAAGTTAAAGCCTAACTAATTGTAATTTTCTGTTTTGAGTTTGTTAAGAGTTAGTTAGATAGAGCACAATCTAGTATAGAGGATCATGGTAACTATTGTAGTCCCTACATTCTCTATATAAGTGTGCTTCCCCCTTGTAATTGAATCATCAAGTAATAAAGTCCTTTTTTACAATGAACACTTTTCTTCCTTCTCAAGTTACAATTTTAGTTTCTTAACATGGTATCACAGAGCCTTTCACAGTGAAAGGTTGTTACGATCCAACCGTCACCTTCCGCCATGAACGCACATTCCTCAAGCTTCATTCACAGCTTTTGCAGAATTCCTCTTCTGCGTTTTCTCTGATTTCTCTGTTTTTCTTTGTGTGTGTTCTACGTTTGTTTTCTCTTTTTTTGCTGCTCCTTCGTTGGTCCTTGCTTCTTCTTTTTTGTTCTGCGTTTCTTGCATCAAATTCTTCTCCAATTATCAACAATGGTGCGAAACAACAATCAAAATCAAGATCCAACGCAAGATGCTTCATCACCGTATTATGTACATCCCAGTGATGGTCCTCATTCAGTAGCAATCAAGCCTCAACTCAGCACCACCAACTATCAAGCTTGGGCAAGAGCTATGCGCAGAGGCCTTGGCGGGAAGAACAAATTCCAATTTGTAGATGGATCCATTGATCCTCCTGCAATTGATGAGCTCCTTTACCCTGCTTGGGAAAGATGCAACAATCTCATCCATTCTTGGATCATGAACTCCGTTTCAGATTCAATTGCTCAAAGCATTGTTTTCATTGACAATGTTTCAGAAGTTTGGCGCGAATTGAAAGAACGATTCAGCAAAGCAGATAGAATTCGTGTCTGGAAACTCAAGACGGAAATCAATAATCTAAAACAAGGTACCAATTCTATCAATGACTACTATGCTGAATTGAGATCATTGTGGGAAGAGTATGATAGTCATCGCCCTACTCCTTCTTGCACTTGTCCTAAAAAATGTGTTTGTGCTTCAATGCGTTCTGTTAAGTCCTTTAGACATGAAGACCAAGTAATTCAGTTTTTGAGTGGTTTAAATGACCAATTTGCTATTGTAAGAACTCAAATCTTGCTTATGGATCCATTACCTCCTCTCAACAAGGTTTATTCTTTAGCTGCACAAGAGGAGAGCAATGATACCATTGACTCTGTTGATGATAGTAAGGTCTTGATCAATGTTGCTGAGTCTAAAAAGCCTTTTGGTAGAGGTAGAGGGTCATCATTTCAGGGTGGTAGAGGTGGTAAAAACTCTTCTGTGTCTTGCACTTTTTGTGGACGTTCTGGGCATACCATTGATATCTGCTATAGAAAGCATGGTTTCCCTCCCAACTATGGAAAAGGTCACAACTCCAATGTCAACTCTGTGCAAGCTGAAGCTCCAGATCCTGATGAAAGTTGCAAAGGATCTCAAGAAGTGATTGTGTCTGGCAACTCACAACCATCCTTTACTAAAGAACAATATGACAGTATTCTTGCCTTAATTCAATCTTCAAAGATTGCATCTTCTTCTCATCCCACTGCAAATCAGGTCAGCACCTCAGTTTCAATTGGTCATACACCAATTGAAGCTTCCTCCTCAGGTAAAAATCCTTGTTCTTTACCAATCTCACACTGCTTGACCTGCATTAAATCTGACTTCTGGATATTAGATTCAGGAGCAAGTGACCACATATGCTCTTCTTTGAACTGGTACACTACATATTATCACATTAAACCTACTTTTATCAAACTTCCAAATGGTAATTTTGTTGAAACCAACATAGCAGGCACAGTCACTTTGACATCTCAGCTTATTTTACATCATGTGCTGTTTTTAAAAGATTTCTCTTTCAATTTAATCTCAGTTTCAAAATTGTGTTCCTCATCAAAGTGTACCCTGCAATTTTTTGATAATCATTGTGTTTTGCAGGATATGATCTCTCAGAAGAAGATTGGTTTGGCTGATCTCAGTGAAGGATTATACAAACTTAGACTTGAAGATAATATCTCCAAAGTTCTGTCTGTTTACATATCAGAGTCACACCATATTCCATTAAATAGTCTATGGCATTTTAGGCTAGGCCATTTATCTCATTCTAGATTGGCTGTTATGCATAAACAATTCCCTTTTTTGTCTTCTGATCAATCTTTGGTGTGTGACACATGCCACTTTGCTAAACAGAAAAAGTTACCATTTTGTACAAGTTCTCAAAGATCTTCCAATAAATTTGATATGTTACATTGTGATATTTGGGGTCCCTTGTCTGTTAAATCAATTCATGGTCATACTTACTTCTTAACTATTGTTGATGATTATAGTAGGTTTGTATGGATTATTCTTTTGAAATCCAAAGCTGAGGTCCAACAGCATATTCAGAATTTTATTTCACATGTTGAAAATCAATTTCATTGCAAAATCAAAACTATAAGAAGTGATAATGGCCCTGAGTTTAATCTCTCACAGTTTTATAGCTCCAAAGGTATTTTACATCAAAGGTCTTGTGTTGAAACTCCTCAACAAAATGGGAGAGTAGAAAGAAAACATCAACACATTTTAAATGTGGGCAGAGCCCTTCTTTTTCAGTCTAAACTTCCCAAAACTTTTTGGTCTTATGCTGTTGTTCATGCAACCTATATAATCAATAGAGTCTCATCCAATATCTTGCAGAACAAGTCACCATATCAGCTTATTTTTGATGGTGATCCTGATCTTAATTCTCTTAAGGTGTTTGGCTCTTTATGTTTTGCATCCACTCTCACATCACATAGATCCAAACTTGATGCCAGAGCTAAGAAATGTTTGTTCTTAGGTTACAAAACTGGATTCAAAGGTTACATTCTTTTTGATTTGAAAACCAGACAAATATTCATTTCTAGAAATGTTGTTTTTTATGAACATATTTTGCCTTATAAAATTGATTCTACCAATACTCCTTTCCATTTTCCTAATCATCATTGTGCTAATGACAACTCTGTACCAAACACTGATTGTGAATTTCCTTCTGACATAACTAATCCACCAAATCCCACTCCTGCACCTCCATCTTTAATCGTTTCTACTCAAACTCCTGCCATCCACCCTGTTCCTGTACCTAATGATATGAGAAGGTCTCATAGAGTCAAACAATCCCCTGTCAAGCTTCAAGACTATGTTTGTACTTCATTCACAGATCATCACAACTCATCTTCTTCAGGTACATTATATCCTTTGTCTAACTTTACTTCTTCCTCTAATCTTTCTCCTTCACATTCACATTTCTCACTTTCTGTTCTAACCCACACTGAACCCAAAAATTATGAAGAAGCCATGCAATCTGAACATTGGATTCAGGCTATGAATGCTGAAATATTGGCTTTAGTAAAGAATGGTACATGGCAAGTTGTTGATCTACCTCCAAAGGTCAAACCTATAGGATGCAAATGGATCTATAAGATCAAGTATCTTTCAGATGGATCTATAGAAAGATACAAAGCACGATTAGTGGCTAAAGGCTACAATCAAGTAGAAGGAATTGACTATTTTGAAACCTTCTCACCAGTGGCCAAAATCACAACTGTCAGAACCTTACTTGCTTTAGCATCCATCAACAACTGGTTTGTTCATCAATTAGATGTTAACAATGCATTTTTGCATGGTGATCTCTATGAGGATGTATACATGGAGATCCCTCAAGGGGTCACTTCTAGTAAACCTAATCAGGTTTGCAAATTGCTGAAATCCTTATATGGTTTAAAGCAAGCAAGTCGAAAATGGTATGAAAAGCTTGCCCTTTTCCTCATTAAGCAAGGTTACACTCAAGCATCAGCTGATCACACTCTCTTCATTCTTCAATCAAATGCTTCATTCACAGCTCTGCTTGTGTATGTTGATGATGTTATTCTGGCTGGCAACTCCTTATCAGAAATTGCTCGAATCAAACATATGCTTGACAGTACATTCAAGATCAAAGACCTAGGCAAGCTCAAATATTTTCTTGGTCTTGAAGTTGCTTATTCTCATCTTGGCATCTCAGTCTGCCAAAGAAAATACTGCTTAGACTTGCTTACTGACTCTGGTTTACTTGGCTCCAAACCTATCTCTACTCCCATGGATCCTTCTGTCAAGCTGCACCATGATGGGGGACCATTGCATGAAGACATCTATGAATACAGGAGACTTGTAGGCAGATTACTTTATCTGACACATACAAGACCTGATATATGCTTTGTTGTTCAGCAACTCAGTCAGTTTCTATCTGCTCCAACAAAAGTCCACTACAAAGCTGCATGTAGAGTATTGAGATACTTGAAGGGTTGTCCTGGAAAAGGGTTGATTTTTCCCAGAAACTCAACTGTGCAGTTGCTAGGTTTCACAGATGCTGATTAGGCAGGATGTGTAGACACAAGAAGATCCATAACTGGTTTATGTTTTTTCTTAGGATCTTCCTTAATCTCATGGCGCACCAAGAAGCAAAGCACTGTATCTAGATCTTCTAGTGAAGCAGAATATAGAGCCCTTTCAGCTGCAGCATGTGAAATGCAATGGCTAATCTTCTTATTGAATGATTTCAAAATGAAATCAATCAGAATTCCTGTCTTGTACTGTGATAACCAGAGTGCATTGCATATTGCAGCTAATCCAGTTTTCCATGAAAGAACAAAGCATTTAGAGATTGACTACCACTTCGTAAGAGATAAGGTTCAAGATGGAACAATGAAGCTTCTTCCTATTTCTAGTGTGGAACAAGCAGCAGATTTCTTCACCAAACCACTTCATCCTAAGCCTTTCATGGCTGGCCTGGTAGATATATACCAAGCACCAGCTTGTGGGGGACTGTTAAGAAATGAAGAGAAAGGAGAATTACTTGAGGAACAAGTTAAAGCCTAACTAATTGTAATTTTCTGTTTTGAGTTTGTTAAGAGTTAGTTAGATAGAGCACAATCTAGTATAGAGGATCATGGTAACTATTGTAGTCCCTACATTCTCTATATAAGTGTGCTTCCCCCTTGTAATTGAATCATCAAGTAATAAAGTCCTTTTTTACAATGAACACTTTTCTTCCTTCTCAAGTTACAATTTTAGTTTCTTAACAGTGTTGCCATTATAAAGATCTAAAAAACAGTTATATTGCGACGCAATTTAGAACTATGACTTCAAGTACATAAAATCTTCTTTAGTATCAAGATTATTGTCTTTTATTTTTTATTTTTTCCCCTTCATGTCGTGTATCCTTTTAATTATCTTGCATAATTTAGTTTATGTGGATTCTAAGTTCATTGAGTATAATAAATGTGCACAAAATCATACTCCCTCCGTCTCAAAATAACTGTCTCTTCAACATTTTTTTTCTGTCTTAAAGTAATTGTCACTTTAGAATAGCAATACAACATTTATTATTATTTTTTTCACCATTATATATTTATTTATCGAATTTCATCCAATTTAATTGCTCCAATAACTACAATTAATAAGGGTATTTCAGTAAACAATACTGATTTTACCATTGAAATCAACACAATTTATCATTTTCTTAAAAATCGTACACAAACCTTAAACGACTTTTATTTTGAGACGGATGGAGTATTTTATTTTCATTTCATTTTTTTCAACTAGATATACTTAAAACCGATCCCGAATTGTGTCACATTGTCATTTTTATGTAACATTAATTACTCGTAGTTCTTCACATTTCAAATAATTACATTAATCAGAGTTTTTTTATCAAACAAAAAGGAAAATCAAAGTTAAGAATGTAGAAAGAAGTGTGTGGTGATTAAAATAAAACTAGTATGATACCCGTGTCAAGCACGGGAAATTACTTACGGATAATTTTTTATAAGAGATTAATATTTTAAATCAGATGAAAAATTAATTTATAAAAAAAATGTATTTCACACAAAATTAGTGTATATTTAAGTTATTTGACATATAAGTCAACATAAATTAAAGTTAATTTAGTATAAATTATAAAGTTAACTGTAATATTGTATAATTTTTGTAAAACAAATATTTTGTAGTTATAATAACGTACGTCAATGAAGATTGACTCAGTAAGTAAGGAGTTGACTAACCCGCAAGACCGTGAGTTGACTCATCCACTATTGTTGTGAGGATAAGCTATTGTTCAAATAATCACTTTTTTGGATAAGCTAAAAAGCGATTAAAACAAAGAAAATGACTTATAAAAATAAGCCAACAAAATAGAATAGAAGATCTGAAAAGATCACTATGTTAGTGTAAAATTTGACTCAATAAGCTTATTTGAATAAGCTAAAAAACAAAAAATAAAGTCACAGAGGGGGGCTTAAATCTGAAAAGGGACGAGCAAATAGCTCAACAGATCTAGCAACAAGGTCCAAAGCTCATCCCAATCAACAACAAAAAAAAGCAAAAAAAAACAAAAAAACAAATGGGGCCCACGCGGTCAAAGGAAGAAGGAAGTCAACTCCTTCTTCCTCCCCCATGAAATCGACCACACCATGCAAGCAACCATGAAAGAAAGCTCAAAAACTCCAAATCTCAAACGGACCTCAAAAATTAGAAATGAATATACCATTTTGCTCGGTTTTTCGCACTGATCATGAATCTATTCTTAGATTTCACAATAGAGGCTTGTGTAGAAAAAAAACGTAAACAACAACTTCAAATTCAAAAATACAAAAACACAAATTAAGCAATTCTAAGCAAATTTAAATATTGGAAAAGCTTCACCACACTTCCAGGAACATAAATCAACTAGAATCTACCTTGTTTAAGCTTTGAAAATGATCCAACTCACTAACATTTTTTTTGAAAAATTGTGGTTTTGATTTCACCATTTTGGATGGTTTTTCTTGAGGTTTTGACTGTTTTTGGTTTGTTGGAAGTATTTATGAACTTTTGATGGAAGAATGGTGAAGTTTTATGAAGAAATAAAGATTTTGGAATTTTTGATGAAAAATGGTGTTTTTTCTCTTCCCAATTTCGGCCCCCTTCCTCTCTGATTTTGTTGGATACTTATAGAGGGAGAAACTTGGTCCGCAAGAGTACAAAAATTAGGTTAAGTGGAGAGTAAGAAATGGTAGTTTAGAATTTTTGCAAAAAATGAGTTTTTGGGTACTTTTTTTATGATTTTTGGTGTTGAATGATGATGTGTTGGATAATGATGAGGTGTTATGTGTGAAGATGATTCTAGGTGCACAAATTGTGGGGAAAGAAATGAAATAGGAGTGAAATGTGCATTTTGGGTGAATTTGTCAAAGTTTGTGTTTTTTTTTTTATTTTGAATCTTGATGATTTTGAAAATAACAAAACAAAAATGGTGTGAAATGGTGATTTTTGTGATAAGAAATGTAATAGGAATGAAAGGAAATAAAATTGGAATGTTTGGTGTGAAAACACACTTTTGAAAAAAAAATTGACTTTTGGTCAACTGTTGACTCCGGTCAAAGGTTGACTTCGGTCAACAGTTGACTTTGGTCAACATTGACCTTTTTTTGGAAAAAAAAAAAACAAAAATTTTAGAAAATAAGAAGAAAGAAAAGAAAGTTTTGGTTAGGGCAAATTGGGGTATGACAGATGTCCTTATTTAAGTTTTTTCGTGCGGCGACTCGAAGATGAAATCTTTGATTCAACAAGTCGAAGAGACTCAAATATAGATTATGTCAATTTTGACCCTGAAATGCCATGGATGCTCGTGATGCAAGTGTGAATTCAAGATGGTAAAGATGGTCTAACTGGGGAAGGACTCAAACAAAAGGATACCCGAGTTCGTTAAAAAAAGGGATCTGACTACACTGGGGATAATGTGGTGTTAATTGGGGAAAAATGTCGACTAATAACGATGTGAGATAGCTTAATGGGTGAAGTATGAAAGAAAAGACATTGCCTGTTGTCGATGTGAGAGAGCGAGACAAAACAAGAAAAGACATCGAGAAATTGAATGTGTTTGCAAACCGTTTATTTGTGGAAACTGACACTTAAAAAAGTTGATGGGTGACATCTTTTGACTAGACACACTGAGGACGACACTCCTGAGACTATAAAAAGGTGATTGCAAGCTGTTCGTTTGTAAAACTTGTCACTGGGTACATGAGAAAGGTAAAAAAGAGTTTGCCAGCTGTTTGGTTGCAGAACTAGCCACTTGGCGATATAATGAAAGATAAAAGGTAAACACCAGCTGCTCGGTTGCAGAACTAGCCACTTGGTGACATATTGAAAGATAAAAGGATAATTTGTTAGTTGTTCGCTTGTAGAACTTGCCACTTGGTACAAAGAAAGGTAAAAAAGAGCTTGCCAGCTGTTCGGTTGCAGAACTAGCCACTTGACGAGATAATGAAAGATAAAAGGTAAACACCAACTGCTCGGTTGCAGAACTAGCCACTTGGTGACATATGAAAGATAAAGGATAATTTGCTAGTTGTTCGTTTGTAGAACTTGCCACTTGGCACAAAGATGAAAGATAAAAAGGTAACTTGTCAGCTGTTCGTTTGTAGAACTCGCCACTTGGCACAAAGATGAAAGATAAAAGGCAACTTGCCAGTTGTTCGTTTGTAGAACTCGCCACTTGGCACAAAGATGAAAGATAAAAAGGTAACTTGCCAGTTGTTCGTTTGTAGAACTCGCCACTTGGCACAAAAAAAGGGTGACATTAAGACATTGGTGAATGCAACCTTGTGTAAATGATGCTTGTATAAGTGTATGAACACATAAATGTATGAATGTTCAACCTGTGAGATTGTATAACTGATAAAACTTGACGAAACAATACTGGATGAGCAAGATGGTGAATGGACTGACATCATAGTACAAAACACTCGACAACCTTTATTGGGGATGATGCTACCAGGGGCATATCAATCCATTGACAGGGTGGAGCCCGACATAACGTATCAACTAATGGTGAAGTAGACACTTCCTGCGGGAAAACGCACTAATCCAAAAAAATATGGAAGAAGCCACCGTTTCCTAAAACCAGTGCTTCTGTGGTCATGCTTATCTTTTGTTTCTCCTTCTTTTTTAATCCCTAACTTTTGCCTGGACCGCCCTTTCAGGTTTTCAGTCCACCGAGAATATATTCTTTTTGTATGCCCCTAATTTTTGCCTGGACCGCCCTTTCGGGTTTTCGACCCACCGAGACGCTCATTTTTGCCTAAGCCGCCATTTCGGTTTTCGACTTAGCAAGCTCTTTTTTTTAAAAAAAAAAAATTGACCACGTTTATCCTGCAAAGTTTATCCGTTCTCAGAACGGATGTTGACGCACACTTCACCTATTCATGAGTTCAGAGAGAATGTGTTTGTTGTTTATGCTTTTCAGAAGACATGAAAAAGATTTATTATTTTGAAAAAGTTTTGCTTCAAGTACTACCATCAAAAATAGAAGGAATTTTGCAAGTAGAATAAATGAGAATTCCAAATGAAAGGGCACAGACTCAAATTTATTTAAGAGAGTGGTGGCCCGCCAATGGCATGGCTCCACGGATCTCACAAAGTTTGGAAAATGGTCAATGTTCCTGCGGTGAGGATCACAGTACCAACCCCCTGAGCGGTGTTAATTCTCAAGAGCTTGGCTAGGGTTGCTTTTTCAGTATTCTCTTTGTTGAAAAGTCAATGTCCCTATTACAGGTACCCTGGCGCCCTTTTATACGCCCTTTGACCAAGGCTAGTAGGGGTGGTCTTTCCGGGACTCCCAAGCCACCTGGTGCGATGACTTGGCCCTTCTTCCCGAGGATCTCGGCCCCCAGCGGGGAACGTGGGGAAGACTTGGTAGACAGGCCGTTATGAGGTCTGTTAGCTCGGGTTAGCTCGGGTTTTGACTTGGGTAGTCCGCTCCGAGGTCGTTATGAGGTCCGTTATTCTGCCCGAGTTGTCGCAACAGGTCCTAGACTTCGCCCACGTGGCGGGCACGTGGGAGTGGGACCCCTATCGCCCGGAAAGATTGTCGCGTGTCCTAAGTGGAATAAGATGATGGTACAGTCAATATATGGGAAAGGTACATTAAACACAATAACCACTATTCTCCCTGACACTTTGAATTCCATTGTTTGGATGCTTCAAATCAGAGGTTCTTTGACAGCTAAGGTGCCCCAAGTGAGTCGTGGCCGACCCAACGCAGTTACTTTGTCATGATCCTTAATTTTTACATAGATCGCCCTTTCGGGTTTTCGACCCATCAGGATGATTATTTTTCTGTTTTATGTCTCTAATTTTTGCCTGGACCGCCCTTTCGGGTTTTCAGTCCACCGAGACGCTCATTTTTGCCTAAGTCGTCCTTTCGGGTTTTCGATTTACCGAGTTGTTCTTTTATTTTTTAGACAAAGTATTTCTTAATTGCATCGGCGTTCACAGGACGAGGAAGCTCATCACCATCCATAGTTGCAAGAGTTATTGCACCACCAGAAAAGCTCTCTTGACGACTGTCGCGTCGAATTTTGGATATCAAGCTATTGAGAAGCGTTGAATCACTAATTTTAAATCACGACTGAACTTTTAATTTTTCAGGGGAAAAAAGGAAAAAAGTTCGAAATTACCTTTAAGTAAGAGATTTTGGGTTCGGGAGTCGATTATGCGAGGGGAAGGTATTAGCACCCCTCACATCCGTTGTACTCAACGGGAACCTCTTAGTTGACTTAGGCTTAGAATGTTTTTAACGTTTTGCTTGCGTGCTTGAATATGTAAAAGGGAAAAAGAAAATATGATATAAAGGGAAAAAGAAAGTTTTTTATTAATGGGCTTGACAAGATGTGAATCCTGCTCCTACGTATCTCCCGGTGCGATGGAGAATTCAAAGCGTACGTAGTTCTTTGGTAGAAAAAATTTGTATGTTGGTTGATTTTAATTAAAAAGATTTGATCGCGCCCGAGCGAAAAAGTTTTGCTTTAAAATGCAAAAACAACATGGTCTACTATCGTTATGTGGATAGTTTAAAAAAGACTGATAAAAAGCCTTTTACCTACTACCGTTATGAGGGTGGCTTAAAAAAGGTAAGAAGGGTTTGATAAAAAGAGACGGAGTCGCACTCGGGCGTGAAAAAAAGGTTTGAAAACGCGCAAAGGCGTAAAAAGGTTTAAATGACAAAAAGACGGACGCACAAAGGCGTAAAAGTTTGAATTGACCACGAGGGCCAAGAAAAGTTTTTTTAAAATGGTCACGGGGGACCAATAAAAGGTTAAGCGCGTTGGACGCGTTGAAAATGGAATGACGATTACCCGAACAACGAGACATACGTCAAGCATTTGTGCAACCGGGGTTTGGAGAGATATACGTCAAACCATTCCTTTTTCATTCAAGTTTTTGTTTTGTTAAAACTCAAAGAAATCTCAAAGGGAACAAAACACTTGGTTAAGAAACTTAAAGAAAAGTTGTTAAAAAATCACGAACAAATTTGTTGTTCGAGTTTATTGAAAATCATGAACATAGCTTGTTGCTTAAGTTGTTGGAACTCAAGAACAAGTGTTTATTCAAGTTTGAAAGATGAACAAAATCATGAAAATATGCATAAGTTTGGAAAATGCACAAGTTCGGCTCAAGCTTGAGCTTGGTTTTAAAAAGTGAGCAAGCTCGGCTCAAGTTCATGTTTTGATGGAAAATCATGAACAACGTTTTTGTTCAAGTTTGGTTTTGAAAAAAATGAACTTAGCTTATTGCTCAAGCTTGATTTTGAAAGTTTTAAGAACATAACTTGTTTTGCAAGTTATTCAAAATTTATAGCACAAACTTGTGAAATTTCCAAAGACATGCAAAACTTTTGATATGGTTTGAACAAAAATGAGTTTTAACCCTCTTAAGTTCTGAATCATTAGTTAGAACCTCAAAAATTTGGCCTTTGGAAGCCTGAATTTATGTTGAGTTCTGCAGCCTTCGCAGAGGAACCTGAACTTGGCTCTGCGAACCCAAGTTCTGTCATGGTCGCAGAGCGACCATGACTTTGCTCTGCAAACTTTGCGAAAAAATGAACTCAGAAGCTGCTTCTGAACTTCTGTTCAGAAGCTGCTCCTGAGCAAGCTTCAGAACCTTGAGGGGGTTAAAAAGCTTTGCAAATTTGGCAAGAAAAGGTTTAAAACAACTCAACTTGGTGTTTTGCACTTTGAGATTCCTTTTGAGTTTCAAAAAGGGGTTTTTTTGAGCAAAATGAGATTAAACAAAAATAAGTGATGCAAACAGCAAATCAAAATGAAAGATAAAGACTTTAAAACACTTACAGAACTCCTAGCACTGCTTGTGTGACAAGAAATAGGAAGTGGCTTGAAGGATTATGATTTTGCAAAGGTTGGAATGTTGGAGGTTATGGATAAATAAATCTAATGCTCCAATTGGTTTTTGCTATGTGTTGAACTTTGTTCTTGCTCTCAAAATGTTGTAATTGTTGTGTGTATAATGGTTTTTCAGGTCTTTGTAAGTGTGTTCAGGTGTTTGTATTGCATTCCTTTTATAGGCACAAAACCAAATCAATTGTCATGATGGAAAATCCCTAGAATCCAGCTGATTTGTGGGCTAAAACCAGGCTATCTTGCTTTGCATTTAATGCAAAAGTGTAAAGGGGACATTGCCTTGCAACCTTGGTCAAGACTTTGGCCAAATCCAGCCATTAATGCAGCTGATCTTGGATAGCAATGATGAGAAAAAAACTGAAAAACAGGGCAGCTTTGCAATTGGGTTGTTCTTGGGATCAATCCTTGCAATCTTGAGAAGTCAAGCAAGGAAAACGTGCACTGCCATGTACAGAGGTTGGGGGAAAACAAAAGGGAGCATGTGGGCTGGTGTGAGGAAGGAGAAAAACAGCTGAAAACAGGGCAAGCAAAACAGCTTTTTGGGCAAGTGAAACCATCTAAGTTTGACTGGTTTTGGGGGAGAAAGAAGGAAGAAAAGAGAACAAGCAGCTGGCTGGCAAGCTCAGGGTTATTAGCAGGTCAATTGGGAGGGACAAGAGCTGCCCAAGGGCAGCCAACTTGCTTGGCTTGGAAGAAAATTCCTCTCACCTTGGCTTTTAATGTCACATGCTTATAGAAGCTTTGCTGGATTCATTCAACCACAATTGACAATAACAATGGTAATAATAATGATAAAGGATAATAACGATAACTATAATCAAGATAAAAGAAAGCTAAATCAAAGAAATCAAATTCTGCAAAAAATTCGCAAAGTTCGCAGAGCGAAGGGAACTTTGCTCTGCGAACTCCCTTTTTCTTTTTTTTTGTATTTTCTTTAAAATAAAACAAATAAAAACCAATAATGATAATAAGAAATGAAAATAACAATGAAGGTAATGATAATAATAATAAAGATGGTAACAATAATAATGATGAAAGAGATAATGATGTTAGTAAAGGGTAAAAATAATAATGATGATGATAATAATAAATAATAAAACATTGATAAAAAAAAGGTAATAATATTATTAATGAAAAAGATAATAATAACAATAGTATTAATAATAGTAATAGAAATGATAATATTAATAAAATGATAGTAATGCTAATGGTGATAAATATTAATGAATAAAAATCCAACAACATGGATGAAATAATAAAAGGTAAATAAAATAAGAAAAATTGAAAATTATAATGGAATGATGAATAATAATATGATAATGAACAAAGAAAAATATGAGTCAAAAAATGGGGTATGACAACGACATATGGGCCTTCATAGTTAGGCGTCCATTTGCCCCTGGAGTCGGGTTGAAAAGATAAGACCTTCTTGAGCACTAGATCTCCTTCTTGAAATTCATGGGGATGAACTTTCTTGTCAAAAGCTTGCTTCATCCTCCTCTGATATAGCTGTCCATGACATAAGGCATTCATGCATTTCTCTTCAATTAAGTTTAACTGATCATATATGTTTTGGCACCATTCAGCCTCTGACAACTTGGCTTCCATTAGAACTCTCATTGACGGAATATCGACCTCCACATGGAGTACTGCTTCCATGCCATATACCAAAGAAAAAGGGGTTGCCCCTGTTGAAGTGCGTACTGAGGTACGATACCCATGCAAAGCAAATGGTAGCATCTCGTGCCAATCTTTATAAGTGACCACCATCTTTTGAACAATCTTCTTGATATTCTTGTTTGCAGCTTCGACTGCCCCATTCATCTGAGGTATGTAAGGAGAAGAATTATGATGCTTAATCTTGAACTCTTTGCACAACTTTTTCATCATCTTGTTTTTCAAGTTTGTTCCATTGTCCGTGATGATCCTGTTAGGAACATCGTAGCAGCAAATAATCTGATTCTTGATAAACTTGACTACTACTTGCTTGGTCACATTTGTGTAGGATGTTGCTTTGACCCACTTGGTGAAGTAATCAATAGCCACTAAGATGAAACGATGTCCATTTGAAGCCTTCGGTTGGATCCTACCAATCATGTCGATGCCCCACATAGAGAAAGGCCAAGGAGAGGAAAGGACCTTGAGAGTAGTTGGCGGCACATGAATTCTATTGGCGTAGATATGGCACTTATGGCATTTCCTGGCATGCTTATAATAATCAGCCTCCATTGTCATCCAATAGTAACATGCTCTCAAGATTTTCCTAGCCATTGTATACCCATTGGAGTGAGTTCCAAAGGAACCTTCATGTATCTCATGCATCAATAATTCTGCTTTATGCCTGTCCACACATCTGAGTAAAACCATATCAAAGTTTCTCTTGTACAAAACATCTTCATTCAGAAAGAAGTTACCAGACAATCTTCTCAAAGTCTTCTTGTCTTTGTTGGACACTCCGAGTGGATACTCTTGACTCTGGAGGAAACACTTGATATCATGAAACCATGGCTTGTCGTCAATGTTGGTATAAGCCCTAGAGGCCAATAGTTTATGTCAAACTTTTATATGTATCATGACTTTTATTATTGAATAAAATATGGCATTCTTTATTACACTTGTTATAAGATAAATAAAGTCCCTAGAATAGTTAGTTCATGTGATGGAATATTAAGTGTGACTTAATCATGAGATTACATCAACAGAAAGAACACTATTCTTAAATGTATCCGTAGTCAAGCTTTAATATGAATTGGGATAATATTAAAGCATGGAGACTATTATGTATGTAGACTGATGACCACATCTCATGGGTCATGAATATGAGATATTAAGTCTATACATAGGTATAAGTATTAGGAGTAATATTTATACTGGATTGACCCATCGTGAGAATACTACATAGTATGTTATGAAATCGTCATAAGTTATTCTCACAATGATAATAGTGTATATCACTCTTAGACCTGAAACCACTATGATCCCTAGATGTGGACTCAAGTGTTTTATTGCCATTCAAACGTTGTCTGTAACAAGATGACTATAACGTTGGTTAATGGGCACTTGATGAATCATGCTGAGGGACATGAGTGTCCTAGATGGGATTTGTCCCTCCTCATAACAGGAGATATATCTTTAGGCCTCTTGATGAAATATGACTGGAAAAATGCATGGCCATGCCGAATTAAGTCAATATGAGATATTGGACTTATTCGTTGTTCAGTATGTTTCGGGATCAAGAAATATAAATATTGAGCTAAACAAGGGTGACGTAATCTATGCCTTGTGTTCAATAAAGATATTAGGACAAAGGAGTAATCGTACACATAGATATTATCATGGAAAAGGTTTCGTCAGATCACTTGACATTCTTGTCACTTGGGTAGCAGTGATGTGTTGCTAGATACCGCTCACTGTTTATAATATTAAATATAGGATTTAATATTATTGCCAACGTTACAAGAACCTATAGGGTCACACACAAAAGAACGGTTAAAAAGGAGAAATATAAGTAGTACTTATATGATGGGGTACGTTTAGCAATACGCGCTAATTAGTTAGCGGAAGCTGATGGGCTAATGGGCTTTTGAAGCTCAAGCTGATTTTGTGCAGCAACGAGTTCTATAAATAGAAGCTCTAGTGCTGAAATCAGCTAATGCTTTTCGTGTAACCCTAAAGCAAAAACGTGTTCCCACTTCTCTCCCTAACCTCTGATCGCTTGGCTAGCACCGGGAACCAGAGGAAGCCGTTCGTGTGGACGAGTAGAGGCTTTGCTTATTTGCTCAGCTGTGATCAACGAAAGTGTTTCAGCATTACAAGAGGTAACAATTCTATCACTGATTCATGTGATATTCGTAATGATCCAAGGAAAGGAAATCAAATTTTTAAACTTCCGCTGCTCTTTATATGTCGATTTCCCTTCAGTGGTATCAGAGCCAATTACGAAACCATGAATCGGATTGTTTTGTTTACTGCTTTATGTTTTAATTGGATTAAACATAATCGAATACAATTAAATAATAAAGACGAATTAAAATTGGCAAGGCATCACGTTTCCGTGCATGGCTTTTCGGTTTGTTTGAAGCTTCGGAACCGTATCAGGTGAAGCATCAATATATCGATTATCCATATCGACGGAGATGTGTTGCTCGATCACATACGCACATAATTGAATCGTATCACTTTTCTGTGCATGGCTTTTCGAATTGTTTGAAGCTTCGGAACCGTTGTCTGGTGAAGCATCAATATTTTCGATTATCCATATCGACAGAAATATGATTGATAAATTCTGTGTAACAGAAGTATATGTGATATACTCGTGATGATCGTTCACTAAATCAAGTCAGATGATATTTGTTCATATTGGATGATTGTAAACTGGAGCTTCGGAACCGTATCAGGTGAAGCATTCTAAGTTCGATCACCATATTGGATAAACAATCAGAGTACTTTGATTGGTGTGATCATACTGTTACAAGGGGATTCATAACGCCGCAAGTGTTGTGCCGTCATGATTAGGGTTACGAAAAAGGCTGAAACCTGGTTCAGAATCGTGACACGATTAGAGAATCGTGACACGATTTTGTGCCCAGCAAATCGTTTGCTTCTGCCTATAAAATCGTGACACGATTCCAGAATCGTGACACGATTTTGTGCCCAGCAAATTGTTTGCTTCTGCCTATAAAATCGTGACACGATGCCAGAATCGTGACACGATTTTTCCAGCACCAGAATTCAAAGTGAATCGTTCATATTGAATTAGCTTCCGGGGCGCTGCCCCGGAAGCCCCGCAAGGGGCGCTGCCCCCTTGACCCCTGTCCGCTGACCGGGCAGCGGAACCCCCGTCCGCTGACCGGGCAGCGGAACCCCCGACTAATCTGCGTAGTGTGATCAATCGCCGAGTTTTAATTTAATTTATTTAATTATGAGGTGTTAATAATAATAAAAGGTGTTTTATTGTTGTTGTGTGAATGATTATGGCCTTAGTCTTATTATTTCTTTTATTTTGGATTTTTGAAATACGGCCTGCGTGTCGTGCCTCTCTCTTGAATTCTATATGTACATTCTCTTCTCATCCAATCCCTCGTATGTAAAACGAGTTTCTTTATATGTAATGTTATTAGAATACAAGGAGGTAATAGGACCATTGACGTTGGATTAGCCCTAGAAGTCCAGCTTGGAGAAGCAAGGTCGTTTCTAGGATTAGTTTAGATTCTTTCATTGGCTTGAGAGAATCATAGCGTTAGGAGGCCATAATCATGTCACTTTTATTTTGTATAATTGTTATGCATGCTTGAATGATTGGAGTGCGAATATATATGATATATAAGCCGTGGTGAGGTGAGATCAAACTAAATAAAATCCTTCAAAGTGATATATTAAGTTTAATGCTTTCCAAAAGAATAACACCCTTCAAGACTAATATCGAATGTGTGGGTTCTGCCCTAGCGAAGCACATGTTCTATGTTTGTAAGTCGCGGTGCGGTAATTTCATTTACCCGATTGTTATTCTATTGGGTTTAACTTAACTAAATTAATTTTAATATGATTAGAATAAATTTAGAAGCAAGAATTGGGAAATATCTATATGATAGATCAGAGTAAGAGTTACTCGCCCAATTGATTTGAAAGTTGTATGAGATACAATTGGAAATGTTCCTACCTAAATAGCTGAGTTTTGGGTGATCAGCCCTAGCTGACTCAAAACAAGGTGAAATAAGGATTTCAACCCACTAGAAAATCTTCCAACGGGATTTTCCGAATTAAATGTTTGAAGGTCATTTGATTTGAATAAAATAGTGGGAGCGTATTTAATTAAAGGCCAAATTAAATATGTTATTTTCATGATACTTATTTTGTATATTTTAAATTGTAGATGGCAAATAACACTTCAAACAACATTTTGCGATCAATCCTTGAGAAGGATAAGCTGAATGAAACAAATTTTTTAGACTGGCACCGTAACTTGAGGATTGTCCTCACACATGAGAAAAAGCTGTATGTGCTTGATGAACCTGTTCCTGAAGAGGCACCAGCTGCAAATGCTCCCAGGGCTGAGAGAGATGCTTATAGTAAGCATGTCAAAGATGCCGTGGAAGTCGCTTGCATCATGCTTGCAACTATGACCTCTGAGCTTCAGAAGCAACACGAGAACATGGCTGCGTTCGATATGATCGAACACCTTAAGACTCTTTATGAAGAGCAAGCTAATAATGGAAAGGTCAAAAAGCATAATAAGAAGCCTAAAAGGTCTAAGGGAAATGGCAAAGGCAAAGCAGTTGCTAAGCCATCAACCAAAGCCTTGAAGCCTACTGGAGGTGTGGCTAAGGAGGGCAAGTGCTTCTACTGCGGTAAGACCGGGCACTGGAAGCGCAACTGCCCAAAATATCTGGAAGATAAAAGGAATGGAACGGTTGCTTCCACTTCTTCAGGTATTTTTGTTATAGAAATTAACATGTCTACTTCTACATCATGGGTATTAGATACTGGATGTGGTTCTCATATTTGTACTGATGTGCAGGGGTTGAGAACGAGTAGAACATTGGCAAAAGGGGAGGTCGATCTACGAGTTGGCAATGGCGCAAAGGTTGCTGCTTTAGCTGTTGGAACTTATGAATTGACTTTACCTAGTGGTCTCTTAATACAGTTAGAGAACTGTTATTTTGTACCTGCAATTAGCAGGAATATTATTTCCGTTTCTTGTTTGGACAAGTCCGGTTTTTGTTTTATAATAAAAGACAAGTGTTGTTCTATTTATTTGAATAATATTCACTATGCTAATGCCATTATGAGTAATGGACTTTATATTCTTGATCTTGATATGCCAATCTATAACATAAATACGAAAAGGATAAAACCTAATGAGTTGAATCCAACTTATCTTTGGCATTGTCGTTTAGGCCATATAAACGAAAATCGCATTTCCAAACTCCATAAAGATGGAATTTTGGACTCTTTTGATTTAGAATCATATGAGACATGTCGATCTTGTTTATTGGGAAAGATGACAAAGACCCCATTCACCGGAACAGGTGAAAGGTCTAGTGATCTTTTGGGACTTATACATACTGATGTATGTGGACCACTAAACACACCTGCTAGAGGAGGGTTTTATTACTTCATTACATTCACTGATGATTTTAGTAGATTTGGATATGTGTATCTAATGAAACATAAATCTGAATCATTTACTTTCTTCAAAGAATTTCAAAATGAAGTAGAAAACCAACTTGGCAAGAAAATCAAAATGCTTCGATCTGATCGAGGTGGCGAATATTTGAGCCAAGAGTTTGACGATCATCTAAAAGAGTGTGGGATCTTATCCCAACTCACACCTCCTGGAACACCACAATGGAATGGTGTTTCCGAAAGGAGAAATCGAACCTTGTTAGACATGGTCCGATCTATGATGAGTCATGCTGATCTTCCAAACTCCTTTTGGGGACACGCCTTATTAACTGCAGCTTACACACTTAACCAAGTTCCATCCAAAGCGATTGAAAAGACACCATATGAGATATGGAGTGGTCGAAAACCCAATGTGAAACATTTAAAGATTTGGGGTTGTGAAGTTTATGTGAAACGACTAATGTCCACTAAACTTGAACAAAGATCTGACAAATGTTTCTTTGTGGGATATCCTAAAGAAACTAGAGGATACTACTTTTACAAACCATCTGAGGGCAAAGTGTTTGTCGCTAGAGATGGAGTATTCCTTGAGAAGGAATTTGTCTCCAAAGAAATTAGTGGCAAAAAGGTAGATCTTGAAGAAGTTCAAGACCCACAAAGTAGTACGCCAATGGAGGAACAAGAGCAGGATACACAAGCTGTTGTGACAGAAAATCCTACTCCAATAACACAAGAACCACGTAGGTCAAATAGGATACGTCAAGAACCTGAGAGATATGGGTATCTCATATCAGAAGAATGTGACGTATTGCTCATGGATCAAGATGAGCCTATGACTTATCAAGAGGCCATTACTGGTCCTGAATCTGAGAAGTGGCTTGAAGCCATGAAATCTGAAATGGATTCCATGTACACAAATCAAGTTTGGAACTTGGTTGAAGCACCTAAAGGAATTAATCCTATAGGATGCAAGTGGGTTTTCAAAAAGAAAACTGACATGGACGGAAAGGTTAGCACCTACAAAGCGCGGTTGGTTGCTAAAGGCTTCAAACAAATTCATGGTGTAGACTATGATGAAACCTTTTCACCAGTCGCAATGATTAAATCCATTCGGATCTTACTTGCTATCGCTGCATACCATGATTATGAAATATGGCAGATGGATGTCAAGACTGCTTTCCTTAATGGAAATCTCCTTGAGGATGTGTACATGACACAACCTGAAGGATTTGGCATTCCTAATAACATCCAAAAGGTATGCAAATTGCAGCGATCAATCTATGGATTGAAGCAAGCTTCCAGAAGTTGGAATCTTCGTTTTGATGCAACTGTACAACAGTATGGATTCATTAAAAATGAAGATGAACCTTGTGTTTACAAGAAGGTTAGTGGGAGCATAGTCTCATTTCTGGTATTATATGTGGATGACATACTGCTTATCGGAAATGACATCCCTACACTACAAGAAATTAAATCTTGGTTAGGGAAATGCTTTTCTATGAAAGACTTAGGTGAAGCTTCCTACATATTAGGAATCAGGATCTATAGAGATAGATCACAAAGATTGCTTGGCTTAAGTCAGGGTACATACATTGACAAAGTCTTGAGACGTTTCAATATGTATGAGTCCAAGAAAGGACTTGTACCTATGTCATCAGGTATAAGTTTGTCAAAAGCACAATCCCCTTCAACTGTTGAAGAAAGGGATCGAATGATCAATGTTCCATATGCATCCGCAATTGGATCTATCATGTATGCTATGTTATGTACTCGACCAGATGTCTCGTATGCTTTAAGTGCTACGAGCAGATACCAGTCTAATCCAGGTAACAGTCATTGGGTTGCTGTTAAGAACATCCTTAAGTACTTGAGAAGAACTAAGGATACTTTCTTGATCTATGGAGGTCAAGAAGAGCTCTCTGTAATTGGTTACACAGATGCTAGTTTTCAGACAGATCATGATGATTTCAAATCGCAATCTGGATACGTGTTTTGCTTAAATGGCGGTGCTGTTAGCTGGAAAAGTTCAAAGCAGGAAACAGTCGCTGATTCTACAACTGAGGCCGAGTATATTGCTGCATCTAATGCCGCAAAAGAGGCTGTTTGGATCAAGAAATTCATCTCTGATCTTGGTATAGTTCCAAGCATTGTGGATCCCATTGAACTGTTATGTGATAACAATGGAGCAATCGCACAAGCTAAAGAACCTAGATCTCACCAAAGATCCAAACACATACTTAGGCGCTATCATCTCATTCGAGAAATCATCGATAGAGGAGATGTGAAAATATGCAGAGTACCAACATCAGACAATGTTGCTGATCCACTTACTAAAGCTCTAACTCAGCAGAAGCATGATGGTCATACTAGATCTATGGGTATTAGGTCTATGCCTGATTGGCTCTAGTGCTAGTGGGAGATTGTTGGTATAAGCCCTAGAGGCCAATAGTTTATGTCAAACTTTTATATGTATCATGACTTTTATTATTGAATAAAATATGGCATTCTTTATTACACTTGTTATAAGATAAATAAAGTCCCTAGAATAGTTAGTTCATGTGATGGAATATTAAGTGTGACTTAATCATGAGATTACATCAACAGAAAGAACACTATTCTTAAATGTATCCGTAGTCAAGCTTTAATATGAATTGGGATAATATTAAAGCATGGAGACTATTATGTATGTAGACTGATGACCACATCTCATGGGTCATGAATATGAGATATTAAGTCTATACATAGGTATAAGTATTAGGAGTAATATTTATACTGGATTGACCCATCGTGAGAATACTACATAGTATGTTATGAAATCGTCATAAGTTATTCTCACAATGATAATAGTGTATATCACTCTTAGACCTGAAACCACTATGATCCCTAGATGTGGACTCAAGTGTTTTATTGCCATTCAAACGTTGTCTGTAACAAGATGACTATAACGTTGGTTAATGGGCACTTGATGAATCATGCTGAGGGACATGAGTGTCCTAGATGGGATTTGTCCCTCCTCATAACAGGAGATATATCTTTAGGCCTCTTGATGAAATATGACTGGAAAAATGCATGGCCATGCCGAATTAAGTCAATATGAGATATTGGACTTATTCGTTGTTCAGTATGTTTCGGGATCAAGAAATATAAATATTGAGCTAAACAAGGGTGACGTAATCTATGCCTTGTGTTCAATAAAGATATTAGGACAAAGGAGTAATCGTACACATAGATATTATCATGGAAAAGGTTTCGTCAGATCACTTGACATTCTTGTCACTTGGGTAGCAGTGATGTGTTGCTAGATACCGCTCACTGTTTATAATATTAAATATAGGATTTAATATTATTGCCAACGTTACAAGAACCTATAGGGTCACACACAAAAGAACGGTTAAAAAGGAGAAATATAAGTAGTACTTATATGATGGGGTACGTTTAGCAATACGCGCTAATTAGTTAGCGGAAGCTGATGGGCTAATGGGCTTTTGAAGCTCAAGCTGATTTTGTGCAGCAACGAGTTCTATAAATAGAAGCTCTAGTGCTGAAATCAGCTAATGCTTTTCGTGTAACCCTAAAGCAAAAACGTGTTCCCACTTCTCTCCCTAACCTCTGATCGCTTGGCTAGCACCGGGAACCAGAGGAAGCCGTTCGTGTGGACGAGTAGAGGCTTTGCTTATTTGCTCAGCTGTGATCAACGAAAGTGTTTCAGCATTACAAGAGGTAACAATTCTATCACTGATTCATGTGATATTCGTAATGATCCAAGGAAAGGAAATCAAATTTTTAAACTTCCGCTGCTCTTTATATGTCGATTTCCCTTCAGTCAACGACTTCCTCGGCTGCAAACATATGAGCAGGCCTCTCAAGACATTGGATCTTGATTGTTGGCATGTCATTTCGGTGATTCACCTTGTACATAGAGGATAAAGTTGCTAGAGCATCCACCATCTGATTCTCGTCACGAGGGATATGGTGCAGCTCAACTTTGTTGAAGAAAGTCAGCAAACGCCTTGCATAGACTTTGTAAGGAATCAGGGCGGGGTGGCGAGTTTCCCATTCTCCTTTGATCTGGTTGATTATAAGTGATTAATCTCCATAAATGTCAAGGTTCTTGATTCTCAGATCGATGGCTTCTTCAATACCCAGGATGCATGCTTCATATTCCACCATGTTGTTTGTACAATCAAATAGCAGCCTTGCAGCGAAAGGAAGGTGATTGCCTTCAAGAGTGACAATGACTGACCCAATTCCATTACCGTAGACGTTAACGACCCCGTCGAATATCAAACTCCATCTAGACTCAGGATTTGGACCTTCTTCAGGCAATGGTTCATCACAATCTTTCGTCTTCAAGTACATGATCTCTTCATCAGGAAAGTCAAACTTGATAGGCTGGTAGTCTTTAATTGGTTGATGGGCCAAATGGTCAGCGAGGATATTAGCTTTGATTGCTTTCTGAGTGCGGTATTCAATATCATACTCGGACAACAACATCTGCCAACGAGCGATTCTTTCTGTTAAGGCAGGCTTCTCAAAGATATATGAAATTCTGGCCAGGCAATAAGACAGAGTTACCAGGTTCTGAACCAACAGGTTCTGAACAATACGCAGGGCACAGTAAATTGCAAAAACAGAGCACAACAAAACACAATGCAAGAGCAGCAAAATAAAGTGCAGGAAAGTAAAAGGTTGTAACACCCATACTAACTTTAACTAGTATATTAGCATGTGAGTTAAACTGATACTGGATACATTTAAAATTTTCAATAATAATATTACAAACAATACAACTGAATGAGTACGAGTTTGCTCGATTATACATATATCCAAACATCATATACAAATACTTAACATATACTGATAAACTTCTGAGCTTGTCCATGGCGAGCAACTGCACTCCATCCAGCGTCTCCGTGTAGAACAGCTTCATGTACCTCTTGCTAACCTGTAGAACCTGCACCAGAAGGATTGGGGTGAGACATTACGTCTCAGTGAGCTCCAGCCCAACCTATTGTTGGCAACCACGGGGGAAACCTAGGGTCGCCGTGCCTACTCTTGGCAATCTTGGGGATTCCTACGATCGCCGTCTTTCTCTACATATTTCGCGATCAAGGGGGAAACTTAGGATCGCTACTTGTCTTAATCATGTCTTATCATATTCTAACTTTAAACCTACACTTATACTTAGTGATCTGGGGACATCCTATGATCACTTTCTTTCTCTGCTGACTATTGACATATTCTCTTAATAATTTCAAAAGTATTAATATACATCATTCTTAATTATAAAGTTAGTAAGTCAGCGTTGAACAAACAATAATTATCTTGGTTCATTTTACGGAGTGCATCCGGGTGGAGTAACCCCGAAGTACATCTCCCTTCTTACCGGTGAAAATTCCTATCATATCATGCTAACACCGGACTCCTCTTATCTTTGTGTGGCTGCTCTCGCGAGCGGTAACTTCACCGTCCAGCTGCCATTTAAGGCGGTAACTTCACGGGGACCCCCTGTATACTAACTAACGAGCAGACAGGAGACACAT
Source organism: Medicago ruthenica (assembly GCA_018208015.1). NCBI lineage: Eukaryota > Viridiplantae > Streptophyta > Magnoliopsida > Fabales > Fabaceae > Medicago > Medicago ruthenica. The sequence goes on from CM031371.1 coordinate 39,956,632, forward strand.
TAACTTTATAGACTTGGATGTGTAGCTGCCCTCACGAGCGGTAACTTCACCGTTCCGGCTGCCATTTAAGGCGGTAACTTCACAGGAACCCCTCGTATACTAACTAGCGAGCATACGAGAGACACATCAAGCCCATCTTATCATTTAATTCTCATACTTTAAATATATATACATATAATTATAACTTTAACTTATGCATATCTGATGCATTCTTTGATGTATTCACTCTTAAAAGCTTAACCTATAAGTAGGTTCTTAACTTTGATCATTAAATCTTTCCTTGTGCATACACACACTTAATCGAGTGCATCTTAAGCTTGTTATCCTATGAGCATTCTCATTGATTCTCATCTTATGCACTTGTAAGTGCTTCTATTCTTTACCATAATTGGTACATTAAAATGCATCCCTTAGAGAGAACAATCTCCCAAACATAACTTATGAACTTGTAACCTTAGGCTTAACATTCTCTTAAGCCTTTGCTTGATTTATTTGGAAACATCCCAAGCTTAATAGCCTCTCTATATCAACTTATGGATTAAGGTATCTATCCCTCATTATTGTACCTTTCCGCATCCTACATTGGTCTAAACATCCTCTAAAATAACATACAATTCGGTGGCCGAATTAGCCCATTCGGTGGCCGATTTTCTGCGAACCAAAATGGAGAATTTTTGCTGTCAAATTCGGTGGCCGAATTTGGGCATTCGGTGGCCGAATTGCTACTGTTCCAAAACGTGATTTCACCACTTTTGGCTTATCCAATCATGCCAAACATCATAACAGCTTAAGGGATTAATTTCTAGGGCATATTGACAGATTACAACATTGTTGATCAAGAATTTACAAGCCAAAGGGGTTTAGGGCATAAATTATAAACTTGCTCATAATATTAAATACTCTCAAACTTACACAATCGGGTTATAAAACCCTAGGGAGCTCACCTTGATTGCTAGCTCTGATCCTTGCCAAGCTTCCAATCATCAACCCTAGCTTGATTCCTCATCACTCCTTCCTTGTTCTCCTTTCTTGCTCTTCCTAATTTCCTCTTGTTCTAAATTCCCCAAAGTTAGTGATTGCTTGCTTGGGAGCTAAGAAATTGGAGTAGAGGTTGAAGACTAATGGAGGGGAGAAGGAGGGCGTGTGGGTGAGAAGAAGGGGAAAGAAAATCTCATTTTGGGAGAGTGAGGGGAGAGAAGAATATGCAAGAAAAATATCTTGCCTCCCCTTTTTAAAATAATCCTCCCTTCCCTAAATATTACCAAATTGCCATGCTAACCATTTTAATCCCCAATCCCCGATAAAAGTTACGTCTAAGCGGGATATATATACACTTGTCGTATAATTAAATCCATTAACTGTCAATCTACCAAATTGTCCTTTGCCTGAAACATTTCTGATACATCGTCTCAATATTTATAAATATTCAAGTCTTAAGCGGGATATTACAAAGGCACAGAGGTTTGTTAACCCAGTTCGGAGTAAACACCTCCTACTCTGGGGGATACCAATCCAGGAAGGAAATCCACTATAGGATTTAACCCTTAAGACTCAAGACACTGACTCCCAGTTCCCAGCCTAAGCAATTAAACTCCTCCTAGTCTGATTTCTACCCAACTCTTGAGTATTAGTAACCACTAACTTCCTATTCAAGCAACTACAACCCAGCCACTTGAACAACCCTTAAAACTACCCTGTTTTTGAATAAAACTTCAATAACAAAACTTCATTCGTACCTAAAGGCTTAGAACGAATTACAACTCTATAAAACTCTAAACCAACTCAAACTGAGTGGTGCACAAACAACCCTAAGGTTTTAAACACAAAGACTCAATTCTCTGATCTAAAACTCTATAATTTCGTGAGTCTTCAAAACATAGCAGCAATCTCCTTTTATAGAATTCAGTAGCTCTTCTTAATTCTGTAGCCAATCTTCTAAATTGATTTGTTTCTGAATTATGATTGGTCCAATAAGGAAACAAATAAAACCACAATATATCTTTGAAAGATTATATCAGGAAAATACGAGCATTCATAAATCCATGCCAAATCTTCATTATATCTTCTCCAAATTAATCAACATTCTAGAAGCCATATGCGTGGATAAATCCTCAATAAATCTTGCAAAGATTCGCACAGAAACAACTTGAAAATAACCAGCTTCTGATGAAGTCAACAGAAGTCAACGCTGGCATCAGACTCTGAACTCAGCTTCTGAAGTGCAACAGTGCTTCTGATGAGCATTCAGCTTCTGATGGTGATTTCAGCTTCTGAACAGCTTCAAATGAGAAAACTTGTAACTGAAGAATTGTTCTAATCATGGAGATGCTACTATTCAACACTTTGGTTTTGCCAAAATATGCAGCCAACACGAAAAGACTCAACAATCTCCCCCTTTGGCAAATTTTTGGCTAAAACCATCCAAGTTCTTCAATCTCCCATAAAATCAACTCAGCAATGAAGAACTCCACAATGATCAATCATAACATTGAGATAAGCAGCGGATTCAGCTATGATTATCATGAAAAACACAAGCCAGCTTCAGTTCAACACAATATATCAGCTTCTGATATTCTCAGCTACTGAAGCACACATATAAGCTACTGATCAACTCCTGATCATCACAAACACTCCCCCTGAAGCTTCACAACCACATAAACAAACACTCCCCCTGCAACTCAGCTTCTCATATAAACTCCCCCTTACTACTGAACTACAGAGAAAAATGGTATCAGAGCACTCAGTGCACAATTGTTCTTCAGCTCCACACTTCAGGACCAAGGACAGCTCTTCACTCAGGATGTTAACACACATGTACTCCCCCTGAGACACATATTCCCCCTTGATCATATCTGGACATATCTTGTTGCTGCAAAGGTTCTGAACTCTGAACATAATGCTTGGTATCAGAGCAAAACTAGTTACCTTCTGAATCAATGACACACATTCTGAACTTAAACATAAGATTTTCTCCCCCTTTTTAGCCACAAAATTATGACAAACAATAGTCTTTATATAGGGATTAAAATCAAAATAAGTAACACAGATCCTTGAAAACATATCAGACTCAGACTCAGGTTCAGGATCACACTTAGCACAGGCACAACTGGCAGGTACTCTATCTTCCTCACATCCAGTTTGCAGTAATTGCTATAATTCTTCATGTAAGCACACACCTAACTTGCTTCTCAGATTCTCAAACTATTTAGCATCCAAGGCCTTTGTGAATATGTCAGCAATTTGATCTTCAGTGTCCACATGTTCCAGCTGAACAATCTTGTCCTCCACAAGGTTTCTGATAAAATGGTGTCTGATATCAATGTGTTTAGTTCTGCTGTGCTGTATTGGGTTCTTAGAGATGTTGATAGCACTCAAATTATCACAAAACAAGGTCATAGTTCCTTGTTCAATGTTGTATTCTTCAAGCATCTGCTTCATCCACACCAGTTGTGAGCAACTACTCCCAGCAGCAATATACTCAGCTTCAGCAGTTGACAAAGAAACACAATTTTGTTTCTTGCTGAACCAAGAAATTAGATTATTTCCCAAAAAGAAACAACCTCCTGAGGTGCTATTCTTGTCATCAGCACTTCCAGCCCAGTCAGCATCACAATATCCCATCAGTTCAGAACTTGAACTGTGTGAATACATGATTCCATAGTCACTTGTGCTATTCACATACTTCAGGATCCTTTTAACTTGTGTCAGATGACTCATCTTAGGATCAGCTTGATATCTTGCACAAACTCCTACAACAAAAGTGATATATGGTCTGCTTGCAGTCAAGTACAATAAGCTTCATATCATACTTCTGTATTGGCTTTGATCAACTGATACTCCATGTTCATCTTTGGTCAACTTCAGATGAGTAGCAGCTGGTGTCCTCTTATGAGCAGCTGATTCCATTCCAAACTTCTTCACTATGTTCTTAGCATATTTACTCTGAGAAATAAAGATTGTGTCTTCCATTTGTTTGACTTGTAATCCAAGAAAATATGTCAGCTCACCAACCAAACTCATTTCAAATTTTGATTGCATTTGCTGAACAAACAGTTTGACCATCTTCTGAGACATTCCACCAAAAACTATGTCATCAACATAGATCTGAGCAATCATCAGACTCCCATTTTCATCTTTTACAAACAATGTTTTATCAGAACCACCTTTTCTGTATCCTTGAGCCACAAGAAATTGAGTAAGCCTTTCATACCATGCCCTTGGTGCTTGCTTCAATCCATATAAGGCTTTCTTCAACTTGTACACATGATCAGGAAACTTAGGATCCACAAAACCCTTAGGTTGTTCAACATATACTTCTTCTTGCAAATATCCATTCAGAAATGCACTCTTTACATCCATCTGGAATAATTTGAACTTGAGAATGCAGGATACACCCAACGACAATCTTATGGACTCTAGTCTAGCCACAGGTGCAAAGGTTTCATCAAAATCCAATCCCTCTACTTGAGTATAACCCTGAGCAACCAAACTTGCCTTATTTCTGACTACAGTACCATTTTCATCTGTTTTATTCTTGTATATCCATTTGGTGCCAATCACATTCAACCCTTCAGGTCTAGGAACCAGATCCCATACTTCACTCCTTTTGAATTGATTCAACTCATCTTGCATTGCTTCAATCCAGAATTCATCAGTTAGGGCTTCTTTCACATTTTTAGGTTCAAGCTTTGACACAAAGCAGGAATCAGTAGCAGCTGGGTCTGATCTCCTGGTTCTGACACCTTGATCCAAGCTCCCAATGATAAGCTCCTTAGGATGATCCTTCTGAACTCTAATTGATGGCCCTTTATTGGTAGGATCATGATCTGGATGCACTTCTGCTTCTTCAGACTCTGGATGCTTTTCTGCTTCTGAAGTTAGTTCTTCTGATGCTTCAGACTCTGGAACAACTTCAAACTCATGTCTTTCTTTCTTAGCAGACAGATCATCAATCACAACATTTATGGACTCCATCACAACCTTGGTTCTGGAATTAAACACCATATAAGCTCTGTTGTTCACTGAATAACCCAAAAATATGCCCTCATCAGACTTAGGATCCAGTTTTCTTCTATTTTCCCTGTCAGCCAAGATGTAACATCTGCTCCCAAACACATGGAAATATTTGACTGTAGGCTTCCTTCCTTTCCACATTTCATATAATGTAGATGCTGTTCCCTTTTTCAAAGTGACCCTATTGTGTATGTAACATGTTGTGTTCATTGCTTCAGCCCAGAACATATATGGAAGTTTCTTAGCATGCAGCATTACTCTTGCACATTCTGCCAAAGTCCTATTCTTCCTCTCAACTACACCATTTTGCTGAGGTGTGATAGGTGCAGAAAACTCATGCTTTATACCTTCAGAAGCACAGAATTCTGAAAAACTCTTGTTTTCAAATTCCTTGCCATGATCACTTCTGATTCTGACTATGCCAGAGTTTTTTTCTCTTTGTAATCGAATGCACAGGTCTTTAAAAACTTCAAAATTATTAGACTTTTCTCTAACAAAACTGATCCATGTAAATCGTGAGTAGTCATCTACCATTACAAATGCATACCTTTTTCCTCCAATATTTTCTACTTGCATAGGCCCCATTAAATCCATATGAACAAGTTCTAGTACTTTAGTAGTTACCTGGTGAACTAATCTGGGATGAGACTTTCTTGTTTGTTTCCCAATTTGACAATCACCACAAACACTGTCCTCATTGATCTTCAGATTAGGTACACCTCTGATAGCTTCAGTACTTAGGATTTTCTTCATGCCTTTCAGATGCAGATGTCCCAGTTTCTGGTGCCAGAATTTGACTTCCTCTTCTGAGCTCATAAGACAAGAAGTCAGACTTCTTTCTTCTTCAGAAACCCACAAATAACAATTGTCTTTGGATCTGCAGCCTCTCATCTGAACCTTTCCTTCTTGATCAGTAACAAACACTCTTGTTTGTTAAAATTAACCTTCAATTCTTGATCACAAAGTTGGCTAATACTGATCAGATTAGAGGTTAGTCCTTCCACCAGTAGCACATCATTAAGTCTGGGCAAACCTTCACATATCAAATCACCAATACCCAGAATCTGACCCTTTACACCATCTACAAATGTCACATAACTTCTGGAGTATGATCTGATATTGCTCAGCAGCTTCTTCACACCAGTCATGTGCCTTGAACACCCACTATCAAAATACCAGTCTTCTTTTGAGGTAGCTCTCAAAGAAGTATGAGCTATAAGGCCTACATTCTGAACTTTGGGCTTCCACACCTTCTGAACATTGTGTCTGATAGCAGCTGGTTCAACTCTTCTATACTGAAAATGTTCAGGATAGCCATAAAGTTTGAAGCAGAATGGTTTGATATGCCCTTTCTTTCCACAATGATGACAGATCCATGGATGATTTCTCCTCCTTCTGTTTCTGAAAAATTTCTGGGGTTGCTTCTGAGGTAGCATCTGAACATGCTTCTGACCTTGCATCTGAGGTCTCTTCTGAGCTTGCTTTTGAGGTCTCATCTGAATATGCTTCTGACCTTGCATCTGGGCTTGTTTCTGAGGTCTCCTCTTTGATGTTCCAACCATAGAATCATGAGTTTGAGTGGCAGAACAAACTGACTAACAGGATTTTTCTCCTTGAGCTTCAGACTCTGATCAACATAACCTAACCCAGTTTTTCCTTGCTTCTGGACATCTAAAATCTCCTCCAACTTATCAGTAGCAGAGTTCATCATCCTAACTTGCTTTTTCATCTGATCAAGTTGGGATTTAAGCTGGTTTACTTCATCTTTTAATTCTGAATTCTGCACTAGAAGTTCTCCTTTCTCAGCCTCCAGTTGAAAAATAGTCTCCTTCTGATCCAGAACTTGTTTGCAAACCTCAGCACTTCTGGTATACAGCTTCTTGTAATTGTCAGCTAGTTCATCATATGAGGTTTTAGCAGCTTCAGACACAGATGAAGCTTCAGACTCTGAGTCAGACTCTGAAAAAGTCTCAGACTCTAGAACAGCTTCCTTCTTCAAGATAGCTCCTGACCTTACAACCAGACCAGTATCACACATACCAGATTCACTTCCAGCATCTTCTTCAGAATCATCATCAGACCATGCAACTGCTAGGCTTTTCTTCTGCTTCTTAAGAAAAGTAGGACATTCAGACTTGATATGTCCATACCCCTCACACTCATAGCACTGCACACCTTTAGCTTGATTACTTTTCTCCTCAGACTTGGTCTTTTTCACATCAGTTTGTTGCTTCTTGTTGTTGAATCTGAAGTTCTGACCTTTGGCTTTGGCTTTTCTGTCAACATTCTTCAGAATCTTGTTGAATTGTTTTCCCAGCAACACTAGAGCTTCTGATAAGTCATCCTCATCAGATTCTTGTTGATCATCAGCTTCAGAGTTCACAGTGAAAGCTACACCTTTTCCTTTCTTATCAGGCTGTTTGCAGAATGCAGTCTCAAAGTTCAACAAGGACCCAATTAGCTCCTCAACCTTCATGGTGGTGATGTCATGAGCTTCTTCTATGGCTGTAACTTTCATATCAAATCTTCTGGGCAGGGACCTGAGGATTTTTCTGACTAACTTCTCATCAGACATCTTCTCACCAAGAGAATCAAAAGAATTTGCCATATCAAGCACATTCATATAGAAATCCTGGATATTTTCATCCTCCTTCATCTTCAGGTTCTCAAACTTGGTGGTCAGCAGCTGCAATCTGGACATCTTCACCTTAGAAGTTCCTTCATGAGTTGTTTTTAGAATTTCCCAGGCCTCCTTAGCAACAGTACATTGCTTGATAAGTCTGAACATATTCTGGTCCACACCATTAAAAATAGCATTCAAAGCTTTTGAATTTCCCAATGACAGATCATCTTCAGCTTTGGTCCATTCTTCTTCAGGCTTTAGAATCTCAGTCTTGTTCCCATCTTTGTCCAAAACTACTGGATGATCCCAGCCCTTAATCACAGCTTTCCAAGTCCTGCTGTCAATAGACTTTAGAAAAGCACACATCCTAGACTTCCAATACTCATAGTTTGTGCCATCTAGTAGGGGTGGTCTATTGACATAGCCTCCTTCTCTATCCATGCTTGCCAGATATTAAGTCATCTGGATCTCACCCAAAACACAGGCAGGGTGCCTGCTCTGATGCCAATTGAAATTCTGGCCAGGCAATAAGACAGAGTTACCAGGTTCTGAACCAATATGTTCTGAACAATACGCAGGGCACAGTAAATTGCAAAAACAGAGCACAACAAAACACAATGCAAGAGCAGCAAAATAAAGTGCAGGAAAGTAAAAGGCACAGAGGTTTGTTAACCCAGTTCGGAGTAAACACCTCCTACTCTGGGGGATACCAATCCAGGAAAGAAATCCACTATAGGATTTAACCCTTAAGACTCAAGACACTGACTCCCAGTTCCCAGCCTAAGCAATTAAACTCCTCCTAGTCTGATTTCTACCCAACTCTTGAGTATTAGTAACCACTAACTTCCTATTCAAGCAACTACAACCCAGCCACTTGAACAACCCTTAAAACTACCCTGTTTTTGAATAAAACTTCAATAACAAAACTTCATTCGTACCTAAAGGCTTAGAACGAATTACAACTCTATAAAACTCTAAACCAACTCAAACTGAGTGGTGCACAAACAACCCTAAGGTTTTAAACAGAAAGACTCAATTCTCTGATCTAAAACTCTATAATTTCGTGAGTCTTCAAAACATAGCAGCAATCTCCTTTTATAGAATTCAGTAGCTCTTCTTAATTCTGTAGCCAATCTTCTAAATTGATTTGTTTCTGAATTATGATTGGTCCAATAAGGAAACAAATAAAACCACAATATATCTTTGAAAGATTATATCAGGAAAATACGAGCATTCATAAATCCATGCCAAATCTTCATTATATCTTATCCAAATTAATCAACATTCTAGAAGCCATATGCGTGGATAAATCCTCAATAAATCTTGCAAAGATTCGCACAGAAACAACTTGAAAATAACCAGCTTCTGATGAAGTCAACAGAAGTCAACGCTGGCATCAGACTCTGAACTCAGCTTTCTGAAGTGCTACAGTGCTTCTGATGAGCATTCAGCTTCTGATGGTGATTTCAGCTTCTGAACAGCTTCAAATGAGAAAACTTGTAACTGAAGAATTGTTCTAATCATGGAGATGCTACTATTCAACACTTTGGTTTTGCCAAAATATGCAGCCAACACCAAAAGACTCAACAATATACTTGATCGTATCCATTTTGGATATCAACTAGGTGGTGTGATTGAGCATATAGTGACGGAGATGTTTGGCAGCGCAGGCTAGAGCACAACAAGTCTTCTCAAGTATAGAGTACCGAGACTCACATTTGGTGAACTTCTTGCTCAAATAATAGATAACATGCTCTTTCCTTTCGACTTCATATTGTTGTCCGAGCACACAACCCATAGAGTCTTCTAACACAGTTAAGTACATGATTAATGGTCTTCCTTCAACCGGAGGGATCAGGATCGGAGGTTCTAGTAAATACTCTTTAATACTGTCAAAAGCTTTCTGGCAGTCTTCTGTCCAAACAACCTCATGATCTTTACAGAGTAGCTTGAATATTGGTCCACATGTGGCTGTCATGTGAGAGATGAATCTGGAGATGTAGTTTAAACGTCCAAGAAATCCCCTCACTTGTTTCTCTGTTTGTGGAGCAGGCATTTCTCTGATAGCTCTGACCTTGTCGGGATCTACTTCAATACCCTTCTGACTGACAATGAAGCCCAAGAGCTTCCCGGATCTAACACCAAATGTACACTTGTTGGGATTCAGACGGAGTCGATACTTTCTCAACCGTTGAAACATCTTCAGCAAATACTCAACATGTTCTTCTTCGGTGCCTAATTTGACGATCATATCATCCACATGCACCTCAATCTCTTTGTGCATCATGTCATGGAAAAGAGTGGTAATGCCCCTCTGATAAGTAACACCAGCATTTATCAAACCAAAAGGCATTACCTCGTAGCAGAAAGTTCCCCAAGGTGTGATAAAGGATGTCTTCTCTCTGTCTTCAGGTGCCACCCCAATCTGATTGTACCCAGGGAAACCATCCATGAAGGAGAAAACTTTGGATTTGGCTGTACTGTCAACCAGCACATCAATATGAGGTAAAGGGAAATCATCCTTAGGACTGGCTTTGTTCAAATCTCGGTAATCGACACACATCCTGACTTTACCATCCTTCTTCGAGACATGCACTATGTTGGCCAACCATTGAGGATACTCAGATGTAACAAGGAAACCTGCTTCAATCTGCTTATGTACCTCTTCTTTGATTTTTAGAGCCATGTCAGGGTGTGTTCTCCTCAGCCTCTGTTTAACTTGTGGGCATTCGGGTTTCAAAGGCAAACGGTGTTCCACAATGTTAGGATCCAAACCTGGCATATCCTAGTATGACCATGCGAACACATCCACAAATTCTTTGAGCAATTCTATCACCCTTTGTTTGACAGTCGCTTCAAGTAGTGTCCCGATCTTGACTTCTTTCTTATCCTCTTCGGTACCCAAGTTGATCACCTCCAATGCTTCCTCATGAGGCTGAATGACTTTCTTTTCATACTCTAGTGACCGAGAGATCTCATCTGGAATTTCCCCATCCTCCTCCTCTTCAGCTTCATAGACAGGGGACTCAGAGTTGGGAGAGAGCATAGGGTTACAGTGTTCAACGGGTTTATTGATGTTTAATCTGCATATATGATTCATGATTGATTTAAAAAATGAGTTGATGCAGATATTTAAAATTGATTAAAGAAAAAGAAAAATAAGTTTTTTTTGGGTTTTTCGTGTTACCATTTTCCAAAAAAAAAGTAATAAAAATAAAATGAAATAAAAGTCGGGAAAAAAACAACATTTTCATTAATAATGGAAACACTTGAAGCTAAAACAGCCCTACATGAGTTCACTTTCACCTTGGGTGGGACGAAAGGATTTTTGAAAAGACAAAACAACAGAACACATTACTTGGACGCATGAATGACTGAAGGTATGTCCACAGTATCCCAATTACGCAGCTGATTGATTCATCAATGTAGCTACCAAGACACTTAGCCTTTCCACCTCATCTCGGAGAGTAGTCACATCTTCACGGAGCCTACCGTTCTCTTGTTCAATTGATTCCATCTTCTTTTTCTGATTTGCACGATTATTATAAGTATGAGCTGCCTTTGTACGAGGACGTCGGGCCACTTTCTTCAACTGCGGCAGATTGACCTTGTTTAATGAACAAAATGTAAGACTCGGTTTGGAAACTATGAATATAATAGGATGCATGATATGTGTATGCAAAAATAAACAGCAAATTTTTTATTTTATCGAAGGACTTATCAAAGTAATTGCAGACATCATAGTTGAACATTCATTTGAGCATTAAAACATTACAAAAGAGTTCCTTTTTAGAAGCTAGAATCTAACATAAAAATCCTAAAGACTTCATCTCAAACTCTTGAAACAGGTGGATCATCAGAATCTGAATGTGCGCCAGAAAATGAATCCATAAACCTCTTCTTCCTCTTAGGATCCTGGCTAAGCAAAGCGTCCTTCCGCTAGATTAGATCATCCTTCTCGATTATTCGTTGGTTTTGAGTAAAGATGACATGGTCTTGTTGTTCTAACTTCCCCCTCAAAGTCTCAATTTCAAGTTTGGCCGCGTAGCATCTTCTCTTCCAAGTATCTCTCTCAAGTTCCATTTTGGCCAGCTGATACCGAAATTCCTCTTTAGTTTCAAAAAGTATGGGTAGTGATGGTGCTGGGGTAGTTGAGGACGGGACTCTGGATAGAGAGTAAGGCATCCCATATGTTGCAGCTCTATCAATGACCCATTGAGTGTAAGATTCATGGACAAAGCTTGATCTCTTTCCCAACTGGCCCCTCTCTTTTCTATGAATGGCATGCCAAGCTTGTATAAAATCTCCTCTCATATTTGAGTAATCTCCATGGTTGAGATAGAACTCACCGGTTAAGGAGAGGTTGTTAGGTTTGGTTTTGACCAGGTATCTGAACTGTCGTTGGGCAAGGATAGGGTTATAGCTAATTCCTCCACGTATATCGAGAAAGGGTACGTTAGGGAAATCCCCAAAACTAATAATGATTGTTCCGATGTCACAAGCTGCGTTGTACCAAACTACGTCGGCTGGGGTAAGGGACATGATTCTTTGGGACCATGAGAGGTTTTCGGAATTTGTAGTGAAAGGTGGAGATCGAGGTAGGTGAGAGGTGAACCACTTGTATAGCAGGGGTATGCAATAGTTGATAGCTCCACACCCTTTTTGGGTTCGATCATGGATGGAAAGGTATGTGTCGGCAAGAAGTGTAGGGGAGGGGTTTTTGGTTAGGAAAATTTGGATGGCGTTAATATCGACGAAATCGTCAACGTTTGAGAAAAATACAAGGCCATATATGAGTACGGCAAGGATGGAGTTAAAGGCATCGGAACTGGCTACTTCAGCAAAGAGGGAGGCGTTTTGGAAAAGGAATTTGGTAGGTAGGCCTTGGAGACCTCCTTTGGTGGTAAGGTTAGCTTTCAACTCAGATGTTTCAAGGTGGAGCGCTGCGGCAATGGTTGAGGGTCTAGGAGTTTGTTCGAGGCCATTTAAAGGTATTCCATCGGACACCGGTAAACCAACCCAATATGAGTATTCTTCAAGGGTGGGGACAAGTTGGTAATCGGGGAATGTGAAGCAATGGTAAAAGGGGTCATAGAATTGGACCAAAGTGTTGAGGATTTCATCTTCCACGTTTATCTTGAGGATGCTAAGTAATTTTCCATGACGAGCTTGAAAGTCTTCCAAACTAGTAACCCTAGATCCTAGCTTCCTTAAGTTCGATAACTCCGGGTTCTTGAAGGTGTACTTCCTAGTGCTCCTTATTGCAAAGTCCATATCTATGATGTTCACATAAAAAACTTGTCTAAGTCCTTCGATATTTAATGGAAAAAATATTTATGAATGGATGCATGTATGCATGATTATGTTAAAGAACGGAGAAAACATGGTGAGGTTAAGTCCATAATGTTGGAGTCAAGGGTAAACATGCCATTTGGTAAGGACTACGGTTTCACATGTACCTGTATCACAGGTTCTACCAAGTTCTCAAAGTCTTCGACCACTTCCGAATATTGTCGGATTACGGGACTACTCCCGGTCCAACGACATTCGTAGGAAAGTCTCGTTCGAGTGTAGTATCGCGCATCAACCAATTCAAGACTACTCTTGATCAGCCACCGCACTACATCCTAAAAAGACTAAGATGGGTTAAAGGTAACTAAAGGTCCTCAACTTAGTGGGTCACTTAAAAATAACAATGCCAAACACGACTACTCATGTCGACATGGTATTACTTTTAAGAGACCTCCATTGAGTGAGGTTATATCACATGTACCATAACTCGAAACTTACTCTCGGTATGGTACTTTGATTATACCGCCATCCTATCTTATGTTTCCCTCAAGTCTGGGCGTAGGACTTATCTCACCACTCACGTGAAAAATAAACACATAGGCATATATTACTTAAAGCACAAAGATAAAGATAAACAAGATAGGTTTAACCCACTTAGGAGGATTATCCCCAGTGAAGTCGTCATTTCTGTTGCGGTGATTTTTGGATATCAAGCTATTAGTTAGCGTTGACTCGCAATTTTAAGTCCACCACCGAGCTTTTATTTTTCCAAGGAAGAGGGGGAAAGTTCGAGAAAACCCTATTTTTTTAGAGATCAAAGGTCCAGGGGTTGGTTATACAAAGGGAAGGTATTAGCACCCTAAGCGTCTGTAGTATTCTAGAGGAACCTCTTGTTTTTATTTATCTTGTGCTGAATCGACTATTTGCTTGTAAATAAAAGCCTAAGTGTAAAAAGGACTAAAGTGATGAGTGAAAGGAGGGAAAAATGTTTTTGTTATTTTGTTGATTTGGAAAGACAAAGTCTTTTGCCTACATACCTGAATGGGATCAAAATCATGTAGTTCGGGGTAAAAAGCCGAGTGATTTGTTTGATTGATTTTAAAGTTTGAAAATATTTTTTAAAGGTAAAATGAGCCAAAGTGGCGAAAGAGTGAAATTGATTGATTGTAATTGTAGAAAAATAAAATCTAATATGATTAAAATTGATTAAAAGTTGATTTTAAGGAAAATGAGGAATCACTTGGTTTGAAAACCAAGGTTTGTTAATAAAAGATATTTTTGATGAGGTTTTAAATATTTGAATGTTTTGATTTTTATGGTTTTTCTACTTGGAGTCTAAAAGATTAAGCGTGATAAAAAAAAGGACTAAGCGCGAGGGATTTCATAATGACGCTGGATCAAAATGAAAGTCCCCTTTTCCTTGGATTATACTAATCACTTATTTTGATTTTGATTTTTGACATAAAGCGGAATAAATAAATATGCATGAAATGCAATTTTCTCATTTATATTTACTTTGGTTCCTAAAATACATTCTAAAGCATAATAAATATCAAATGCATGAAATGATGTAAATATGTATGCAATGCAATATTCTCATTTATAATTACATTTGTTCCTAAATAAATTCTAAGGCATAATAAGCAAAAAAAAGAAAGTGGTAAATAAATATAAAATGCAAGATATGATATTAACACTAATAAACTAAAATAAAGCAAATGAATAGATAGTAAAAGAAATAATAATACTAAATAAAAAAATAGCAAGTAAATAAAAAAAAGAAAAAAAATCATGAGATAATGTTGCGTATTTCTAGAGGAAATTTTTTGACTCAATAAGCTTAAATAAGCTATTGTTCAAATAATCACTTATTTGGATAAGCTAAAAAGCGATTAAAATAAAGAAAATGACTTATAAAAATAAGCCAGCAAAATAGAATAGAAAATTTGAAAAGATCACTATGTTAGTCTAAAAATTTGACTCAATAAGCTTAAATAAGCTATTGTTCAAATAATCACTTATTTGGATAAGCTAAAAACGATTAAAATAAAGAAAATGACTTATAAAAATAAGCCAACAAAATAGAGTAGAAGATCTGAAAAGATCACTATGTTAGTGTAAAAAATTTGACTCAATAAGCTGAAATAAGATATTGTTCAAATAATCACTTTTTTGGACAAGCTAAAAAACGATTAAAACTAAGAAAATGACTTATAAAAATAAGCCAACAAAATAGAATAGAAGATCTGAAAAGATCACTATGTTAGTGTAAAAATTTGACTCAATAAGCTTAAATAAGCTATTGTTCAAATAATCACTTATTTGAATAAGCTAAAAAGCAAAAAACAAAGTCACAGAGGGGGTTTAAATCTGAAAAGGGGTGAGAAAATAGCTCAACAGATCTAGCAAGAAGGCCCAAGGCCCATCCCCTTCAACAACAAAAAAAACAAAAAAGCAAAAAAAATAAGTGGGTCCCACGCGGTCAAAGGAAGAAGGAAGTCAACTCATTCTTCCTCCCCCATGAAACGGCCACACCATGCAAGCAACCATGAAAGAAAGCTCAAAAACTCCAAATCTCAAACAGACCTAAAAAATTAGAAATGAATATACCATTTTGCTTGGTTTTTCGCACTGATCATGAATCTATGCTTAGATTTCACAGTAGAGGCTTGGGTAGAAAAAACGTAAACAACAACTTCAAATTCAAAAATACAAAAACACAAATTAAGCAATTCTAAGCAAATTTAAACATTGGAAAAGTTTCACCACACTTCCAGGAACATAAATCAACTAGAATCTACCTTGTTTAAGCTTTGAAAATGGTCCAACTCACTAACATTTTTTCTTGAAAAATTGTGGTTTTGATTTCACGATTTTGGATGGTTTTTCTTGAGGTTTTGAGTGTTTTTTGTTTGTTGGAAGTATTTATGAACTTTTGATGGAAGAATGATGGAGTTTTATGAAGAAATGAAGATTTTGGAATTTTTGATGAAGAATGATGTTTTTTCTCTCCCCAATTTCGGCCCCCTTCCTTTCTGATTTTGTTGGATACTTATAGAGGGAGAAACTTGTTCAGCAAGAGTGCAAAAATTAGGTTAAGTGGGGAGTAAGAAAGGGTAGTTTGGAATTTTTGCAAAAAATGAGTTTTTTGGTACTTTTTTGATGATTTTTGGTGGTGAGTGATGATGTATTGGATAATGATGAGGTGTTATGTGTGAAGATGATTCTAGGTGCACAAATTATGGGAAAAGAAATGAAATAGGAGTGAAATGTGCATTTTGGGTGAACTTGTCAAAGTTAGTGTTTTTTTTTAATTTTGAATCTTGATGATTTTGAAAATAACAAAACAAAAATGGTGTGAAATGGTGATTTTTGTGATTAGAAATGTAATAGGAGTGAAAGGAAATAAAATTGGAATGTTTGGTGTTAAAACACATTTTTGAAAAAAAATTGACTTTTGGTCAACTGTTGACTTCAGTCAAAGGTTGACTTTGGTCAACGTTGACTTTTTTTTGGAAAAAAAAAACAAAATTTTTAGAAAATAAAAAGAAAGAAAGGAAAGTTTTGGTTAGGGCAAAATTGGGGTATGACAATCCGCTTCACGGTCTGAAAGTGTTTTTAGCATATGTGTTTGTGTGGTTGTTTGATCTTAATCTGGGCCAACTTTAACTCTAATTGGACTGACTGATATTAGACTATTTGGCTCAAAATAGCCTATATTGCTTGTTGTTATTTATGCAGTGAGTTATTGATGCGTCCACTTGCTACGGTGTTGATAATGGTGTTCGTTCGCCAGTCTTTATTCCAAGGTATTTTAAAAAAAATGTTTGGTTAACATTATAATATTCCCAAGAACCTTAAAAATAGGGATTATAATAGGTAGTTACACGTCAATTTATTATCATCTTTATGGGAACTTTCTTCCCACCATTTTCTTTGGAAAAACTTTTTTATTCCCCGGAACATTTTATACCGAGAATAAAATTTAGTAAGCATGTAACAAACATATGCATGTATATTTCTATCATTTTATTCTTATAAATCTACGAATATAACTTGAAACGAATGCACCCATAGTGGTGTATAAAATCCGACCTTGTTTTACAACCCGTCCCGACCTGAACATAATGTGACCCGTCTGACCTTGTCAAAAAAAATAAAGGGACAAAAATATATAGGGCATGATAATGACATAACCAAAATATTGATCGGGTTTGGGTTAACCCTATGGTTACCCAATGGTTAGCCTTCCCTTCCCAATTTTATTTGAGGACAACTATTTTTTTTAGTATTATTTTACATATTCTCTCAAATTCAGTCTCTCATGGATGGCTCTTTCACTTTCACAATACTCGCTTTCTATTTTGAATCTCAACCTAGGGTTCACTTCACATGTTGCCGCTCTTCGCCTCCTCTTGCTCAGTCTCAAGTCGTCGCTTCTCCAACTTAACAACACACTGTCGCAAACCATTGTTTTCTGAGTGACGATTCTACTCTTTATTTTTGCACCGTTTATTTTTGTCATACAGAATACATACTATTAATTAATTTGTAACATAACATTGCTATTACTTTTGATTAGTTTATTAGACTGTGCTATTTGTGATTATGTTGTTGTTTCTTATGATTCAAAAAAATTGTTGATTAATTCTTTATAAAGAAAAAGGCCAAATATCACCCATAATCTTTTAAGTAAGTTGTTTATAACAAATAAGTCCTTTAATTTTATTATGCAACAATTTTGTTGTTTAACCTTTTTGTTTGTAACAATAGATCATTGAAGTCATAAAATAGTTACAATGTTATCATTTTTTTTATTCAACTTTTTTGTAAAGTGCTTACGTTACCATTTAACATTGATGTGATAAGTCCAAAAAATAGTTATTATATCAAACATGATTACTTACACACATTTTCTCTTTCTTGTTTTCGAATTCAACACTAATTTTATAGACAAATGTTTCATGAACAAAATTATAAGTCAAGTAGTCGAGCGATATTGTTTCAAACCATGATAATACACCTATTAACTTTAGTTTTGAGAGCAATGAATTTGGACCCACCAACATAACATTAAACGTCCACATAGAAACTTTTTAACTGAGTGTGAAGAAAAATAGCGTAATGGTGAATATATTTAAATAACCATTTTGTAGCAAATAAAACTTAAAATACAACATCTAACTTAAAGGATCGCGAGAGGTATTTGGCAAAAAAAAAGTATTTGTCGGTGACTTGTCTTGGGACAAATCCGGTCTTGTCTTCGTATTGTCTTATCCTTGTTGCATGGACGGGGTTGGGTCTAAAAATTGGCCTGATCTAATGTGACGTACGGTCAGGTTCGGGTCACATACAACCCAACTTAATCCTTCCTTTGTACACCCCTAGGAAAGAAATATGATTTATATATCTGTTATATTTCTACACATATTATTTTAGGATAAAACTTAGATGCATTTTGTTAGATATTCTTCATATGATTCTTAACTAAAAATACACTTTTTGTGGCTATAACAAATTTTGAAAAAATTCTGAATTTCAAACTATCACGAGTAGTTTAGTTAAAAACTATACGAAAAACATCTAAGTCTTTCCTTTGTTTTATTCATATTCTTTGATCCTAAAAAACCGTCCATCTAATTAAAATTTAATTGTAATTACTACATCCGTCCCTAAATATAGGACCTTTTTGCAAAAATCACGGGAAATAAGAACGTTAGAAGTAGTATTAAATTTGTATATAATTACTATTGTTTTCACAATTATATCCTTAAGAGATAAAGTTGGTTTGTGTTTTCAACATAGTATTTATTTTTTATTGAAGAAAAAGATACAAAATAAATAGGGGTATGTTTGTAAAGAAATAATTAATGTAATTGGAAATATCAAAGGGTCTTATAAAAAAGGGACAATTTTTTTTTCTTCTCAAAAGGGTCTTATAATTAGGACGGAACGAATGTAGTAGTACGCTCTATTGTTATATTGTTATTTAAAACCTAGCCAACTTTTTTTTATTGAAGAAATTGTTTCTTTTTAAATTGAGACAACCTGTATTTTTATTTCTTAATCATCATCAAAGCACATGGTAATAAAGCTCTATATTTTTCTTGACTAAAAAAAAAGAAGGAATGTAGTTAATTTTGTATTTGAAAGAAATTATGACTGATTTTACAAAATCATCTCTCATTAAAGACATAAGATAAAACAATTCAAAGAAGATAAGCTACTAATTAATAATAAATGGTATGTTAGTAAAAAAAAATTAATGATGCATTGATACTGTAAAGTGACATAATAAAAAAAGTGTACTAAAAAAATATATAATAAAAAATGAATATTTTTTCTAAAGTGACATATAATATAATAAAATATTGAGTGACTATTTCTTAAACCTTTCATTTTGTGCTACTAAAAATCATCAATCTGATTAAAACTAATTGTATTTGCAATTATTTACTAATTATGATTTTTTGTCAAGAGTAATTACTAATATTTATCCTGATATTAAAATAACTGAATCATTAGTATTTTTTTCTTTAAAAGTGTGACAATTAGACTTGCTTTTTTATTTCATAAGCCATCATCAGTGCACATGTCAATAAATTCTCATTATTTTTTCTTTATGTGGTGCTTTTATGTTAAGATCCTAAAAAAGAATGATCATCCGACTAAAAGTTAATAATGAGATTTCATATGACTTTATTATGTGTATAACTCACAATGAATAAATATATTTTTTAAGAAAAAAAAATACTAATTTTCTTTTTATATGTATAGAGCGATATAAGAATGTGCAGTTTGGTTTTTGAAAGGATCAATGTGCAATTCTGAAAGAAGAAGAAGAAGGTAATAAGAATATGTATATATAACATTATAAAAAATAACATTTTGATGTTTACATAGGGGACACATATTACTCTAACATGATATATAAACAAATCTAACAAACATGTTTAAAAGAACAAAATATAGATCCAAACAACAACATTGGAAACAAACAAAAATCGGATGAAATATGATATAGACGACAACAAAAATACAAATTTGCAAATTCACATTACACGTTTAATTTTCAATCGGAATGCATGTCTCATTTTGAAGAGTTCAAGACCATGAATGTCAGGCAACAAATGGTCAAAAGTACTACAAAAGTTAAATATGAGTAAATGATCTCTTTTCTTATTCGTTCACTTTTTCCCTTCTAACAATGCACCATTAGAAAATGAAAATATAGATATATAAGCCAAACGAAAGAAAGAATCTGAGGACAATTTGCCACTTTTTCTTCTAGCTTAGCCAATTTCTTGAGTTCCACATTCTCCTGCAACTAAACACAAATAAATATAAAATAGATAAAATAATGATTGCTGCAAAAATAAAACAGAAACACGTGATGAAAAATATATAAATCTCAATAATGGCAAAAAGAAAATTGCTAGAAACTAAAAAAAAATGAAAGCCCGGTTAAAATAAAGGATGGGAGATATAGGTATTGGGATGATTAAGTAAAAGTATGGTATGAACATGAAGAGGCAGATGAAAAAATTGGAAAAAGGATTACCTATTTATAGGGAAAATATCATGTATATTTTAAGATTCTCTCCCTATTGTTGTAGCCTTTAAGAAATTTGTGTATAAATTTTGTTCTTTATTTTGACTGGTAGATAATGAAGATAAATGTGTCATCCTTCATTTTGATTGGTTGGCTATTAAGATAAATGAGTCATTTTTCATTTTGATTGGTTGATACAAAAATTGTTTTCATCATATCGATTCATTTAACGATCCTATTTTTTTGAATAAATTTAATGCTCCAATTTTTTAAAGTGTATTAATATGCAATACAAAAATAGATTTTTTATTATTTCATTTCTTATTTTGGAATTTGTAACCGCAAATAAAATTAAATTACTATTTGATTATTATGACAAATGAGTCATAATTCGTTTTGATTGATTAATTATTAACACAAATGAATTCATGCTTATTTGGATTGGTTGATACAAAAATTTATGCATCATAGCAAATCATATTTGAATTATTCACATACAAAAATTAAAATAAAAAAACAATTGAAAAAAAGAAAACTAAAGTTAAAAAAATGATGGAAAAAATATGACCAACGTTAGCTAAAAAATTCATTTAAATAATTTAATAGGAATTAATTAATCTTTTAAATTATTTCTAACTTGGCTATTCCAAAAATGGTTTGTCTTATTTCTTTTTCTAATTAATTTTTTTTAACTTGGTTCTTAAAAAAAATAGAGGCCCATGTTTATTTTTATCAGAATTTTTAACTCATTTCTTAAAAAAATAGAGGTCTTGTAAAAGAAATCGTAACATATTAAAATTATTTTAATGCATAAATCTTTGACCAAATCATATAAATAATATTCTTGATTAATTTGAAATAGCTATAACTGTTTTCAATTCTTGTCATTCTCTAGTTTTATGAAGAAAAAAATAGCAATGCATCAATTTAAAATAGTTTTATTAAAAAATAAAAAAATAATAGCAATAAATGTCAAATGAGAATAATATTTGGTTTGGTCCATGATGAAATAAAATTGAGTAAAACAAAAAATGAAAAGAAAAGAAAAGAAAAGACGGAGAGTTGAAAAGACGGAGAATTGAAAAAATAACAACACTCTCAATCGTCTCAGTCTTCTCACACACTCTACTCGCTTGTTCTCTCTTTACCTAACCCATTACGCACACAAACCCTAGCTTGTTGAAGACGACGAACATGGCAGAAAAGACCGCGACCGCGACCGCATCAGTTCTACATTGTCAACAAGATGGATTGAGGTTTTTAGGGGGTTACTTGTCTGAAATTGGATGATGAAAATGGTTCGTTAAGGGATGTTTTAAAAGAGATGCGACTTCGAACAGACCTGAAGAGTTCGATTTGGGCATTTGTTCGCGTCGAACTGGGTGTTCGAAACGTAGTTGAACGGAATCTCGGCTTGGAGTCTCTTTCCATTTATGGTATATGGAACATCCATCTAACTCCACCTGTTTTCAACTCCAGTAATTTGGTGGAGTTGAAACTTCATCGTGTGTGTATTGTTGAGATTTTAACCACGGCCTCCTTGCCTTCGCTCAGAACGCTTTCTCTGGTTCGAGTCCGATTTAACACCAAATTAGTTTTCCATTCACTTCTATCTGCTGCGTCCAGGGTTCTTGAGGAGTTGTTGATTTCGTCTCCTAGTATTTTGTCTTTGATCTGTGACCGTGAACCTGAGCCTTTTCCTTGTCTTCGCAGAGCCTTCTTACACAGATGCTTATCATGTTGATTACGATTTCATCTGTCCTAACAACCGTTGAATTTACTCCCGTGGTAATCTATTTTCACTTATCTTAATCATTGCATTATGTATAATGCTAATTTAATACGTCTATGTTATATTTCACTTATGTTAATCATTACATTACATTATGTATATTCTAATTTTATATGTATATGTTATTTTTCTTTTGTTTGTCTATGTTATATGTATAAAATATAGGATTACAATTTTGTTTGTTTGTATATGGTAAAGAATAAATTATTAGGTCCAAACGATTCTGTGACAGGTTGTTTGTTTGTATATGGTATATTATTAGGTCCAAAAGAAAACACATATAAGTTCAACTCCAAAACTGGCTCTTTGAGTTACCACCACTAATCACACCTTATAACTTTTTACACATAACAAATAGGTTGGTTTTTGTGACACTAGATTCTTTTCGTTGTTTAGATTCACCACATATTTTTTATTTTGTATATGAGATCCCTATTCAGTATTCACAATGCAATGCAATATTACTCTTTATTTTTATTACTATCACTCAAATTATATTGGAGGTCGAACTGAGTCTTGAGTACAAGTGCTATTGAAAACTTAGAGGTCGACTCGTTCAGAGACATCAAAATGTCAAGCTCAAAACTTAAAGAAATATTGAAAAATTGTAGTCTGACAATGATGTTCAACATACATGAAGGACATTCTTCATGCGAACTATAAAACCAAAATATATTTGGCTTATTCTATTGTATGCTTGTGGTTCAACATTCCTCTTTTGATTTCATTTATTCACGTTCCTTTCTGTTAACCAGTATACTAGAGATGCATTGAATGGTAAAATTTCAACCTCATCCTTTTGAGGAAACATCGGATTAACACGTCACTCTAACACTCTTTTCCGACATTCACATTTCTTTTATAGGATGAAATTCATGTGTTTCCCACTATTTTTGAAATGTTCCCCACTAAAAGTGGCCAGGCTGACATTAATTTGATGCGATGATAAGAGTGTTAGTGTTACTAGCACTACTCTTAACATGTTTGCGCATGTGACATTGTCAAATTTTGGATTTTGACAGGTGCAAACTTGCAATTTAGAATGTAGATTCTAAATAGAAATACAAGGTTTCACTTGTATGCAGTTTTACTGAATTTATGTTTAGGTGTAAGATTTGAGATTAACCTCCTCTACTTTCTAGTGCAAGACTAACTTCCATGGCATTTATCTTAGTCATGTCGAGCTGGTTTTGGAGATGCTATACCATCTCTTGTGTTAGTTGATTTGAGTCAAAATGTAAGAACACGTTAACTATGAATTAGTATAGGATGAGAAGGTGATTTCTGTGATTGTAGATGTGAGTCAGACTCAGAATGGAAGGACCTTTTAATTAACATTAAAATTTCTTTTCTTTAGTTAAGGATGATAATTCTTGAATATGATTATAAATTCAATTTTTATGAAAAATTAATATTACAATTACTATCTTTCCTTTAGCCAGTGTGTCATGAATTATGGTGTGGTGTGGTGCCTGATACCTGTACAAGTATGTGATACTTCAGGGTCAAAATTTGTGTAGAATTGGATTTTTATGCACAAGCTTAAAATATAATATGAAGTAGTGCATAAATATTATGACTAGGACCATTAAAGTCTTATAAAACGACAGGGGTAATGTCAATAACTTTGACACATGACAGTGTTTGAATTTTTGCAAGAAAAGCTAAGAGAGAGTATGGTGAGAAACTGAGGAATATGAAAATTTCTCATGCCCTTTGAGAAAATTTCACAAAAGGGGTGTCATGAGGGATGTAATCTGCTGTTGGAAAGGAATAAGCTACTCCATTCTCTGTTTGAAACCAAAGTTCTGAATCTTAGAGATGCACAGTGTTTTCTATTTCTCTTACTCGTAAACTTGAACATTTTTGAGCATCTTGGCTTGCACATGCTTGCTGCCCAACGTGAGACATAAAAGATTAGGCTTGTTTGTAAAATGTTCCTTGTTCTTGCCTTAAGTTTATTATTGTTGGTTAATGATAAAAATCACTACTCACTTTTCCTTTGTAGTTCTCTGTTGTAATCTATTTTCACTTATGTTAATCATTACATTACATTATGTATACACCAATGTTGCATATGGTTCAAGAAGAATGAGCTTTACTAACGGGAAAGCAACACACCAATGTGAGAGATCAACATAAACTTATATAAGCTCTGTAACTGTAACATACAAATTGGATGAATGGAAAATTGAATATGAAAGTATTCCTCCTCAAATTAGGGATGCTAAGAGGAAAAATAGGGGTTGAAAGGGGATACGGAAATTTGTTTGGTCAAATAATAAGGGTTTGGAAGAGGAATGGTTGTGGAGAACGTGAAAGAGATTTGCATTGTGATGGAGAGACAATGGGGAGAGGTGACACACAGGACAACGACATGCGCATCGCGCGGTTTATGTTAGAATTAATATATATAAATTTTCAAGATTTAAAAATAATATGGTTTGTTGGAAGATTTCAAAGTAATACGAAATTAAGTTAAATGAGAATTTAATCGGAAAAATATAGATTGGTTTTGTGATAGTGTGTCATTGTGTGTGTAGTACTCAATTTTTGACATGTTTATAACATGCCACATCAAACTTAGTCATATAGAAAAAACAAATGAGAGAAAAGGTTGATGATAAAGTAACATAAATAATTGAAAAATGAAATATCAAGGATGGTGGTTTATTTTTCTCATCTTTTTACCAAAGATAAGAGGAGATTAATTGATATATTTTATTTGATATGAAGATCGAAGACGTCAAACTAAAAATAGAATGAAAAAATTAGAGAAGTTCTTGCAATATGATATCTTCTAATTTCTGGCCTCCAATTCAGGTCTGCAGATAAGATTATTTTATTGATCATTTTTTGAATTTCAGATATTGTGAAAAAATTCATGTATTTATGTTATGTTTCAAATTTTAGTTCTCACTACTCATCCTTAATATTATACTTAAGTTCATTAATATCATTTCTTAGATGAAAATGCCGATACATAATCTGCAATTAGATTTTGTTTAATATTATATGTGCTCATCACTGCCTAGCAGTAATCAACCTGTATTTTTTGAATTTCAGATATTGTAAAAAATTGATTTATTTATGTTATGATTCAGATTATAGTTCTCACTACTCAGACTCTATTTATACTTAGGTTCATTGATATCAATTTTTCGATGAAAATACCAACGCATAATCTGCAGTTAGATTTTGTTCTTACTGATTTTTGTTTAATAAGAATGACTTCTATACATAAGCTGTAAGGATTATAATTAATCCCCTTACCATATCCTTCAAATTTCAGGGTTCTCCTGTTTCTCAATACTGTAGTCTGTAAATCCGAATCATTTTAGGCAAATCATCCTTACCTTGTCACAAGCAACTCTAATCCAAAATTTGAGCAAACTTCTATTTTCATTCCCCCGTCTTTTACACGGTCATCACTCATTTGTTTTAAGCTTGAACAATTGTCCATTATGTTGAGCAGTTGAGGCGAGTTTATATTTTCCGATAGTAAACGTACTTCTCTTTCAGAAAAGGAGAGTAGAAACAGATCAAATCAGTTTTAAAATTTTGATAGCTTATTTTTGTAGAAGCCTAAACAGTTTAATTTTTTATTTTTTTTAATTATATTCTGCTTTGATGATTTTGTGACAGGATCCTAGGCAGAGAGAGGAAGGAGAGGAAAATGTGGATAATTGGATCAATCCAATAATTGTTCCACAATGCCTATCAACTAAACTCAAAATATGCTCTCTTAATGGTTACAGTAGCACGGCATGTCAGGATCGCTTTGTGAGGTACATCATGGTCAATTCCAACATCTTGGAGACCATTGCAATCAAATGTTTCCCTTCCACAGATACGACTGTCAAGTACCCATGGCTAAGCATCTCCCAAGGTAGCGTGTGTAAGAAGGCTCTGCGAAGACAAGGAAAAGGCTCAGGTTCACGGTCACAGATCAAAGACAAAATACTAGGAGACGAAATCAACAACTCCTCAAGAACCCTGGACGCAGCAGATAGAAGTGAATGGAACACTGATTTGGTGTTAAATCGGACTCGAACCAGAGAAAGCGTTCTGAGCGAAGGCAAGGAGGCATTGGTTAAAATCTCAACAATACACACACGATGAAGTTTCAACTCCACCAAATTACTGGAGTTGAAAACAGGTGGAGTTAGATGGATGTTCCATATACCATAAATGGAAAGAGACTCCAAGCCGAGATTCCGTTCAACTACGTTTCGAACACCCCTTTCAATATAGTCAATGTTTCCAAATAGAC
Source organism: Medicago ruthenica (assembly GCA_018208015.1). Lineage (NCBI taxonomy): Eukaryota > Viridiplantae > Streptophyta > Magnoliopsida > Fabales > Fabaceae > Medicago > Medicago ruthenica. The sequence continues at coordinate 39,983,177 of CM031371.1, forward strand.
TTCGACGCGAACAAATGCTCAAATCGAACTTCTTCAGGTCTGTTCGAAGTCGCATCTCTTTTAAAACATCCCTTAACGAACCATTTTCATCATCCAATTTCAGACAAGTAACCCCCCTAAAAACCTCAATCCATCTTGTTTATATTTTCCGATAGTAAACGTACTTCTCTTTCAGAAAAGGAGAGTAGAAACAGATCAAATCAGTTTTAAAATTTTGATAGCTTATTTTTGTAGAAGCCTAAACAGTTTAATTTTTTATTTTTTTTAATTATATTCTGCTTTAATGATTTTGTGACAGGATCCTAGGCAGAGAGAGGAAGGAGAGGAAAATGTGGATAATTGGATCAATCCAATAATTGTTCCACAATGCCTATCAACTAAACTCAAAATATGCTCTCTTAATGGTTACAGAAGCACGGCATGTCAGGATCGCTTTGTGAGGTACATCATGGTCAATTCCAACATCTTGGAGACCATTGCAATCAAATGTTTCCCTTCCACAGATACGACTGTCAAGTACCCATGGCTAAGGAAATTAGCATCATGGAAAAGGGCCGCAACAACCTCACTTCTCTTTGATTGATGACAGTTTTGCAGCTGGTTTTATGTTGTGTGATTACGCAGAATTTGGTTTGGTCTATAGCAGATATTATGGTACACATATTCTGGAACTTTGGTGTCGAGTTTAAGTAGATAATTGTGCAGGTTAATTCTGCCATGTTTGATTTGAACTGAGTTTAAGTAGAAAATAGCACAGGTTAATTCTGTCATGTTTGAACTGAATTTTGATGAAACATGTTTAATCTGCAAGTGCTTTGATTTTAATTTGGTTTTCATTTCTTCTCTTTTTTGGTCAAATGCTTGTTTGTTAAATATGTAGTCATGTTTTTTATTTTTAACTGTATGCTTCTACCATGTGAGATAGGCTTCTTAGTATGGAGGATTTATTATCAATTAGCAACCGTGTTTCTTTGAACACCAATAATTTGGTGCAGCTAGAATCCCTGACAAGGATCATATGTCCTCCTATCAACCGTATGATGTCCAAAGCAGTCTGCACCAGAAAATCCTAGCAGGCTTACTACCTTCTGTTTTGCTTTACATGGGAATAACAACCATAAATTTAGATTCCTTTTAAGTACCCTGTTATTCTTTTGGCATCCATCAGGCGAGACCTTCTAGGATCATCTATAAACATACTGATTTATCCAACTGTAAAACAAATATAAAGTCTGTTTATTCTATAGGTACCTTGTAGAGCCAACTACTTTCTTGACGATGTTGAATCCACCTTCTCTTTAATTGTCTTTTCAAGGTTCACATACACTTGTGTTGGAGTAACTGCACAATTGTAACGCATCAAATAAAATATTTTCAACACTTCTCTAGCATACTTCTTTTGATGTAGTCACAGACTCCATGCTTGCCCCAAAATGTTACCGCACTATTAGGAAACCGTTTGTAATCTAAATATCTGGCTCTCAACTGTAGTTCTCTTTAAATTGAATGTCAAATGGTGTTTTTATCAATCCATAACGCTTTTGACATCTTCAGCTTCCTTGTAGGACATTTGTTTAGAGCATACCCTGCAATTGCAATAACCTTATCCCATAAAGAGTGTGGCATATTCCTCTACTTTATCTGAAACGTTCCTATTTTTTCTCTCTATTAAGCTATTGTGATTCAAGACAACTTTTATTTGATTGACGACATTTAGGGCATATTAACAATAGTATCAATGTCGGTCATTTTGTGGTAGTTTTGTGGACTTGTGGGCATGAGTGATGGATGTCAAACTTTGTAACTACATAGACCTGAGTAGTAGCTTGTTAGCATGATTTCATTTGAAATTAGGTAGTCTAATGTGATTTTAGTTTTTGCTGCATTTGGAAGTATGAGAATGAGGTATATGTTGGGTGATTGCGCTGGATCAGGTTTCTAGCATATACTATATGCATATATTCTATTAAATTTTGGTTTCAGTTTGAGTAGAAAATAGCAGTATAATGATTACGCAGGATCAGGTTTCATTAATAAATGTTACTGTTTATTTAGCCATTTTTTATGTTTTGAGACCTTTTCTATCGGAATGCATGAATATTGTTCTTGCAACACCAAGCAAGCTTGTAGATTATCTAGATAAATGCGATTTGGATTTGTTGGGCACAGTAACGAATCTTGGCCGTCCGATTTTAAATGGATGGCCGAGAAAATTTATAGCTGACTTTTTAACTGTGTAATATAAATTGTCCGATTTCAAATCGACAACCGATATCGTCTACGCGTGAAATTGTGTGAAATGCCCAGCAATCTTGGCCCAGATAAACGTCAATCTTATATTTGTAATTTTTCGTCTTCAATATTGTAATTTGGTGAGTGATTGTAACTTTTGTCATTGCTTGCAAAAAGATAGTCATATAATGTGAGTGGTGTGATTTTGGTATTTACTGTGTTGAAAAAATATATACTGACATGACTATCAGTACACGTGGTAATCTAATTTTGAGTTGTTATTCTTTTGTATTGGACAAGAATTGTAAATTTGATTTGGGGGTTTTCAACCACATCTCTTAATATACAAATAAAAAGACAATGTTAATGATTTATTTAAAAACTAATCCACTCCTTCAAGTAGTACAACCCCTAAATATAATGTTAAAATAATAAGAAATTAGCCAAGCATATTTCTACCCTTCGACCAATTAGGAGGATATCTTGAAAGTTTAATAAGCTTTTCTCACTTAATAAAGAGTTGAACAAAGACAAAACCATACCTAAACACCTTTAAATTAATGTGATTTTAGATACCGAAGTTGTAAAGGAAAAAATTGTAGGAGTATACACTTTTATGCTAGAGTCTTCTTTAGGCTCTCGCTGTGTCATATCATGGCTTTACCTTGTGCTTGAGTTTGAAATTTCTTAACAAGAGGATCCAAATAGTACAAAATTTTATTTCAAAGGATTCTAAGATGTGAGGAAGACCATGAATCACAATGTGTTTTGGAGTTTTCAACATTGGTTAGTAAAGAATATAAGAAGGGCAAGAGTATCATATACCATCAATGGATCACTACAACCATGTTCCTATTATTTATACCATCACTTAAATTTCACAACCATATTGAACCCTCCTTAAATTTTATTTATTTTTACAAGAAATAAGCTTCATTAATTGAAATGCTAAAATAGCAATAATACAATCAAAAAGATCATAGGTTGGGACATTCTCCATCCATACATTAGGAATTATTAAGATAGCAGATAGATGTTAAGGGTACATATTAAACTTTTAGAAGGCATTAAGGCAATAGCAAAACAAAATCCAAATCCTAACAACGAAGCTAAAATCTTACTCATATGACCAAAAGTCAATAATAAATCGAGATTCACAGTCTTTGATGTAATCCAACTTCGGAAAAAGATATTTGTAGGTGTTCTCTCAAATCAACTATTTGTGATCTCTGAGATGACCAACTGCCACAAATTGACAAGACAATTGTGTAGTTGAAAGGTGATACGTTACCGCAAGTGCACGGTTAATATCGCGTAATAAAAGAGTATTGATCCACAGTGAGTTTAGTAAATACCGATTGTATTTTCATAATATGTTAGCTGAACAAATTATAGTTCTGAGTTGGAAAATGTTTTTGTTTAAGTTTTATATAACATCTTGGGATTATTGGTATATCTAATGACATAATCTTAAAGGGTCAAGTCTATATCTCTATTCTATATTTAATCTATTTTCCAAAAGCAAGATTCTCTAAGGTAATTCATGTTTCCTCTCGAAATACATGAATGTATCCCAATGATAACCACGCCTATTCTCATGGTTGATTGTTATATGAGACCCATTAAGTGTGAATCTTATGGCCTCAAGACATTGTAAAGCTACTCATTTGGGGTGTCCCCATCAAGCTTTACAATGCCTTGTCTAATCTCATTTGTTCCAATATCAAGCTTCTTCGTTCGATACTTCACTTGATATTTGAAATGAAGTAGTAGTTGTTGAACTTCTCCGTTCGGTACTTCGTTCAACACTTGCTACTGATTTTAAAAACGATGAGATTAGATAGGAAAATGATTTTTAATAAAATAGAGTCTAGGCTTGGTTTGATTAGGATCTAGTCATTAGACTTTTCCAACAATCCCAAGACTAGACTAATCTACTCACAATAGTTCATTGTAGACACTTGGCAAAATGTAAATTGCATGAATTGTAAAGACAAGAGAGTAAATGACAGGAATTGTAAATGTGCAATAAAATAAAGTGCAGAAATATAAACAACAATAAAATAAATTGCAAAGAAATGTAAAATTGCAGAAATTTTATAAAGTGTTTGAGCTTAGAACAAGATAGAGTTACAATCTCACTATAGTAACTTTACACTCATTCTAAGATGAGAAACAACTCTGATTAGAGCTCTATTTATAGCCTAAAACCATGGACAAGGTATTAATCACGAATTATACAGCAATAATTGGCAAAACCAAGAGTTTTCAATCATAATTTCTGACTGCATAACGCGCACGACCGTGCCATATGGGCGCACGGTCGTGCCAAGTTCCAAAACGCCAGAATCTGAAGAACTGGACAGGCGCACGACCGTGCTCTCTGAATGCACGGCCGTGCGTGATCCCACTGCCTTGAATGGCACGGTTGGCTCAGTTGGAACGCACGACCAGTGTAAATGATGGCACGACCGTGCCATCTCACTTTTGCCTTGAAACTTGACTTTTCTTGCCCGGCTTTTTGTGATTTTGCTCCAAAATGCTTGCTCATCATTATTTTTGCCTAGAAAGAAAAACAAAGGTACTGAAGTAAAATAGCTCAAGAAAATAAAGAAAAACGACTAAACTTGCATAAAAAGAAACCCTTAAAAACCTATAAATTACTACTTATCAAAAGAACGTAGAATTTAGTGATAACCGCAAAAAAAAAAAAAACTTACTCAAAATAGAGTACCTTTGATGCGAGTCCTTATCAAGCATTGTAGCAAACATATAAGCAGGCCCGACCCAAAGGGGGTTGCAACCAGCTATATGGTGTCGGGCCTCACATTTTTTGGGGCCCAAATTATCAGTTTTTCATAGACCAGTGGTAGTTTGTAATCTTTATAATATTAATGTTAAGTAGTGATGCCCTAACCCTAATGATTAGCCCTAATTTTTAGTTCTGAAAAAATTTATGAAAAATACTCTTGGTGGGGATCGAATCAAGTACCACATGCTTCCAATTCACAACTCTTACCACCAAGGTACTAATGTTTTTTATGACATGTAATTGCTTCAATGTTATGTATTCAACACAAATTTCGGGCCCTCTTTCTTTCAATCTCACAATCCCTAAATCATTTCTCACTCACTTTCATCTCTCTCACCATCATGCAATTGAACCTAATAATCATAACCCCGCCCTTTTTGACGGACCTAATTAATTTTTATGAAAAAAAAGGTCTGCAAGGAATTGAATCAGGTAGCACATGAAAATGTCATTTTTTAAAAGCCACTAACATCATTGCAATTCCTTTTTTGATAGCAATTCCTTTTTATTAATAACGGTTCCTTTTCATTATTATTTTTTCTTTCAATTACCACATAACAGTTCCTTTTTATTATTTTTTTCTTTCGGTTACTACATAACAATTGCTTTTCCTTTTTATGGATTTAACAACCCTTGCGGTTAGGATCAGTTTCTTGGTGTACGCTTACTACGTGCTACGATATTAAAGTTGCATCTTTAAAATTGTTGATAATTTGACTAATTCAATTCAGATGATAATTTTATCATTAGAAACTTCACTTTTTAGTGTAATTTTGTCTACCTCTTTGTTTCTCCTATATTATATTAATTACTTAAAGTTATTTATTCTGCCTTTTTATTTGCCAAAATCACTACACTAGATTATAACATTACTTTGTTTTCTCACTTTGACTTTTGAAACATGTTTACTATTTTCAATTTGCTTATTTTAGTTGTTTTTTTTAACATGAATGTAATTGAATATGAAGGTTGAGAAAGAAGGAATTCGGGAACACAAACTGGTAATATTATTTGGTAACAAAATAAAGTTAATAACTTAAATCGGTGTAATTTTTGCACCTTTTCTTTTGTTTTTTTTTTTCCGATCATTTCATAACAAAGTACTGAATCTGTAAGTAAAAATATAACTAATTTGATATTTATATACGAAATTCTATAAAACCCGTGCATCGCACAAGTTAGAGTCTAGTAATATAAATAAAAAAGTGTAGAACTAGGTTAACAGAATTTAAGGTGTAGCGTAGCGGATTGTGTATCTTTGTGAGTCTTGATGTGCGCGTGTTCAAGTCCCAACTTCTTCATTTTGAAATATTTTTTTTATCATTTATATTAAATATTACAAATTAAAAATCAAAAGGAGTGGATTGTGAGGGTTGAACTGCAGACATTTAGCCAAAACTCGTTAACAAAAGCCAATGGACCAAATAAGCAATTATGTTGTCTAAGTATGTTAAAAATACATAAATCTTATATTATTAGGTACCAATTTTTTATATTTGATTAATTACAAGGATGCCTATTTTTTATGTTATTTACAATCTAAATAAATGATTTTTTTTTAAAAAAATTGCATTTGTTTACTAGTGGCCCATTTTTATAATTAGCATTTGGCCTTCGATTTGATCGGGTCGGCCCTACATATAAGGTGCAAACTTGAATCAAATTAAGTAATACCAAAAACATAAAAAGAAACATAACAATGAAACAAATAAAACAACCACAAAGACGTTGAATCTCAAACCCGATGAAGATGGAGTAGCCCATGGTGGCTTTCGAGGGGTCCGCTTATACGACTTTTCACTCAAGATGACAACCATAACAACGAGATACGGAGGAGGTGGTGGACGATCCGTCGGGGGAACGCTTGAATGAGGTGTGGAGGAATTGATTTCACCGTCGGAGCACAATGAGGGGAAGCACAAACTGGTGGTCACATGTCAGTTCATGGGAAAGCTAACGATTCCGTAAACGGGTTGCAGGTGAAGGCGGTTAAGGTCGGAAGTAATTTGGGGTTGAATGCAATTTGCGGATAAAAGTGATTTTGAGGTGTAAATGATTTGGGATGGAAACTAAAATGGAGATGAAGGTAGAAAGGTGACATAGTGATGGTGATTGAGAGGCAGGAAAAACCAATGGAGTGGCATGATTCAAACGGATGAAAAAGACACTATACGTCATTCTCTTCGAACCCTAGAAGAGGGTGGGAGTGGTGGCGCAAGAAATTTTCTCCCTGAAACCCTATAAGAGGGTGGGAGCGGCTCCTGAACTCTCTTTAACTAAAATGCATGAAAGAAGGTAACATTGACTAAAATTTCAAAAATAATTAAAATGCAGGGATAAGTTTATACTGTTGAGCCTCAACCTCCTCTTGAGTCGGCTGCTCATACTGTATAGGGTCCATTATCTGGGACAGACCCGTCTGCGACGATGACCCATCCCGACTCCTACGTCCGCCGCCGCGTCCCCTTCTAATAGGAGGGAGCACAACCACCCTCTCTGCTCGTGCACTATCGACCATGGTCTCCTTGTTGAGTCTCTACCTGTTTGGGTTGCCAGACATATCTACACAACATAAAACAATGCAAAAAAATCAATCAATTATTCATTGAGACATTTTATCAAACACCTAGAGTTCAACACAAACATTACGAGTACGTTGTGTCATTTCAATCTCTAAACTATCACATTGCACTCAAACTCACTATAATCAACATTAACAATCCAAATTCTAACTAATTTCATCATTAACATACAAAAAATCAATTAATTTTTCATTGAGACATTTTATCAAACACCTAGAGTTCAACATAAACATTATGAGTTCATTGTGTCATTTCAATCTCAAAACTACCACATTTGACTGAAACTTACTCTAATCAACATCTAAAGTACAATTTCTAACTTATTTGATCATTAACATCCAAAAATTCTAACAATTTCATCAACCCTAAAAACTTAACATTTCACAATTTTATCAAAAAAATCTAACATTTAAACAAAAAAAGCCAATGCAAAAGGATCATAAGCACTTACTTGTAATTGAAGTTGAAGTTGAAGTTGATTTTCTTAAGTTTGATGAAATTCGCACTTGGAGCTCCCAAATTTGTATTCTTTGTTTTGAAACACATTGGCTTTCTGTTTCTGCATGTGATGTTCTATAACAGAATGCAACGTGAGTTAAGTCATGTTGGGTCTACCAAACGCGAGTTAACTCACGTGGGGGTTATTTTGGGAAGTTTAGGGTGGGAATGAGCAAATTTGTAACACCCATACTAAATTATCTAGAATATTTAGCATGTGTATTAAACTTGATACTGGATACATTAAAATTTTCAATATTAACAAGATACTACTGAATGAATACAAATCTGCTCGTTTCATACAACTGATAAAGTACCACTAACGTGTACATGTATACATATATGCTGACAAAATCCTGAATTGGTACATGACGAGCAATTGTACTCCACTCAGCTTCTTCCTGATAAATTTCATCATGAACCACTTGCTTACCTGAAACTGAATCAAAAGGATTGGGATGAGACATAATGTCTTAGTGATCTCCACCTATCCTAGGCTATATGGCAACCTCGGGGAGGCCTACGATTTCCATATTCTAATCTCAACCCATTCTGGGCTTATACATGTTCTTATTTACATTACTGAGTAATCAGAAAAACTAGATTACTTTCTGCTTAACTTAGTGATCAAGGGGAAACTAGGGTCACTATCTGATTACTGACATAGTCTGATCGTATTTATAATCATCTTACTGTTATTATTTGTAACACCCATACTAATTTTATCTAGAATATTAGCATGCGCATTAAACTGATACTGGATACATCAAATTTTCAATAATAATAATATACAACTGAATGAATACAAATTTGCTCGTTTACACAAATAGTCAAGTACCACTAAATATACTTATACAAAGATTCGATAAGCTCCTGAGCTGGTACATGACGAGCCATTGCACTCCATTCAGCGTGTCTCTGATGAACTTCATCACGAACTTCTTGCTTACCTGCGTACCTGCACCAGAAGGATTGGGATGAGACATAATGTCTCAGTGAGCTCCACCCAACCTACTGTTGGCAACCTCGGGGAAACCTAGGGTCGCCATGCACTAAACTGTTGGCAATATCAGGGAAACCTATAATCGTCGTCAGTCTTTACATATCTTAGTGATCAAGGGAAACTAGGATCGCTATATGTCTCTATCATATTCTTATCATGTTCATAATCTCATACTCATTATCTAGTGATCGAGGGGAAAACTACGATCACTTTCTGATAACTGATATCTGATGACTACTCTATCATATTCTCATTGTATTACATATATACATCTTTCTGATATCATTAAGTTAGAAAGTTAGCGTGTAACACACACTAATTATATTGGTTCATTTTACGGAGTGCATCCAAGTGGAGTAACCCCAGAATACATCTCCCTACTACCAGTGAAAATTCCTATCTGAGGCTAGTCATCAGACTCCTCTTGTCGTCGTGCGGTCATCCTTGTTGAATAACTCGTCCCACTAGTGTGAACCTCCTGTGTCCCACTAGCGTGAACAACAGAAGACACGACTTATCATATTATTAATCTTATCTTACGCGTGAACCTTCCGTGTCCCACTAGCGTGAACGATGAAAGACGCGACTTAACTTTTTAATTAAACTCTCATGTGCGGCTATCCTCGCGGATGGTAACTTCACCGTTCCAGCTCGCTGGAACCCCCTGTGTTCTGACTAGCGAGAAAACAGGAGACACATTTAATCTTTTAATTAATTCTTAACTTTAATTAATGTCTTAACTTATACGTGGCCTTGACGTTCCAACTAGCGGGAACTCCAAGTAGCACGTCTTAACTTAATCTTGTCTGAGCTTTGCACTTGATTGTTGAAAATACATTCCTCGTACCATCGTACGCTTAATTGAATAACTTCTCTATTCTTGATACCTATTATAGGTTCTAGACATATCGTTGTCATATGTCATACTTAAGGGTTTATTATCCCCTCTGTAATAATTTCCTGTTCATCTACCCTTTGCTCTTGCATTCCCAATGCATTGCTCATTCCTTGCCCTCTTATAATTTCATCTGTGGTAAGCCTTATGGATGAGTTAAAATGGTGTTCCTTGGTACTTTAAATTTTTTGTGGAAAACGATTGTGAAACGCCTCGCATAAACTCGTCAAATCACCCGAAACAGCTCAGCAAGCCAAGCTGTTTCTGATGAGCGTGCTGTAGCGATGGATCTGTCGCTATAGCGACCAGTGCCAGGACCAGAAAATGGTATGTTCGCTGCAGCGAGCTCCAGCTCACTGTAGCGAGCTTGACAGTTCAGAAATTGCTCAAAAATGTATTTTTCACCATTTTGACCCAATCCAACTTACCCAAGCTTTCCAATCATGTTAGGGATGATTTTCTATTGCATATTGATAGTTTAAAACATGAATAAGCAAGGAATTGACAATCAATAGGAATTAGGGCACAAAACTATTAACTTAGCTCAAGATGAATTCACACCCAAACTCACTCATGGTGGGTTCTAAAACCCTAGGAACTCACCTAGTAATTGCTTTGATCCTTGCCAAGTTTTCCTTTTCAAACCCTAGCTTGATCTCTTCTCAAAACCCTAGCTTTTCTTATTCCAACAATTCCCAAAGGTGAGCTTACATGAATGGAGTAATTGAGATGGAAGTTTAATGATTAAGTGATGTTGGGAGTAAGGAGAGGGGGGTTGGCGTGGAAGGAGAGAAGGGGGAAGGGAGAAGAAAATGTTTTAGAGAGAGGAGAGGAATGAGAAATGAGGGAAAAAGTGGGTTTTGCCCCTTTTATAATTCCTTGGGCGGCAACTTACCAAATTGCCCTTCTCTTAAAATATCTCTGATACATCGTCTCAATACTGAAAAATATCTGAGTCTGAAGCGGGATATTACATTATTAAGTTAGAGAGTTAGCCTGTAACACACAATAATTATCTTGGTTCATTTTACGGAATGCATCTGAGTGGAGTAACCCCAGAGTACATCCCTCTGATAACCGGTGAAAACTCCTATCTGAGGCTAGTCACCGGACTCCTCTTGTCGTCGTACGGGTCACCCTTGCGGAATGCCCCGTCCCACTGCGTGAACCTTCCTTATCCCTCTGGCGTGAATAACAAGGAGACGTAACTTAACTGATATGTATATTAATTAATTCTGATATGTTCCATGAACTTCCCGTGTCCCACTGGCGTGAACAACGGAAAGCACGTCTAACTAACATATTTTAATTATCTGAACTGCTATGTGAACCCTCAGTGTCCCACTGGCGTGAACAGTCGAAACACGTTCTGATATGTAAAAGTATACTTAGTTAAGGTTTCTAATCTGATGTGTGAACCTTCCGTGTCCCACGGACGTGAACAACAGAAAGCACGAATTAGGGTATTCTGAAAACTATTAAAATCCTGAGGTCTAAGACGTAGTGATCCCGTCTTTAACACCTATAATGTCCCGGGTCAGTGGCTTACCCCAATATTATAATTACTTGCTAATAAGCATTAACTTTTTGAATTTCTAATGTGTTGCCTTAACCTTGTTCACCCATGATCTAATCTGTTAGAGCCCTTGCGGATACGTCGAAATGGTAATTCTTAGGAAAATAGGGTTTCATATAAAACAGTTGCAAAACGCCTCGCCTACGCGCACCAGCTCGCTGTACGCAGCTCAGCAGCTCGGGAAGAGGCTGCCAAGGCTCACCCCAGTGAGCTAGCCCTCACCATAGCGAGAGGGTTCAATGACAAAAATTTGTGCTCACTGCAGCGAGCTCCAGCTCGCTGTAGCGAGCATGACAGTGCAGAAAAATGCCCAAAACGTGATTTTTCTCCATTTTGACTTATCCAAGCTTACACAGGCACTCTAACAGCTTTAGGAATTATTTTCTACTGCAAATTAATGAATTAATTCAAGGAATTAACAAGCATTAAGAATTAGGGTACAAAATTCAAACTTTTGCTAAATAATGGATTCTCACCTAAAACTAACCCAAGGTGGGTTCTAAACAAAAGGAACTCACCTCTATTGCTGAAAATAGGAGGAATTGATGAAATGATGAGGCTTCAAGGCTTTCCCCAACTCCAAGCTAAATCTCTTGCTCCAAGCTCTAGTTCTTTTACCCACTCTAAATTGAAGCTTCCCATCAGTTCAAATAGATGATTGGAGGTGGAATTTTAACATACAAGCTTGAATTGATGATTTTTGGAAGAAGTTAGGGTTAGGGTTTGAGAGAGGGATTTGGCCAAAGGATGAAAATGGAAGCTCTGTACTAGGCTCCAAGCACTACAAAGTTTACAATATAACCATTGCATGTTGATTCTTGAAGAAAATGGAGAAAATGGATGATTAGGGAAAGAGAGAGTGAGGGCGTGAGGAAGAGAGGAGAGAAATTCTGATTTCTAGTGAGAGAAAGTGAGAAGGAAAATGAAGGAAGAATGGGTTTTGGCCCATTTATAAAGCCCTTGTGCAGCATTTACCAAATTGCCCTTCACTTAAAATGTTTTCTCAGGTACGATTGAATGACACTGCAGTCTAAGAATTTAAGCGGGATATTACACTCTACCCCCCTTAAAGAAATTTCGTCCTCGAAATTTAGAGCTCACCTGAGATCATGTACGAATAGATTCTTCATACCTCTGTCTTAGTTACTTCCAGATATTCTCTACTAGCCGATTCTTCTATTCAACTTGTTTATCGGGATTCCATGGCTACTCTAGGGTCTGACATGTAGATTATTTACATGTCGATTAAAGTTGGTTGGTTAAAATTGTTCTATAGCCATGGTTTCCAACTCTATAAGTAAAAAATATTCAACAATCTCTTCCCTAACTGAAAGGCTTGATGTACATTACGTAATTCTTACATAGCAGGATGTGTGATCGTCTGAACCAATATATCCGACCCACTTGACTATGTCCCTTGTTCACACACTTCTTGCAAATCCAACTTAAGGTTATTAAGCCTTGGAATTTTTACTGAATTTATAAGTTTCCTTCATTGTCCGCATAATCTTACCCTGACGACATCGGGTCGACCTTATCTTCCTCAAATATTCCTACTCTTCGAGAGGTCTATTGCACTACAACTAGTTCCAATGAATTCTTATCTTTGTCTTTCGCCTCGTATTACGGCGTCTTACAGCTATAATCATACCATTCTCCATATAAAATCATCCCTACACTGAAAGTATCTAATATTGGGTATTCTCGAACGAAAGTAAAGTCTACTGCAACTATCTCCACTATCCAAATACAAGTAGGAGGTACCATTTCTAGTATTTGCTTTTTTCTTTCTGACATCCTGGTGTACTACTTATCACAACCATAAACATTGCTTCCACTCCCACTGTGAAATCCTTAAGGGCTCGAGAAAACTTATAGGTTACTCGCGCTCCGCCCTAATTAATCGACGACAACACGTATCTTAATGACTTAGAAATTCTTCTTCCCTACTAGGATTTTGACAATCCTGCACCAATCACGGTACATCCAAGTCGTATCATGGTGAGTAGAATTGTCCTCATGGGTCTCTCCCAGGACTTGTCTCATATCGTCCAAAAGACTCACCTTGTCTTCGAAAAGTTCTATTCTGATTGCTACTACTGTAATACGAATTATCTCATCATTCTCCTAATCTCATACCCATAGACCACAAGTGATTTCTAATTTGCACAACAATGTTCTTTCTCTCCTACCTGTGAACATCGAGTTCAAAATTTCCGAACTCTTCAGCTGAAACGTGTTCGGTATCAGCAATTTCTGATCTGAGTAGTACCTTCTCACTTAAACATTAATGACCGCATAAAACGGTTACTGATATATGTCAAATAACTTAAAAAAATGGTATACAACTATCTGAGTAGTATAAGTATTGACTGACGAGTACATAATACTAAACATAATCTGGTACATGAGACATGATTACATAACGTGGGTACCACATGAAATAAACTCATATGCCACTATATTTATCGTTCCTGATCGATGCTTCAAGTCCAAAAATATCACCTTGCAAGTGCAACATTTACTGTTGTTGCCTTATGCATAATTCTCTTTTGGCTAAACTTACACTTCAAGCCCTCTTGAAGTTACTGAGCCGATTAGCTAGATTACCGTACTAGCGGTGACTTCAATCGCCTTCGACTGAACGCGGTAGGAACACATCCTTTATCTTTAACACATTCTCTTAATCCACTTCGATATTCCATTACTCATGAGTTTCGAGGGTTGAAGTATCCCTTAACTTAACCTTTTAAGATCTCTCGTTGGAACTCATGGTATGTTCAAGTCTTCACTGCTTACTGCTATTCTGTGTTATGATAACTGAGCGCTGAATACCTTTCCCTGCAATTCATCTGGCAAGGACTTCACAAGAATTCTTGTTCCCTAAGCTTCAGCTTTGAATTGTTTGTTACTTCACTATTGATTAATTCTCCGCTGCGCAACTCTGATTCTAACAACTCGCTTTGGGATAAGAGTAATACACCACTATTACCATATGAAATCTCTCGATTGATCTTACTCCTTTATAATTTTGTAGTTACCATAACAGGACCATCTTACGGCTCGTTGCTTCACTTGTGATTTCGACTACGTGCTTACCCTAGTGTTTTAATCGTCCTTTGAAGCTCACATGCTAATAACAAGGGTTAACTTCATAATGTGTAACGCTTCGAAACACTACTTACCTTACTGACTGGTCATCCCCTAGCTTTCTGTTTTCCTTTATACGTAAACAATATACTTGCTCTTGTGAATTGATTTCTTTAATACTCTTCCAGATTCACATCTTTCGTATTCTAAAACCCACTGATGGCTCGAGTCTCGTTTCCATTCATTCGATTCTTATCCATAAGGATTTCATACTTATAATCTTTTCCGAGACAGCTTCGGTTTCCATTACTTTATCATGTCCATTAGGTTACTCTTCAAGTTTCTCCGAGAATAATCCGTCTAGAATAGATTCAAACTCTTACCGGCTCTCTTTTAAGCGCACTTAATTTCTTATTCGTCTTACTCTCTCTCGACTCCATCAACAGTGGCTTCCTCCGAGTATCTCATTATTTCGTTCACAATTCAAAATTTGATCTTATTATCTGAATGATTCCCCATTATGCTAAGTAATTTCCATAGGTCTTCTCGACTATTGTCTTCTTCATATGGTTTTGAACAATCCAAGGTCTGTACATTCTACTACCTTCGAAAGTATACCAACATAAGGTGATCTCTTTCGGTTTTCCAGAATAATAGCGTAAGGAAACCCATCAAATGAAAACATAAAACTCCTTAACATTAACCACAATCTTAACTTTTTGTACTAGCGACAATCTTCCATATAATAAAGCCTCAAAATAATTCTCGACCAAAATTCCGATTAATCCTCAAATACCAACAAAAGGTGATCTCTTTCGGTTTTCCAGAATAATTGCATAAGGAAACCCATCAAATGAAAACATAAAACTCCTTAACATTAACCACAATCTTAACTTTTTATACTAGTGACAATCTTCCATATAATAAAGCCTCAAAATAATTCTCGACCAAAATTCTGATTAATCCTCAAAATACTGGTCTACTATAGCCCTACGTTATCTTAAACTTGCCTTCTACATTCAATTAAAGGAGTTCGATATTGTTCGTCCATCAGTTCACTAAATTCCAACAACTTATCATTCAATCTCCATTTCGCGATTTTGCTGAAAAATTACATCTCATCTCTTGCCATTTATGGGGTCTCATTCACTTGTTGCTAAGCTTGCGTTTCTCATTCAAGAACATCTCAAAGACTCATGTTAAAGGAAGGTAGTCTGATCCACTTTTCATTGTGTAAAATTCCAGTCAAGCTTATCTTCTTTTCCATTCTTCTTGCCAATAAGGACACATCTGAATCATGCTTTGTCTTATCACTACTACTTACTCATCCATCTTGGTTCCTAGGTTGCATACCATCTTCTCCTCTTAATTCACAAATCTGGCACTTAAGGTTTGGGAGATGTGACTGATCTGACAGGGTTTAAATTACTTGTGCTTCACCCTCAATGACCATATTTGAGGGGTTAGCTTCATCTGTTCAAATAATTTACTTAATCCATAATTAATTCTCATAACTGTTTGGATATTAAAATCTTGTCCGGTTCAAGCGTGCGAGTCCTTCGATTCTTACATACTCTATCTTTATTGGGAGTCCAGGGGTTCCGATAATCGACCGATGATTCCTCCTTCCGAGCTTCTGGGTCTGGTACTGCAATTCTTTAACTTTGTACCCGGAATTATTACTTTAGTCTACACCTCACTTTAACTTCTCAAACTACGGTCCCCGTTAAGGTTCCAAATCATTCCTTAGAGTATTCCATAATTCCTTACTTCTTATGTTTTCCACAGATGAGGCATCGCTCAACGACGCGTCCAACGATGTCGAGGTACTTCACCTTGTTCTTAAATATCTCCAATATTCCTGAAACTTCGCCATCAACAGACTTCGTTACTTTACGGTTTGATGGCCACCATTCGGCACTGAATACTTCTTCGCCAATTTCTGTCTTATAAATCTGACACCTCGGTCCTCGCTCTTCATACGATTCATTCCTCCACGGTCCTATTCAACTCTCAGACATTTGTCCTAACTGTCATATACTAGATTGAGTTGATCAGGCTCAACTAGATGTGACATTTAGAACAATATCCGGAACCCAATGGTCCCACTACGTCTATTGAATTTTTAATGACCCAAGGCACGATCTGAATCGACCTGCTCTGATACCAATTATAACACCCATACTAAATTATCTAGAATATTTAGCATGCGTATTAAACTTGATACTGGATACATTAAAATTTTCAATATTAACAAGATACTACTGAATGAGTACAAATCTGCTCGTTTCATACAACTGATAAAGTACCACAAACGTGTACATGTATACATATATGCTGACAAAATCTTGAACTGGTACATGACGAGAAATTGTACTCCACTCAGCTTCTTCCTGATAAACTTCATCACGAACCACTTGCTTACCTGAAACTGAATCAAAAGGATTGTGATGAGACATAATGTATCAGTGATCTCCACCTATCCTAGGCTGCATGGCAACCACGGGGAGGCCTACAATTGCCACATTCTAATCTCAACCCATTCTGGGTTTATACATGTTCTTATTTACATTACTGAGTAACCGGAAAAACTAGATTACTTTCTGCTTAACTTAGTGATCAAGGGGAAACTAGGATCACTATCTAATTACTGACATAGTCTGATCGTATTTATAATCATCTTACTGTTATTATTAATTTAGAGAGTTAGCGTGTAACACACAATAATTATCTTGATTCATTTTACGGAATGCATCCGAGTGGAGTAACCCCGGAGAACATCCCTCTGATAACCGGTGAAAACTCCTATCTGAGGCTAGTCACCCTTGCGGAATGCCCCGTCCCACTGGCGTGAACCTCCCGTATCCCACTGGCGTGAATAACAAGGAGACACAACTTAACTGATATGTATATTAATTAATTAATTATGATCTGTTGCATGAACTTCCCGTGTCCCACTGGCGTGAACAACGGAAAACACATCTAACTGACATATTTAAATTATCTGAACTGATACGTGAACCCTCGGTGTCCCACTGACGTGAACAGCCGAGACACGTTATGATATGTAAAAGTATACTTAGTTAAGGTTTCAAATATAATGCATGAACCTTCTGTGTCCCACTGACGTGAACAACAGAAAGCACGACTTAGGGTATTCTGAAAACTGTTAAAATCCTGAGGTCTAAGACGTAGTGATCCCGTCTTTAACACCTATAATGTCTCGGGTCAGTGGCCTACCCCAATATTATAATTACTTGCTAATAAGCATTAACTTTCTGAATTTCTAATGTGTTGCCTTAACCTTATTCACCTATGATCTTATCCGTTAGAGCCCTTGCGGATACCTCGAAATGGTAATTCTTAGGAAAATAGTGTTTCATATAAAACAATTGCAAAACGCCTCGCCTACGCGCACCAGCTCGCTGTACGCAACTCAGCAGCTCAGGAAGAGGCTGCCAAGGCTCGCCCCTGCGAGCTAGCCCTCGCCATAGCGAGAGGGTCCAGTGACAAAAAGTTGTGCTCGCTGTAGCGAGCATGACAGTGCAGAAAAATGCCCAAAATGTGATTTTTCTCCATTTTGACTTATCCAAGCTAACCCAGACACTCTAACAGCTTTATGAATGATTTTCTACTGCATATGAATTAATTCATGGATAAACAAGGAATTAACAAGCATTAAGAATTAGGGTAAAAAAATCAAACTTTTGCTAAATAATGGATTCTCACCCAAAACTAACCCAAGGTGGGTTCTAAACTAAAGGAACTCACCTCTATTGCTGAAAATAGGAGGAATTGATGAAATGGTGAGGCTTCAAGGCTTTCCCCAACTCCAAGATAAATCTCTTGCTCCAAGTTCTAGTTCTTTTACCCACTCTAAATTGAAGCTTCCCATCAGTTCAATTAGATGATTGGAGGTGGAATTTTAACATACAAGCTTGAATTGATGATTTTTGGAAGAAGTTAGGGTTAAGGTTTGAGAGAGGGATTTGGCCAAAGGATGAAAATGGAAGCTCTATACTAGGCTCCAAGCACTACAAGGTTTACAATATAACCATTGCATGTTGATTTTTGAAGAAAATGGATGATTAGGGAAAGAGAGAGTGAGGGCGTGAGGAAGAGAGGAGAGAAGGGAGATAAATTCTTATTTCTAGTGAGAGAAAGTGAGAAGGAAAATGAAGGAAGAATGGGTTTTGGCCCATTTATAAAGCCCTTGTGCAGCATTTACCAAATTGCCCTTCACTTAAAATGTTTTCTCAGGTACAATGAATGCCACTGCAGTCTAAGAAGTTAAGCAGGATATTACAAAATTTGTTTGGGAGAAGAGCAATTTTCCTTACATTTTAGGCATGAGTTTGGTCTTCTAAAAGTTTGTAATGACTTGCTAGCCTATTTAAAAGCATGTTTCATATGAAGATCTTTAAAAATGTAATGTGATATAAATTTAAATAGACTAACGAACTAATATATCACAATGAGATTAAACTCTTTTTTTATATTTAACATAAATTTTTGGGTTAATAGGCTTTTACCCCCTGCCATTTGGGCGAATTTTGGTTTACCACCCATAAAAAAAACGTGGAGATTCTCCTTTGTAAAATTTATATTCTTTGGTTTTGGACCTTCAAGGTAGCTGACTGGGTCACTTGGCTAATGTGGCACACTGAATGCGTAAATAATTTTAGTTTTTACTTTTTTTTAATATCCACTTGGATTAAAACATTTACATGTCATTATTTACAATTAAAAAGAATATTTTTATTTCATCTTCATCTTTTTCCTCACTCTCTTTTTCAATCTCCTTCTTCTATCATCATTTTTCTAGCAGCACAACACCAACACAGCAACAACAACACCCACCACAACAACAACAACAACAACAACACGCTCGGTCATCTTCATTCAACCATTCACTCTCACAAAAACCATTCAAAACCCATTAACTCATTCAACCCTTCACCCACTCTACTCCTTAGCAGCTTCCTTAATAAACTCACCTTCCAACTCAAATTTCTCTAAAGTGAAAGGAACATTCATCAAAGACCTAACAGAAATTTGAAGACATATCAGGCACCAAAATCCCATTTTGATTACTGGGTGTTGGATAATTCTTAAAATCAACACCATGAATTGTTTCATTGGCACAAATATGCGAAAACCTAGCGTCTGGGTTCTGTGTCAATTCATCAAAAGATGGAATCTTTGTATACTTTTCAGATTTCCCAGACCAAATCACGTTTGGTTTACAATATTTCTGACCTTTTTTGACAGCTTTATCACTCCACGATCCAGTAACAACGTAATCAATGGCGTCGTCGCTTTTACAGTTATTCAACAGCACGGCGGCGAACTGGGTGGTGGCGGCGCCTTAAAGAAAAAGAACGGAATATTCTGACGAGATATCCAAAAGGGTACGCAAATCTGACTCAGCTTTTTGGATAATGGAGAGAAATTATTTACCTGTGACTCATCTCCATCACGCTCATACCGGATCCACGCAAGTTGTGAAGGATTGATGTGTTGTTGTTGTTGCTGTGTTGTTGTTTATGTTGCGATTCCATGAAGAGAAGTGAGAAGAGAGAATGAAGTTTCTGGAAGAGGAAGGAGGAAGAGGAGGGAATAGATACAGAAGTGAGAAGAGAGGATGAAGTTTCTGGGAAAAAAAATTGTGTGTTTTTAAGTTTTTTTAAATGAAAAACAAAAGGGAAATTCTTGTTTATCCATCAATAAAAAGTGGGTAATACTACCCATGTTGAGTTGGCCCAATCAAAACAATGTATTTATATAACATTAAAAATAATAGAAAATAAACAAATAACTTTGATTGGTGTCAACTCAGCATTACCCACCTTTTATTGATGGGTACCTAAGTTGTCACCCAAACAAAAACTCATTTTTAGATTTTAAAAAAAATGAAAAACAAAATTAATTATACAATCAGCTTGCCACGTAATCAAGAAAATGTGACTCCGCATGCCACATAGGCTTAAGTGTACAATCATATGTCATTAGGGTTCAAAACCAAAGAATCTAAATTTTACAAGGGGGAATCTCCAAGTTTTTTGCTACGGGGGTAAACCAAAATTTGCCCAAATGGCAGGGAGTAAAATCCTATTAACCCTAAATTTTTAGAGAATTTGACTACATCTTATATCATATTTTAATTAATATTACATTTACATTTAAACATGTGAAAAATTAATGTATACTAATCAGTTTAAATTACTGAAAATGTAAATAAATTTATAATTTAATTCAAAGTACAAAATATAATATAATAATAAATAATATTATTCATATTCAATTCAACAGGGCGGCCGAATAGACCTAAGAGGATTTTTCAATGGCATGTGGCATCGGCTTTTAAGCTAAATAAGTTTTAAAAAAGCCTAAGCCTTCTCTATTTAAAAAAAAAAAAAACATGGCATGTCCTAGCCTGCCGTAGGCCCCTATAGGCAAGACCTTTGAAGCCCGGATACTCCAAAATGGTGCCGTACCCGTGTCGGATACGTATCGGATACCGATACGCCGCGGATACGCCCGGATACGTATACCAGAAGTATCCGAATGATTTAATTTAAGTTTTATTAAAAAAAATATGGGATACGTTCGAGATACGGAGAAATAATTCGGGATACGGCTTAATAGGTAGGATACGGACGGGATACGTGTGTTAAAAATACAACATGAGTTTATTTTTTTTTATTTTTTTTTTGTGAACCATTTGTTGTACTAGTTTTATACTTTTATTATACATGTGAATTATAAATTATAATATAGGGGTCAAAACATATTTTGATTTAGACAAAACTCTAATTTGTATTTTGATCACAAGTATTATTTTTTGTAAATTGTGATCATTATATTGTCCATGACTTGAAAAGGATGACTATCTTCATACTACCTTGGTATCTTCATAGTGCAAGTTGTTTATATGGTATGTTTTGGTTTAAAGAATTAATATCTTAGTTGGTGAATCGTGATCCATTGTAGTTTGACTTGGTGTAATTAGTTTTAAGATTTCATGCTATTTATTTTTTATGTGCGTGTATGTCTAATATATATATTAAAAAAATTGTAAACGTATCTAAGCCGTATCGTATCCTAAATTTGAAATTTTTGACGTATCTGCGTACCCGTATCGTATCGTACCCGTACCCGTATCCGTATCTGGGCTTCATAGGGCAAGACTGACCTATTCACGTCCCTAGCTATAGTAAATGTTATCCTCCTTATTTGTGCTTTAATTTATTATTTTAGTGTAGAAAATTGCTTTTGACACTTCAAAGAAAGCTAAGAAACACTAGTAAATGACGTTTTTAACCCCATCGATAGTTAACTGTCGATGGAAAGCAATCCGGCGGCAGTTAACTGCCGATGGGAAGGAAACCAGCGGCAGTTAGCTGCCGTTGACATGTTTTGCCTATATTTTTCATAACTTCACATTTTTTTCATCTTAATCTAAACAAAAACAATAAAATGACATGCGATTAAAGTGAAAAAGCTAAAAACAACAAAAAAAAGTAATTAGATAATCTAATTAAAAAAAAATTGATTTTGGACGTATTTAGAATTGACTAAAATAATCGATTATTTTTATTTTTGGACGTATTTAAAATTCTATGTTACCAAATTATCAAATTCTTACAATTTAAATTTTTTTTTGATAATTTGCTAAAGATTGATTTTGCAAATATGTACCTCTAAGACCATGTCATTAAGTGCAGCAAGAAGCTCCCAAATATAGCAACAACAAGACTATATTTTTTGTTGTTTTTAGCTTTTTCACTTTAATCGCATGTCATTTTATCATTTTTGTTCACTCTAAGATGAAAAAATGTGAAGTTCTGAAAAATATAGGCACAACATGGCAACAACAGCTAATTGTCGCTGGTTTTCTTCTCATCGGCAGTTGATTGCCGCCGGAGGTTAAAAACGTCATTTACTAGTGTTTCTTAGCTTTCTTTCGAGTGTCAAAAGCAATTTTCTTTAGTGTATGGAATCATAAATTATTTTCTTTCAAAACAAAATGAGGGCCCAACACCACACACTGACAAACGCGGGGCCGTCTCAGATCTTATAAATTATCAGCCTGTGAACAACAACCTATAATTGAAAATTGCTTTATACACATCAAGTAAAGCTAAAACACACCTGTAAATGACATTTTTACCCCGGCGGCAGTTAACTGCCGCTGGGATGGTGCCATCGGCAGTTAACTGCTGCCGTCTACCATCGGCAGTTAACTGCCGCTGCGAGCAATTATGCAGAACAGAACCTGCTATTTTTGCAAGCAAGCCATTTTTCGGCCGATTTATTACCTGTAATCCAAAACAACAATTCCAAAGGCAGTACAAATCATACATCAATTATAATCATTCATAAGCAAGAACATTACATAATCTTTCACAATTGACCAAAATAAAATCAATTCGACATTTCGTTAAAATTACACGAATGTTTGAAATTCACCAAAAACATAAATAGTGTTTGACATTCAACAACACATTACATAATATTACATGAAATCTCTACCAACATTCGTTGCACATACAGTTGGAACGAACACAAAGATATAATACATTATTTTCAACAAAATGCCTAAACATAAATCCAACGTCACTATCGTCATGAATAAGCCGAGGCCAATAGACCGTTTTCCACATGTCTTCATCTTTATCTGCCCCCAGATCATAAATTGTCATCTGAGCAAATACATGACATGTATGATGATTTTCACCAACATGGAGAAAATAACTATTAAGTTGTGCCTTCAACTCATCCATAGTGTCGGTCGGAGTTAGAAAAACCTTAATTGTCTTTTTGAAAGCGGAGTACCGGACATGAGCTTCAATTTGTGCAACCTCAGACATGTTTAACTTCACAAAAGTTTATGAAATATCAAACATCAGAATAATATTAAATTAAACGTAATAACCAATATATATCAAATGCGGAAACATTATAACCAATAACAAAGTAGGTGCATATTCCACCACATAAAAGTTATGTATTTATATATATTAATATGTTAGTTATATATTGGCCACAAAAAATTGGCGTTACAATATCGACCACAAAAAATATGTCGGTGTAATATCGACCAAAAAAACGGATGAACACCGACAAAAACAAAAAATCAGTCATATCGCATCAAGTCAATTTGAACCATCTTCATCTTCCGCAATAACTTGAAATTCTTGCTTTGCTTTTTCAGGAGTGTCACACACAATTGGATTGACTTGGTTTGACTTTTTTGGTGGAAGCAGATTCTCTCTTTTCTCAATGTTCATAAGGTCTCGGAACCTAGCTTGTTGATCCAAAAACTCAAATTCCCAAGTCGATGCCTCTTCACTTCTGTGTATGTTCCACTCCGTAGATGATGGAGGTAGTGGACAATCATCTTTCAAAAAAACAAGAACAAAGTGATTGGGAATTAAGCCTAGGCACATGATGGGGATTCTTTGCTTAAGCGGTGGCACCCCTCTAAGTGGGAAAAGGGATTCCGAATTTCCGATTTCGTGACTTGTCAACTCCACTACAAGTCTATTGTAATAAGTTGCAACGATGTTACCCATGTCGGGAAAAGTCAACCACTTATCTACAAGTGCAATACCACCACTATTTGAGGGAGGATGCAAGCCATTTAAGATGTAGTTAAAACGATCCTCACTCACAAATACCCACACATAATCATTTCTATGTTCTTTCAACTCTTGAATAAAATGTCTACGAACCATGACATGACCTTCTTCGGTGAAACCCTAGAACTCAGCTATAGCCCGAAAACCACAATTCTCATCGCCTTTAACATCCACAATTTTTTCAATAAATGCAACCATGAATTTTGGCATATAGTCAATAGGGCTCAAAACATCAAACACACCATGAACCGGCGTAGGCTTTGGAACCGGGCTAAGCTTAGGAAACCGAGTAGGTGGTGGAAGTGGGGAACGTGATGATTTGCCAATACGAGCACCCTTTCTTTTAGGAAATGATGACATAGTTTGCAACGATTGACTATCCGGAAATTGGGAATCAACTGCTCCCAATAAGAAGGGATTCGACTTGTCGATGCCTCATTTGCTTTACACCTCACTTTTTTCGGCGCTCCCTTGTTGGTACTTTTCTTGGAGGAGGAGAAACCATTGTGGATTCTGGAAATGCCAATTGACGCAACGCCTCTTTGATTTCTAGTTTGATTTGATAAGGAACTTTCTTGAGACGTTCCTGAATACCATTCCACTCCTCCTCGACAGAAAAACCATCTTCATTACTTTCTTCACCCATACATAACCTTTGCCAATGATGATGTATCTCATCCAATCGAATAGGCTTGTTGTCACGGATTTTCACAGCAATAGTGCATGCACAAGGTAGCCCATACGATGTCCTTATCACACAACCACAAATATCTTTGTCCTTGCACAAGGTTTCCTTGGAACGTCTTTCTTCATCAAAAATAAAGCTCAAAGCAGTCCTAGACACATATCCAGCCAAACCAGAGTACAAAATGACGTCTTTGTATCTATGTTCTAATACAGTACAACTCCTCCCAAATGATGTTTGTATCTCAGTTAACTGGATCACCAACATATCATGTATTTTCTCCCAACAAGTACCAAAATCACCTACATTATTGCTCAAGTCACGTACAATCTTCTTGTCATCCTCCCTTAATCTACCTGCAAGCATGTGTCCTTCTAAACTTGGCTCCATCTCATGGTTGTGAACTCCGTTAAGAATGTTCAATCTCCAATCATTTGTTTTCCTACTAAGATATCCACGAACCATGAAATTACACCCACATTTTCTTGAACCCGTTGCATCATGCTTCAATATTTTTTTCGGCAATTTGTGGTCGCCACTCCTTTCACAAATTAGTTGCAACATTGGATTGATCAAATTGGATCTACGTATAACAATTGTAAATCTCACCTTATTTGCTTGACGACGTACCCAATTAAGCAAGTCATCTCTATCTTTCCATTTAATTTCGCTTGAAAAAAAAGAGTCGTGTCAATTTCGTTGGCCTCAAGAGGGACAACACCGGAGTCAACATATAATGAAGCTTCAACATGGACAGAAGCTTCAACCTTAGGCGGTATGACATTTTCGGAATTATCGACAAAAATAGGTTTTGTCTCGACCGAACCATCATCAGCATTTTCATCCATAACTATAAATAAACAACAAATAACTATGAATAAATAACTTACAATTGCAATAACATCAATATCAAAATTAATTAAACCTAAGAAAATTTAAAAAAAAACCCAAAAAAAATTCAAAAAATTAGGCAGTAAGCCTGTTTTTTTGAAGTTTCCCATCGGCACCTTGATGCCGTAGCATCGGCAGTTAGCTGTCGATGGCCCCATACAGCGGCACTTAACTGTCGCTACGCTGCATGTCAGGTTTTGACGAATATTGACAGAAAAACAGCAAAAAACAAACGGATTAAATGATGCATTACCTGTTTCTTGACGTCAAAAGTGTGTTGAAACCTTCTAGTATTGCTGCTTCAATGATTTTGGAGAAGGATTGTGAAAAAAAAATTGGATTTTGGTGTTTAGATTGAAGAGGAATGAGGAAAGGAGAGTTGATGGAACAATATAGAGTAGGTTACTGTAATCAGCAACATCAAGAACGCAACGACAGTTAACTGCCGATGGATTCAAACACGGCGACAGTGAAATGCCGATGGAATGATCCGGCGGCAGTTAACAGCCGCCGGGGTAAAGATGTAATTTTCATGTGTGTTTTAGCTTTGTTTGATGTGTATAAAGCAATTTTCCCTATAATTAGTGACTCCTAGTGCAGTCATATGACATCGTTTGGCCTGACTTTTTTACGGTCCAAAAGTTACTTTAAAACAAAGTTAAAATTAAAGGCTTTAAGAAAGAAGTTAAAAGTTGTTTGGTTACTTTATTATTTTTATAGTTTTAAAACTATTTTTAAGTTAAAAGTTGTTTGGCAAAATATTGTACAAATATATAATAAATAAAAAAATGTTAAAATATTTTTTGAAGGGAAAAAATGTTTAAAATATTATTTTAGCAAGTACTTAATAGATATTGTGTTTGGCCTACCTTATCCTTAAAATTGTAAAGAAGTAGAAAAAAAAAATCGGCTCAAACGGTACCTATATAACAATGTTATCGACACTAATTTTAACATATACTATTTCTAACACACATTATCGTATTAGATGAAATTGAAATACATATGGATTTCATCTTTTTACGTGGGACTCATTCCTAAATTAGTGTAACCAAACATATATTTTATCAGGGACTCACTCCTTCAAGTAGTACTGCCCCCAAACATATACTGTCAAAAGTAAATCAAACTCAAAGCTCTCTAATACTGTAAAATTGACTATATTAACACCCTAATGACTAAGCAGTCGCATCAGTTTTGATCTCAGAATCTCCACTAAGGGCAAAGCAGCCATCATCACTAATGAGATTTTCCCTTGACACAAAAACACAGACCAACTACCATATGAAGTCTGTCTAATCATGAATACTAATACCATCTAAACTTTAACCATTCCAACATAAACTCAACTATAATTTGATCATCTTCAGTAAGATCTTGAAAACTTGCCCACAACACACCAAGATTAAAGAACCACTTTTATTCAACTACTACATTCATTGCAAAATATGCTATCTTGACAGTAATTCACAAATTTAAGCAACTTCCCAACATCGATATGTTATTCATGTCATTGTACTAACTTCTTCACAGTATCTTACAACTCTTTAATATACAAAACTATTTCATTACTCAATAAGTCAGTAAAACAGCTTACTTGTCCTATACGTCCATAAATCTCTTCCCACTACCATTCTTGAATAAAACCTCACATTCTAATGTCACTACTGCTCATTCATGACAGGTCTACACAATTTCCACTCCACAGCTCCATAGCCTTCATTCACCTCTATTCATATGCACTTTGTTTTCTTTATTTACTTGTCCAAACAGTCCTTACATATGTGCTTCTGATCTACACCTCAACTCCTCCTTTCACCTCTGTGTTATATAATATCCAAATCCCATAATAATTTTGACATTCAACCAGCTCCGCACCATCAGTTTTACCTTTTTTCACACGCCTCTCAACTTCTGCATCTTGATTTCGGATAATCATGTTATTCCTTGCCTTCCATATAACGAAGCCATCACCTGTTGCTCTGCTCCATTGTCTTTCCACCTCTTACCAATCCTGCAAACTGTTTTACCATTTCATTACAATCATTTGAGAGTGAAGACTCAATTCCAAGCCAGTACAGTTGCTCTATTTATGCATCCGAGTGTACAGACTTACATATTCCATCCTAATTTGTCCTATTTATGCATGATATCATCTCTAACAACCTGAACTATCCTCTCACTAACTAACTGCCTAATTTCCCCTAATCAATTTCCCTTCTCTCTAATCCTAACGCTCAGCAGCTAGCAGTATTCATACCTAACTCGTATACAAGTACCATCTTGAGGGATGTTTATGTTTTGCCATAGAAGAAGGAGGAGGAGGATATCGCCACTTACCTCACTCCATGCCACAGCCTAACATAAATTTCCAAACCGTGGGATACAAAGTTTGATCCCAGAATTGGGTCCGAACAAAAATTGTCCAATTGCTTGAATTATGATAAAATCCAAATTATCTAACTCATGAATTAGATTCAAATTTTTGTCGCAATTTTTTTCCATTTGTATTTTCCATGTTTACAGCAGATTCTCTGGCAGTTTTCATGAAAATAAATCAACCATTATGTTGTAGCGCAGTAAGAGTGAGAAAGAGTATCATCTGTTCTCCAAATAAACCTGATCGCTAAAAATTATAACATGGAACCGTCTTCTTCTCGTTAAAATAATGTAGAATAGATACACACAAAGAAGATCAAGTAGCACAATCAAATATTAATATTGGGAAAGAGAGATTACAATAAATAATCATCATAAGCATACATAGCAAGAACAGCAGTGTCATATGGATCGATAAATAAGAAAAGTAAATATTAAAAACATAAGTAATAAATAGTTAAATATTATAGGATAAAGAAGATAAAAACCAATAAAAAGCAGCAGCAGCAGCAGCAACTAAGGTAGGAAGGAATAGGCCTTGTCGAGATTTGGAGTTCTTCCACTAGATCCATTGAAAATGAAGTTGGTGGGGAACGGAATCCTCTTTCTCCTTTTGACAGAAGTGTAATTCTTTGATGATTTGGAGGTCCTTGGGTGGATTTGAAGAGGAATTTCTATAGATGGTGACGTTGCGCAAGAGAGTTGCATTTTGGACAACATATTTGATGAACTGAAGCTCGCTTAGGTTGCCTCCATAATTAATAAAGGAGAACATTTGTAGATGTGATGAAATGCATTGGGGGACAAATTGTGGATGCGGCCAATTCTGATGATCATTACTTAATAATCCAATGTTGCGAATGGTGAGAGTTTGAAGAGAGGGGCAGGCGGAGATGAATTTGATTAGGGAAATCCAGTAATATCCATGATGAAAGCTAATATCCAAATGAGTTAAATTGAGAAAATGAGTGTCTTGTTCTAATGTTTGTAGTAGGAGTTGTTGAGAGCGTAGAAAGTGGAGATTATAAAAGAGTTTCAAAGGCAGCAAAAGAGAAGAAATATAAGAGTCAGAAATGTCGGCTCTAAGCAATTTGGGGAAAGGTTTCAAAGCAGCAGTAGTATCATCAAGAGTATTGTGAGTAACTTGTAAATCTTTCAAGAGCAGATCCTCAAGAAGCGGAGACATAGAGAGAATCTTGATGAGAAATTTAAGCTTTAGAAAATGAACTTGGGTGAGGTGAAGAATTTTAAGAGAAGGTAAATTAGTAGCAAATCTATGAACAAAGTCTATAGTCAAGGCATTCAACTTCAAAACAACAAGAGTTGGAGTGGTTAGAACCTTATATGGCAAGCAAAGGGTGGCGGAAGAGTGGGGGGGCAAAAAAGTGATATTGAGATGTTGAATTTGGAGATCATTAAGCCATAGAGGTAAGGGATTAAAGAAGGGAGAGGCAGAGAGAATAGTAACATTTTTCATGATAGGATGATCAAGTGACATTTCAAACAAAAAAAAGGAGATCACCTGATAATAATTGTCATAGGCGTGGAGTTGATGGATATAGCTTGTGTCATCAATGTTGATATCTGTCATTCTTTGACGGAGTGGTCTCCAGCGCTTTGAGAGAGAGGATGCGGCCATGATTTCTTTTGCGGGCAAAAGAGCTAGGATTCGACATAGCACTTCATCAGGTAAACCACTGATTCTATCTGCATTTGGCATCCCTAGCCAGACTCGCCTCCATCGCTTTGAGAGAAGGCTTGTTGTCGGGATTTGCTCTGAGGGCAAAAATGACAGTATTTCACATAGCAATTCATCGGGTAAACCACTCATCCTATCTTCTGCCATCATAGTTTCATTAATTCAGGATTACGATTGCGATTGCGGCTAGGGTTCAAGTCGAGGAAGAAGAAGAAGAAGAAGAAAAGGAATGATATATCAATCTGGATTCGATTTATTTACTATTTTTCTCTCTTGGGCCGGCCCGCCCGCCCGCCTATCTTATCTTATACTTTTCACAACACAATTAATTGCTTTTTCTCCCTCCCTTCAACTGCCCGCCATATTTTATGTTTTTAATCTTATTTTTCATCGTAAAGAGTAAGCATCAAAATATTTTACTTTTCCAAAGAAAAACCATATACTTTCTCTTCACAAAAATATTTTACTCCTACGACAAAAACAAAACACCCTTATACTATGTGTATGTAAACTACATCTATAAAACTATATACTACCCAAATTGTGATAAAAGAGGATCCTGTAATTTATGTGTTGCATTTTAAAGATCCGTGAAATTTATAAATTATTTTGAGTAAGTAAAATATTATTTTAGACTATTTTCGATAATAAATGGAACCTAAAGCAAATCTACTTTGTAATAATATATTATATTTTAATAAATGGAACCACAAGCTCCTTGGAATCAATTTTGACCTCTCTAAAAATACACAAAATAACTTTCCCAAAAAATATAAACGTGTGAATTTGTTTCCAAGGAGCATAAGCTAAAATTATTAAAATTATCCCTGAATTGTATCTGTAAATTAATTTGAAATTTTTTTCATTAAAAAAAATTGAGTTTTTTATATGATTGGATTTTCACATACCAAGATATATGAAACATTGCCACCACTCTTTCATGGGGAAAAAATGAAGAGATCGTGGGTTAAGATTAACGACACAACAACAATGATATGAAATCGATTTAAATTGTTTTGTAAGTTGTATGTTGCCGATCAAAATTCAAGCAAAGTAATTCAAAGCACAGCAAAATAACATAGACAAGAAAAAATAAAACCATTCTTCGGCGGCGTTGTTAGCATAGAGAGAAACGGTCATCCGATTGGTTTCGTGGGCCATCGTTTTTAGGTTTACGAGTGCGGGCGGCAACTGTGATAGTCCAGCCCTAAATGGTAAGATTGATAGTTCAATAACTGTGATGAGCTCACACATTATAAATGTGGAGAAGTGGGGTGTCCGGGGTTCGAACTCTGGCCCCTGCATATAATATGCAATATCTCTACCAACTGAGTTAAACTCACCGGGATGTAATGATATATTATCTATATACTATACGTTTGAGGCTTTTCCTCAAATGTATATATGGAAATAAATACCTCTAAAACATTCTCATGACATGTGGCTTCATGGACTAAACTCAAGCTTCTCATGCATTTGTCAATTAATTCTATCCTATTTTAGCTTTGATATTATTTTTGTAACCAAAAATTTCTACCATTTAATGATTTATAATTTTTAATCATATTCATTAATTTTTTTATACAACTTAATTTTATATGATTTTGTTTCTAATTTCAAATGTACTTTTTCAAAATTAATGAATATTTTTTTCCACATAAATCAAGGGAGTGATTATTGTTTGACGTTTTTCCTATAAATACTGCTTATGATACTCACATTTTTTACATCATTTCAAAATACAGTACAAAACAAATTTTGAAAGTCTTCTTGAAGCCTCATTTTTTTTTGAAGGAAACCCATATGTTTTTGTTTGTTGAATTGTTCTTTGTTTTATTATTTTCATATTATTTCTCATGACTCTTATTCCAAAGACCAATTCAATTGGTATTGTTTATGTTGTCAGACTTTTATTTGTACATGATTAAAAATTGATAATCGCTTGTTCTCATTAACATATATTGTTGTCTGTGTTTTTATTTATTTTTATTAGAATACATAAAAGTTTTACTTTTATATCGTTTATTGTTTTTTATTTCAGATATAAAAACAAAGTGATTAGAAATGGTGACTCAGAGGAAGCCGCTCACGAGGAAGAAAAGTCATTGTAATATCCCGCTTATTAGTATCAGTTATCAGTGTTAGAAGCAATTAATAAGCGTGGCAATTTAGTAATTCAGGCAATGGCAAAATCGTAAATATTTCAAAGGAGAGGAATTATAAGAATAAGGAAGAGAAAGATATTTCTCATTCTTCATGTTTTCCTTCCCTTCTTTCTCTCCAACCAGCCATCCTTACCCATCACTCTTCTCACTCTCACGCCATTTTTCCCTCACCCAAATCCTTCAAGCTTTCATTCCAATCCTTGTGGGGTTACTAGCAAGTAGATTTTGAGGAAATAGAACAGATAGAGGAAGGAATAAGGAAGGAACAGGCTAGGGTTTGCAAGAACAAGCTGAACCAGCACCAATTAAGGCTTAGGTGAGCTCATTTCAGATTCTAGAACACATCTAAAGAGTTTTTGATAGTTTTTCTACATGTTGTTAAAGATTAGAGTTTACCCTAATTCCTAGTTTGTTTGATCTTTGCTCATGAGTGTTTATAATTGTTAATTTATGGAAGAAAATCCTTTTTATCATGTTAAGGAAGCCTGGGTATCATTGAATGGACAAAAATGGTGAGAAATCAGATTTTTTCACAGGTTTTTACTGATACGGTCGCTGTAGCGACGGACCGTCGCTTGTAGCGACCAGACTGGGATTTTCCCTGCCTAGCCGCGCTTGTAGCGACCGCATAGGCGCTTGTAGCGACGATTGTCGCTTGTAGCGAGGAACTGGGCGCTGTAGCGACCAAGTTCTGCCTATTGTCGCTTGTAGCGACCAGCCTTGAACAGCCCAACCTAGTTGAGCTGTTCTGGGGGTTTTGGTTCGCGCGTGCATGGCTTTTTGGCAACTGTTTTATTATAATATATTTTAGAAACATAAACCACCATTTATGTTCATTCCAAGGGCTTCCAAGGGTTAGGAAATTACTTGAGCAAAGATTAGGCAAAGCTTGGAAAATTCAGGAGTTAGGGACAAATGGTCTAGTAAGCCTAAGAGTGACATATGAGAACGATATGTCCAGAACCTTGAATAGGTTAACAGGAATAGAATTAATTCAGGTAAGTTAAGGGTAGTTTATCAAGATTACCTTAACCAGGCAGATTACAAGATACCTTAATCAGTGGGATTCAATTCCCTAGATTCAGGCATAGTTACAGGTTATCAGGACGTGCCTCGGTGCTCACGTCAGAGTGACATTGGGGGAAACACGTATCAGTTTAATCGGAAAATGTATAAACATATACCAGGAATAATAATTAATATTCAGGACAAGCTTTGTGTCTTCTGTTCTCTCGACCAGTTAGAGAGAACAGGGGGTTTCAGCATTGCTGAAACGGGCAGGAACTTTCCGTGAGGATAACCACACAGAGTTACAGTGTGTCTCCTGTGTTCTCGACCAGTTAGAGAGGACGGGGGGTTCCAGATGGAACGGGCAGGAATCTTCCGCGATGATAACCACACACTTAGGCAAGAGGAGTCCGGTGTTAGCCTGATATGATAGGATTTTCACCGGTTATCAAGGGAATGTACTTCGGGGTTACTCCACCCGGGGGCATTCCGTAAAATGAACTCAGATAATAATGTTTGTCCAACGCTAACAGTTAACTTAAAGTATCAGTTACCATTCTATTTTATTATCAGTCAGGAAATATTTACTCAGATAATCATCAGACTTCAGTTAACAGTTGCCAGACGGTGATTCTAGGTTTCCCCTTAATCACCAGGTCTGCAGGATCAGTCAGTTGACCCCTATGGACAGAGTAAGACTTGGCGATCATAGGTATCCCCAAGATCGCCGAGGTAGGCACGGCGACCCTAGGTTCCATGAGGTTGCCAAACAGTAGGTAGGGTAGGAGCTCACTGAGACTTTATGTCTCATCCCTTTCCTTCTGGTGCAGGTTCTTCTCAGGTGGCAAGACGCAAAGGTAAAGAGAAAGCTACGGATTGATCGTGCCGTATTATGTTTTTATGTGGATGTCGTATAAGGATGATGTAAATGATGTATATTATAAGGAATGTTGTATCGGATTCTTGAGATGTATTATAAACTTATGTATGGTGTAATCAATAAACAACTTTTCTGTATTGTATTTAATGTATCCAGTACGAAATTTTAATACTCGTAAGAGATCCTAGGCAATCTCTATATGGGTGTTACAGTCATATTATGAGCGTTACAAAAGACACTGAGATAATGAGTTGTTTGAATTTAGTGTACATGAACGAGAAAGAATGGACTGAAGATCGTATTTATTTTGTTGAAAATTTTAGTGTTGTGGATTGTGAATGCATTTTTTTCCATTATTTGTAATTAATAATTTATTGTGTATTACATGTACATAAATAATTCAAATATATTAATACACATGTATAAAGTTACAATTATTTTTTTTTTGCTAAAAAAAGTTACAATTTTTTTGCGAAATTAATATTTTTTTAATACCATTAATATGTCTTTTTTCATGACAATTATTTTAATAATTTTTCTCCCTCGTTAACGGTTTTCTCCTATATTTTTTTTTCATTCCCATTCAATTTCAGTAATAAAATCAAAATATCTTCTATTATAAAATGTATTTTTTTTTCTCTTTTTGACCAAATAAAACACAATCCTTTAAATGTCATCTCCTCTCACTTATTTGGTAATTATTAATGTGATACAAACTTCCTAAATAAGTCATAGAATTGCAATATTTTGAATAAACATTAATTTTAAAGAAATTATTCTCCTTAATGAATAATGAAGTCTTCACAAATAAGCCATGTCATTATAATATTTCAGATAAAAATAATTAATTAATATGAGGAGATTCTCCTTAATGACAAATTATTATAATAATAATTAGTAGTAAATATTTTGATTTTTTATAAATATAATTACGATAGTTTTAGTTAATATTTTATGAATAAATCAAAATAATTAGTAAACTAAATTTTTTACAAAAAAAAACGAAATATTTATGAATAATTGTATCACTAAATTGAATTTCACACCTATTGAACAAGTATAAATAAAAAAACCTTTATTTTCTTCAATTTAGTAGTTGAGGCGGGACTTGCAAAGGCCTCAAAAGAAAGAGCGGCAGCTTATGAGAAGAAGAAAAGCAGAATGTCAGATAAGTATCACGATAAGCTCAAGCCGAAAGGATCCCCTCAGAGAGGGAAGCAGACATACTCTCCAAGATCAAATCCTCCACGGACTAATCCTACTTGTAAGACGTGTGGGAGAATGCATCAAGGAGAGTGCATGGAAGGCGCTAATGTGTGCTTTGGATGTAAGCAACCCGGACACTTCTTGCGAGAATGTCCCTATAAGCGAGGAAAAGGAGTAGCTGAAGGAACTACAACCAGTAAGGGCAGGGTGTACTCTTTAGATGGCGCAAAGACTCTTGCCAACGAAGATTTGATTGCCGGTATGTGTTACCTTGGTTCTTACCCAGTAAAAGTACTTTTCGATTGCGGCGCTACATGTTCTTTTATTTCACATAAATGTGTAGAGGCACTGCAACTACCTTTGTCTCCTTTGAACCCTCCGATGTTAGTATCTACCGCTACTGAGGGCGGAATTGAGGCAAAGTATGTTTGTGAGAATTGTCCTATCACTGTGTCTAGCAAGACTTATTATGTTGATTTAGTTTGCCTCCCTATGGAGCAACTTGATGTAATCTTAGGCATGGATTGGCTCTCCGCTAACCATGTCTATATAGGATGTTCAGAGAAGAGTATTTATATGCCTACCAGTGATACGACAGAAGGTGTGGCTTTATCTGAATTGATTAACCGCACCCATCAGTTAATCCAGTTTATTTGTGCTCAAGATAAGGGATTCTATGTTATGCTCACTGTGGCTTCAGAGTCAGAGTTAAGCCCCAGTGACATTCCTGTTGTTAATGAGTACCTAGATGTTTTTCCTTCAGAAGTCACGAGTTTACCTCCAGAGCGTGAGGTGGAGTTTTCAATTGATTTGATTCCAGGAGCGGAGCCCGTGTCTGTGGCACCGTACAGAATGTCACCAACAGAACTGAAAGAGCTGAAATCTCAACTCGAGGATTTAATCCAGAAGCATTTCATCCGACCCAGTGTATCACCTTGGGGTGCTCCAGTTTTGTTAGTCAAGAAAAAGGATGGAAGTATGAGGTTGTGTATTGATTACCGCCAACTTAACAAAGTGACTATCAAGAACAGGTACCCTCTTCCAAGGATTGATGATCTTCTAGACCAGCTCAAGGGAGCAACAGTATTTTCCAAGATTGATCTTCGATCGGGTTATCATCAGATTCGTATTAAATCTTCAGATGTGTCTAAAACGGCGTTTCGAACGCGTTACGGGCACTATGAATTTTTGGTCATGCCATTCGGTGTAACCAATGCTCCGGCAGTATTCATGGATTACATGAACAGGATATTTCAGCCCTATCTCGATCAATTTGTGGTGATTTTCATTGATGACATTTTGATCTATTCTAAGGATCCTCAGGAGCATGCTCAGCATTTGAGAATTGTGTTGGATGTCCTTAGAGACAAGCAGCTGTATGCTAAGTTTAGCAAGTGTGAGTTCTGGTTATCTGAGATTAAGTTTTTGGGTCATGTTATCTCTCAAGGAGGAGTAGCTGTTGATCCATCTAAAGTAGAGGCTATTCTCAATTGGGAAAGACCAAAGAATGTAGCGGAAGTCAGGAGCTTTCTAGGCTTGGCAGGTTATTATCGAAGATTCATTATGAAGTTTTCTCAGATTGCCTTACCCCTGTCACGTCTCACCAGAAAAGATGTACCCTTTATTTGGGATGATGAATGTGAAGAAAGTTTCAGAATTTTAAAGAAGAAATTGACTAAGGCCCCTGTGTTGGCAATACCAGATCCCGAGAGGAGATACACCGTTTTCTGCGATGCATCTTCCAAGGGGCTGGGAAGTGTTCTCATGCAAGGAGAAAATGTAATAGCTTATGCCTCTAGACAGCTCAAGACCCATGAGGAGAATTACCCCACTCATGATCTTGAGTTAGCAGCAATAGTTTTTGCATTGAAGATATGGAGACATCATTTGTATGGTGCGCAGTTTGATTTGTTTAGCGACCATAAGAGTTTGAAGTATTTGTTTGATCAACGAGATCTGAATATGAGGCAAAGGCGACGGATGGAGTATTTGAAGGATTTTGATTTCGATCTGAAATACCATCCAGGAAAAGCAAATGTGGTGGCAGATGCCTTAAGTCGAAAGGCTTTGGTTAAAGCTGAGGTGATGATGCACACGTGTGGGCTGTATGAGAAGTTTAGAAATCTCAACCTCCATGTTACCGTTTTGGATGGTGGCATCTTGTTAAACAAGTTAGATATTTCGTGCGACCTACGATCCAGGATTGCACAAGCGCAGAGCATGGATATGGATCTTCAAAGGAAGGTTAGACAACCTGAGTTTTCTTTTGCACCTGATGGAACATTAATGTTTGAGGGAAGAGTTTATGTCCCGAACGATGAGGAATTGAAAAGGTTGATTTTAGAAGAGGCGCATAAGAGTAGTTTCAGCATTCATCCAGGTACCACCAAGATGTATCAAGATTTAAAAAGGGATTATTGGTGGCCAAGCATGAAAAGAGATATTGCGGAATTTGTAGCGCGATGCATTGTCTGTCAGCAGGTGAAGATTGAACATCAAAGGCCTGCGGGAATGTTAGTACCGTTGGAAATTCCACAATGGAAATGGGAAGATATAACCATGGATTTTGTGAGTGGATTACCTCGGACGCAGCGAGGACATGACTCCATATGGGTTATAGTGGATCGGTTAACCAAGTCAGCACATTTCTTGCCAGTCAAGACCACTTACCGAGCCTCTCAGTATGCTGAGTTGTTTATTTCAGAGATAGTGAAACTCCATGGTGTACCTGCTAGTATAGTATCTGACAGAGACCCTATCTTCACATCTCACTTTTGGAAAGCTTTTCAGAAGGCTTTGGGGACAAGATTAAAGATGAGCACGTCCCATCACCCACAAACAGATGGACAATCAGAAAGAACTATACAGACATTAGAGGATATGCTACGTGCATGTATCCTGGAAGATGGAGGAAGTTGGAACGACCACCTACCCTTAATTGAATTTTCTTACAACAACAGTTACCATTCTAGCATTGGAATGGCACCTTATGAAGCCCTGTATGGTAGGAAATGTAGAACTCCACTTTGTTGGGCTGAGGTGGGAGATAAGAGCATTTTGGGACCCGAGATCATTCAGGAGACGACTCTAAAGATTAAATCCATTCAGGATAAAATGAGAATAGCACAAAGTCGTCAGAAAAGTTATGCTGATAGGAGGCGAAGACCCTTAGAGTTTGAGGAAGGAGATCATGTATTCCTTAAGGTTACACCCAAGTTGGGATTAAGAGGAGCATTCAGAACTAAGAAGCTTTGTCCAAGATATGTAGGACCATTCCAGATACTTCGTCGTATTGGTCCGGCAACTTATCAGTTAGCGCTGCCACCAGCCATGTCAGGATTGCATGATGTATTTCACGTCTCTCAGCTGAGGAAGTTCATTCCTGATCCTTTTCAACCAGTGGAGTTAGACAGCATTGATTTGAGATCAGATTTGACTTTTCAGCCTGAGCCAGACCAGATAATTGATCGTGATATTAAGTCTTTGCGAAACAAAGAAATCCCTATTGTTAAGGTGGTATGGAAGGGTTCTCCCGACGGCGAAGCAACGTGGGAGCTGGAGTCAGAGATGCAAGAGAACTATCCCCATCTATTTTCAGGTAAATTCTAAATTTCGAGGACGAAATTTCTTTAAGGGGGGTAGATTGTAATATCCCGCTTATTAGTATCAGTTATCAGTGTTAGAAGCAATTAATAAGCGTGGCAATTTAGTAATTCAGGCAATGGCAAAATCGTAAATATTTCAAAGGAGAGGAATTATAAGAATAAGGAAGAGAAAGATATTTCTCATTCTTCATGTTTTCCTTTCCTTCTTTCTCTCCAACCAGCCATCCTTCCCCATCACTCTTCTCACTCTCACGCCATTTTTCCCTCACCCAAATCCTTCAAGCTTTCATTCCAATCCTTGTGGGGTTACTAGCAAGTAGATTTTGAGGAAATAGAACAGATAGAGGAAGGAATAAGGAAGGAACAGGCTAGGGTTTGCAAGAACAAGCTGAACCAGCACCAATTAAGGCTTAGGTGAGCTCATTTCAGATTCTAGAACACATCTAAAGAGTTTTTGATAGTTTTTCTACATGTTGTTAAAGATTAGAGTTTACCCTAATTCCTAGTTTGTTTGATCTTTGCTCATGAGTGTTTATAATTGTTAATTTATGGAAGAAAATCCTTTTTATCATGTTAAGGAAGCCTGGGTATCATTGAATGGACAAAAATGGTGAGAAATCAGATTTTTTCACAGGTTTTTACTGATACGGTCGCTGTAGCGACGGACCGTCGCTTGTAGCGACCAGACTGGGATTTTCCCTGCCTAGCCGCGCTTGTAGCGACCGCATAGGCGCTTGTAGCGACGATTGTCGCTTGTAGCGAGGAACTGGGCGCTGTAGCGACCAAGTTCTGCCTATTGTCGCTTGTAGCGACCAGCCTTGAACAGCCCAACCTAGTTGAGCTGTTCTGGGGGTTTTGGTTCGCGCGTGCATGGCTTTTTGGCAACTGTTTTATTATAATATATTTTAGAAACATAAACCACCATTTATGTTCATTCCAAGGGCTTCCAAGGGTTAGGAAATTACTTGAGCAAAGATTAGGCAAAGCTTGGAAAATTCAGGAGTTAGGGACAAATGGTCTAGTAAGCCTAAGAGTGACATATGAGAACGATATGTCCAGAACCTTGAATAGGTTAACAGGAATAGAATTAATTCAGGTAAGTTAAGGGTAGTTTATCAAGATTACCTTAACCAGGCAGATTACAAGATACCTTAATCAGTGGGATTCAATTCCCTAGATTCAGGCATAGTTACAGGTTATCAGGACGTGCCTCGGTGCTCACGTCAGAGTGACATTGGGGGAAACACGTATCAGTTTAATCGGAAAATGTATAAACATATACCAGGAATAATAATTAATATTCAGGACAAGCTTTGTGTCTTCTGTTCTCTCGACCAGTTAGAGAGAACAGGGGGTTTCAGCATTGCTGAAACGGGCAGGAACTTTCCGTGAGGATAACCACACAGAGTTACAGTGTGTCTCCTGTGTTCTCGACCAGTTAGAGAGGACGGGGGGTTCCAGATGGAACGGGCAGGAATCTTCCGCGATGATAACCACACACTTAGGCAAGAGGAGTCCGGTGTTAGCCTGATATGATAGGATTTTCACCGGTTATCAGGGGAATGTACTTCGGGGTTACTCCACCCGGGGGCATTCCGTAAAATAAAGTCAGATAATAATGTTTGTCCAACGCTAACAGTTAACTTAAAGTATCAGTTACCATTCTATTTTATTATCAGTCAGGAAATATTTACTCAGATAATCATCAGACTTCGGTTAACAGTTGCCAGACGGTGATTCTAGGTTTCCCCTTAATCACCAGGTCTGCAGGATCAGTCAGTTGACCCCTATGGACAGAGTAAGACTTGGCGATCATAGGTATCCCCAAGATCGCCGAGGTAGGCACGGCGACCCTAGGTTCCCTGAGGTTGCCAAACAGTAGGTAGGGTAGGAGCTCACTGAGACTTTATGTCTCATCCCTTTCCTTCTGGTGCAGGTTCTTCTCAGGTGGCAAGACGCAAAGGTAAAGAGAAAGCTACGGATTGATCGTGCCGTATTATGTTTTTATGTGGATGTCGTATAAGGATGATGTAAATGATGTATATTATAAGGAATGTTGTATCGGATTCTTGAGATGTATTATAAACTTATGTATGGTGTAATCAATAAACAACTTTTCTGTATTGTATTTAATGTATCCAGTACGAAATTTTAATACTCGTAAGAGATCCTAGGCAATCTCTATATGGGTGTTACAGTCATATTATGAGCGTTACAAAAGACACTGAGATAATGAGTTGTTTGAATTTAGTGTACATGAACGAGAAAGAATGGACTGAAGATCGTATTTATTTTGTTGAAAATTTTAGTGTTGTGGATTGTGAATGCATTTTTTTCCATTATTTGTAATTAATAATTTATTGTGTATTACATGTACATAAATAATTCAAATATATTAATACACATGTATAAAGTTACAATTATTTTTTTTTTGCTAAAAAAAAGTTACAATTTTTTTGCGAAATTAATATTTTTTTAATACCATTAATATGTCTTTTTTCATGACAATTATTTTAATAATTTTTCTCCCTCGTTAACGGTTTTCTCCTATATTTTTTTTTCATTCCCATTCAATTTCAGTAATAAAATCAAAATATCTTCTATTATAAAATGTATTTTTTTTTCTCTTTTTGACCAAATAAAACACAATCCTTTAAATGTCATCTCCTCTCACTTATTTGGTAATTATTAATGTGATACAAACTTCCTAAATAAGTCATAGAATTGCAATATTTTGAATAAACATTAATTTTAAAGAAATTATTCTCCTTAATGAATAATGAAGTCTTCACAAATAAGCCATGTCATTATAATATTTCAGATAAAAATAATTAATTAATATGAGGAGATTCTCCTTAATGACAAATTATTATAATAATAATTAGTAGTAAATATTTTGATTTTTTATAAATATAATTACGATAGTTTTAGTTAATATTTTATGAATAAATCAAAATAATTAGTAAACTAAATTTTTTACAAAAAAAAACGAAATATTTATGAATAATTGTATCACTAAATTGAATTTCACACCTATTGAACAAGTATAAATAAAAAAAACCTTTATTTTCTTCAATTTAAATAATTTTTAAACCTATATACATAAGTGGGTTCTCCCATCCCAATCAGATTTTTTTTTCTTCCATATGCATAAGCCAACACTTGAACCGCTAATCACATGCTTAAAGGGACCAAATCCTTTACCACTTGGACCAATTTATTGTTGGTAGGAAGACAAATATCTAAAATGATCAAAAGTAATATAAATGATATTAATGTGATCATTTATTAAGGAGAATATTTTAAGCAATATTCTAAACAATTCATCAAATTTTAATATTTTGACTAACTATTATTTAATGAGAATATTCTCTTTAATGAATAATTAAGTCTTCATAATATATCAATACTCCACACCATCTCTTTTTTTTTTTTTGTTTATAAAATTTGCGACAAAAACAAGTTTTAAACTTCTTCTTTTTTTATAAAAAAAAAGTAACAAGATCCGGTCCAACAAGTTAAATCGGTTGAACTGTCGAATTCATCATATACCTCCCTCAGGCCTAATGTATGATTTTAAAATAGGTCTAATGTTATGGATAAAAAAACAATTTTATATTAATATATGATTAAAAA
This sequence comes from Medicago ruthenica, assembly GCA_018208015.1. Lineage (NCBI taxonomy): Eukaryota > Viridiplantae > Streptophyta > Magnoliopsida > Fabales > Fabaceae > Medicago > Medicago ruthenica. The sequence goes on from CM031371.1 coordinate 40,025,663, forward strand.
GGAGAACTTCACATAATATATCAATACTCACACTATCTCATTATTTTGTTAAGAAATATTGCGACAAAAACATGTTTTATTTTTTATAAAAAAGTAACAAGATCCGGTCCAACCAGTTAAATCGGTTGAACTGTCGAATTCATCATATACCTCCCTTGAGCCTTTTTTTTAAGGAATATACCTCCCTTAGGCCTAATGTGTGATTTTAGAATAACCCTAATATTATGGATAAAAAATAATTTTTTAATAAAAAATAAATAGTTATTGAGATAATATAGTAGTACTGATATATTTGAGTTTCATTACAAATTGGGTCTATAAATTATTCGAATTCGTATAATAGTACTCATATATTAGTTTTTTATGATTAATATATTAAAGTTTTGAAATATTTGGATCTTTAAAAGCATATAGAAATTTACCATAACTGACTTTGTTGACTTTGAAACAAATAAGGAAAATTAAAATGCATTAAAAATAAGAATATGAAAGTAAATTAAAAATGCATTGATGAGATATCTATCCAACCATCATGTTAAACATAACTGAATTTCTATCATGTATGTATATAATTTCAATTTTTTTTTTGTGTATTGTTGAGATAAATATTAGTCATTTTTTATATTTTTAGAAACGGTCATATTACCAAATTACCTTGCAAAATATATGTTGATGTTATTCTTCAATTGTATTAAATTCCACAAGTTTATGATTTTTTTTTTTGAAGGACCACAAGTTTATGATTTGATAAATTTGAAAATATAAATTAAAATAATTATTTATTTCATGTTATAAAATATAATGAATATCAAATTTCAAATGATTTACTAATCCTTAAAACTCGTCCTTAATAATAAGTTAGGAAAAACAAGCAATTAAAATATATCACTAATTAAATGCACTATTTTGCTACAATAATAAACTTTTTGATTCTTTACAATTTTCCTTTTTTTTGAAGTTTGAACTTGGAAATCTCAAATATAATGGTCCTTTGATTTACTAAATGTTTTTACATTCTCATAAATGAGAATTTAAAATATAAATGTATCAGTTTTTTCTGTTACCATGTTATTAGAGTAAAGATCCTCTCCATTTAAAAAAATAAATGGAGCTTGCCATTAGGAAAAAGATAGACACATAAAATAGGTGGTGGGTCCTATCATTAATGGGTTCTACCATCATTAATTATTTTTAAGTTATTAGTATGATGTTTTCATTGCTGCTTAATAGTGACTAATCTCTGTCGCTGAATCAGTGTGACACACAAGATGGTTTCTCCTCTCGTGGCTGAATTTTGTCCAAATGAAGATCTAGGGTGTGTTTGTTACAAGTTTACTAAATTTTATTCCCGGGTATAAAATGTTAAAGAAAATTTTCCCAAAAAGGGTGGGAATAAAGTTGCCATGAAGATGAGAATAAACTCATGTGTAAACTACTTATTATAATCCCTATTTTTAAGGTTCCCGTGAACATCATAATGTTAACCAAACATTTTTTTCTAAATACCTTGGAATAAAATTCACATCTTTATATTCCAAAGAATGTTATTCCTAGGAATAAATTTGGTAAACTTAAAACAAGCACACACTAAAGATCGAACCCCTAACCATTTGCAACATAATTAGGTTACTAAAAACCCATTGTAATATAATCTTTTTTAATAAATTTTATTTTTATAAGAGTTTAAAATCCATGTATCGTAAGTGTAAGTTTTTTACATTGCGTAAGTTTTTTAAAAATTCACGACAACCAATCATATGCATGCGTAAGTGTGTGACATTAAAAATGAATATGATAAAAGGTAAATATTTATATAATCTAACAATTGTGGTTGAATGATAGTTTAAAGTCTCTTTACCCATATAATGCATGTGAATTAGATTATTTTTACAATTGCATCTATCTACCGATTTGTTCTTAGACTTACTTTGCCATAAATATGTTTTTTATGGGGTGCCACAATTAGGTTGTGTACTTCTCTTATGCGTCTTTTTTATTTTTAACAAGTTTTATTTTATGATTTTTTTCGGATAATGATTTTGTACATTTCAAATTGTTTATTTATCAATTATTTTCTTATTAAATATTAACAAGTCACTACTTTTCGCCTAATATCACACTATTTTCGGTAACCTATTTATGTTTTTTATAAGCTACAAGTAGATAAAAAAAGGAAAAATAACTGAAGTCTAGGTGCACATAAATCTAGCCCAAAAAAAGGAAACAAAAAAGATAGAGATAGAAAAACAACTAAATTAAAGAGTGTGATGAAATAAAAATCAATTATAAAGCGGGTACTCTCATTCAGCACTCACTCATCCATCCATGCTAAAAACATAATCAAATTAACTTCATTTCTTTCCTTTCTTTTTTTCAAACAAAAAAAAAAACTTAAATTTTTCATTAATCTGTCAAATATTTATTCAAAGTCTTGTCTCTCATTGTTTCTTTCAATAAAATCTAACCTCCACTATTATACTAATGTTTTTTTTTCTCTTGAAGCCAAATGAGATTAACGTAAATAGTTATCATCCCAGCACAAGATGTGCATGGAGTCGAAACAAAGAAAAGTCACACACGTGTACCACAAAGCCGAACTGGCTAAACAAGATGAAAAATCGTTAAGTGGTCATTCCAAGACAAACTAATGGAATTACCCATCAAGCATGCAAATCAACAGATAAATTACAAAACGTAGCTATAATCTATTATACCTATGTTGAGAAGCATCTTTGAACCAATCACGATTTTGTCACAATTTTGATTTTCAACGATTCATCTATGACCGTTTTCAGAGGAATAAACAGTCAATTTAGTCCTCAAACTATCACTCTCTCACGAATTTGCTTTCTAAACTATTAAAATGAACTAAAAGATCCATAAATCATACTTAAAAAATTTATGGTGTTCTTTATATGGTCCATTGATAAGGGACTTAATATAGACCTCACCTTAGAATCCACCTATAACTATGCATTGAATTTTTTTAGTCATTTTCTTTCTGAATTTAGGGACAACTTCAGTAAAACATTGATTATTTAAACCATTTATTTTGGAGAAAAATAACACATGTATTTTTTTTTATCATCAGCGCAGAAGTGACAAGTACCACTGAAACTCACATGCAACTGTGTGGTTCCAGTTCAAACCCAAATAAAAGTATCCGACCTAACAATATATCAGCATTGTCACTTGAGCTAGGTCTTACAAACATAACAATATAAATGTTTTATTGTTTTCTAAGAAATACATAGACGTACTAATTTTCTTTTTCAATAAACCTAAATAATTTGTTAAATCTTATGATGTTTTTTATATGGTACACCGGTGATAGAATTGATAAAACCGTCATCTTGAAATCCACATGTCATACCCCAATTTTTGACCTAAAATTTCTTTTTCATTTGTCTTTTTAGGTCGGAATTTGTTCGTCGTTTCAGACAAAATTTTGACAGGGAGGTATTTTAAAATACCTCATTTTTTGGTTCCGAAGGCGACAGTCTTTTATTATTTTTTTTTTATTGTGTTAATTTTTATTTTTATTTCCTTTTTCATTTATTATCCCTTTTTTTTATCTTTATCATTTTCTTTTATTTTTTTGTTATTTTCGTTTTTTTATATACACATTTTTTTTATTTATTTAGGGTTGACATTCTTTTTTATTTATTTAGGGTTGACATTGACTTATTGGTTTAATGAGTCAAGTGTCAATTAATCCTTGCCTTGTTTAGATTGTTGACTGATCAAATTCATGAGTCATCAATGGCTTTCAAAGGCATTGATCTGGCTTTGCATAATAAAAGGGAGGAGACCACCATCAGAAAAGGGGGAGCCAATTACCAACAGAAAAACTCATCAGAGAACAACTCCCATCAAAAAGCCACAATCAGTAATCATCAGAAAACACACAAAAACAAACCGTACAATCTCTCCTCCCTCACAGCCACTCAGCCGTACGCCATTCCTCCTCTTAAACCACTAAACACAATCCGGCCATATAAACCTACTTCCTCACCCTCCCACATACTACAGCCATTCGGCCATCCCTTCTCCAAACACCAAGAACTCAGCCAAGCCAACCGTCCTCCTCCCTCACCTCTCAAAACCGCAGCCACACGCACAGATATCACTCACGCCCTCATCCTAAACACACACAACTCAGTTCACACGCCCAGCCTTCCCCCAAACAGAAACCCAACGCAGCCCTCAGCCACCACTCAATCAACAACCACCTCGCACACATACCAACAACAACACTTCCTCCCCACGCCCTCTAACTCACGCACAGCCAAACCACCAACACACGCGAACCCAGCCACTCCCACAAACACCACTCACGGCCACAATCACCCTAACCCACCACACATAAACCCACGGCCAACCTCACCAACCGGCCGCGGCTCCACCCTTCTCACCAATACAAACCCTAGATTCGGCCAGGCTTTTTTTTTGGAGAGGAAGAGAGAGCGCTGAGAGAAAAAGAGAGGAAGAGAGAGCGCTGAGAGATGAGAGAGAGAAAGCTGTGTTGAAAATGAGATAAAAACCGGTCTTTTCATGTTATAAAACACCGAACCGGTTCGGTTCACTCGAACCGAACCGGTCTGATCTTCTCTTCTTCCCTTCTTCAGCCCACACGGCCCAGTCTCTCTTTCCTTCCACTTTTCTGATTTCTTCTCTGCACCCCCCTTTCTGCTAGTGCACCCCCCTTTTCCTTTTTATTTTATTTTATTTTCTTTATCATTTCTTGCATTTTACTTTTTAATTCCTTATTGCTTTTCATGCATGTTATTTCATGATATTTATCTCCTAGTATTTCATGCATTTTTTTTTTATTTTCCTTTTATTTCATGCATTTTTCATTTTATTTTTATTATTTGCATATTTACTTATTTTTAGTGCCTTTGCAATTTTTTTTATTTTTATTTATTATTTTTCCATTTCTTAGAATGTATTTAGGTACCATGTAAAAAAGATAAATGAGAATATGCACTGACACTCACACTTTATTTATTCTGCTTTATGTCTTTTATTTATTTTTATTTTATTTCGCTTTACAAACAAAAAAATACAAAAAATATTAGGTTAGTTTAAATTTCAAAAGGGTTTCGTGGTGATCCAACGTCACCACGGAATTTCTTCGCGTTTAGTTTTTTTTAGTTACATTTTTTAGTCTTAGTTAATTAAAAAAAACAAAACCAAAAACATGCAAATAACAAAAAAACACAAAAAAAAATCTTTTTCTAAATAAACCTTGATTTTCAATCAAGTGTCCCTTTTTTCTTTTATTTTCTTTAAACAACCATTAATCCACTTTAATTACACTTTAATCATTTTCAAAAATAAAAAACACAAACCAATTCCATTTTGCCACTTGGCTTTTATTTTTAAAACCTTTTTTAAAAACTAATAAAAAACACCAAACAAATCAACCGTTATTTTTACCCCGAACTACGAGGTTTTGATCCCTCACGGGTACGTAGGCAGAGGACCTTGTCCTTCCAAATCATAAAAAACATTTTTATTTTTTTTCTCACTTTTCTAATTCATTCTTTTCCTTTTTTTTAAAAAAAATAATAATAAGCAAGTTATAGCCAAAGTAAATAAATAAAATCAAGAGGTTCTCGTAGAGTACTACGAACGTTTAGGGTGCTAACACCTTCCCTAAACGTAACTAACCCCCGAACCCTAAATCTTTTAAATTGTGGTAATTTAGAACTTTTTTCCACTTTTCATTTAAAAAAATTAAAAGTTCAGTCGTGAATAAAATTAGTGAGTCAACGCTAATCAATAGCTTGATCTCCGAAAATCACCGCGACTCCACATATAAGTATGCATTCAATTTATTGTCATTTTATTTATGACATTAGAGACAACTTCAATAAAGCATTGATTATTTAAATCAATTGTTTTGAAGAGGAAAAAAAAACGTAACACATGTATGTTTATTTCGTCGGTAGACGAAGTGGCAAATACCACCCAATTACTCACACACATATATGGGTAGTTCCGGTCCAAACCAGAGTGAAATTGTCTAACCTAACAATATATCGCCGTTATCAGTTGAGCTAGGTCTTACAAACATAACACATATTTTTTACAAAGGCTTAATTGTGTTTTTAACCATCTTGTCCCAAAAACATAAGGAAAATAAACCTTTTAACATGAAACATTTTATTATGAATGTGATATTATATATTCTAAATCTTATTCAACATAAAACATTTTATTTTTTGAGGTGTTGGGTTGAAGAGATTAGATGCTTATTATGACTTAGGAATAAGTATATTTCAAAATTTTGAGATATTTTTTGATAACATGTTATAAAAAAAAGTTAAAAAATTATGATTTAAATTAGACGAATATGAAGGTGAGAAAAACAAACACACAAGAAGGGGGGGTTGAATTGTGTGACTCTAAAAACTTGTTCTTTTTCTTTTTAAAGCTTAAGGTTCAGTTCAGAAGCTGATATGATCAGTTCTGAACAGATATCAGAAGTTGAATGCAGCGGATTAAAACAAGTTAAGAGGTAAGGGAAAGAGAGACACACAGAAATTATACAGGTTCCTTCTCAATGTGAGAAGTAGTCCTGTCCCCTTGTGTCCAACAAGAGAGTTTCACTATAATCAAGTTCTGATTACAATTGCTCAATCACTAAGAAAGAGACTTCCAGCTGCTCAATCACAAAGAAAGAGACTTCTATGCTCAACCACCAAGGAAGAGGCTTCCAATGCTCAAGTCACTAAGACAAGAGACTTCTCAATGCTCAAGTCACTAAGACAAGAGGCTTCTGACTCAGACCACAAAGGAATGAGTTTACAATTGCTTAGTATTCAGACTAAGACTTTAGGGACCAAACTGGTTTACAAGTGAAATAGTTTGGGATGAACACTTGATCAAATATCAGAGGTGTTCTCTAAATACAACACAGGTTAAGACTCTTAACCTTCAGAAATTCTAAGTTACAAAGACTAAAGAATTTCTAAGAGATTTGAACTTTGACAGTTTTTACTCAGAAAACAGGGCAGAGTTTCAGCAATACGTTTCAAGAGTCTTTAACATTTTCTTCTTCAAATCTCCCTCCTTTTATAGATAAAAATGGAGCTGTTGGAGATTTGCTGGAAATCAGGAATTTAGCCGTTGCAATTGGGCTAGGTTGCTGCAAATGTGTGCTGCACTTTTTCTGTCAGAACAGGGCAGGTGCCATTTTTGAATTGGCCCACCTTTAATCCTGGAGAATGTTTGGGTCAGGGAGACAACTGTTCCATTGAGTTGTTCTGACACTTCCAGGCATTAAATGCGCACAGTACTGGTTGCTTTTCCATGCCATATCAGCTTCAGAAGCTTCTCAGTGAATAGTGATCAGAAGCTGCTTCAGTTGTACGGATCAGAAGCTGGTCTTCAGATGCTGACTTTTCGTTGACTTCATCAGAAGCACCCAGTCTTCAGAAGCTGCACTTCAGGAGCATTTCTTCAGGACCACTTCAGAGGCTTCACTTCATGAGCACTTCTTCAGGACCAGTTTCTTCTCAGCCTTGCAACCTTGCCTCTTGGCTTTCCTTCTTGCTCTTTAGCTTGTTCTTCATAACCATTATCAATCAATTCTTAATAAGCATGTGGTTCTGAACACTTGAACAAAGCATTAGCAAATAACCAATTTTCTCTTTAATACTTTGTTATCATCAAAACCATAAAGAGAGATATGTTTACACATAAATGTTTCAACAATCTCCCCCTTATTTTATGAGAGACTTGCTAAACACATTTTGTTCCAACAATCTCCCCCTTTTTGATGATGACAAACATAAGTATTAAAACAGAAAATTGTTGTTAACTTAATTAACAAGTTAACTGCAGGGTGAGGTTTGTAAGCTCCCCCTGAGTCTGTTCCAAGTTAATTAAGTTCAGTTAAAAACACAAATGTGAAAATTTCAGAATTGTTGTTAAGTGTAATTAACAATCTGACTTCAGGAGAGGTTTGTAAGCTCCCCCTGGGTCTGACAATCCTCAAGGTTAGGTTTGTAAGCTCCCCTTGATTTTTATCCATGTTAATTAATCTTAACTTAAAATAATATGGTGAAATTTACACTTAGAATTCAAAATGACTTGTTGACTTCAGGTTCTGAGGTTTGTAAGCTCTCCCCCTAAGTCTGATAATCCACAGGATGAGTTTTGTAAGCTCCCTGAGTCTTATCCAAGTTATTTTAAATTTATCTTAACTCACTAAGAGTTATATATATCTCACAGAATATATCAGAGCTAGGATATCACCTCAGAGGCTAAGAGTTAAAAAGCAGTTCTCATAAGTTAAATGTATCAGAGCTAGTCAGAAATGTATCAGAGCTTAACTTAGCTTATCTGATCAGTATCAGAACTTAATCCTAACACTTGTATCAGAGCCCTAACAATTGTATCAGAGCTTTAATAGGCTTAGCTTCTAACAATTTTAACTTATTTGGGCTCCTCAGGTGCTTTAATACTTGTTTTACTTTTCTCCCCCTTTTGTCATCAACAAAAAAATCACTACTTTCTCCCCTTAAGACAGAAAAATTTCTTCCCCTTTGTCAAAAGAGTTTGAAAATATCTGTAGCAGAGCAGAAATGGATTGGAAAAGAGTTTGAAAGCAGGTATCAAAGCAGTTCAGTTTCCCCCTTTTTAAACAGAGTTTGAAAGCAATTCTGACACTAAGTTTGAAAGGCTTTAAAAAAATGCAGAATTTGGTAGGGGTTGAACTAGCCAAGATTGTGAGATATTTGTGCAATCATATGGATAACCAAGTAGCAAGGATAATCATCAGAGCCTACTTGATTTATAATGAGTATGTGACTTGCAATAAAAATAGAATGCTGTTCAGAAGCAGAAAAGGTTTGGAGCTTCTGATCAGGTCATTCTTTGTTCAGACATTACTTGTTCAGTACAAACTGGTGCATCATCAGAGCAAAACAACCAGTTGTGTTCAGTATCAGAGTAATTCTGAGTTTGTTTTAAAGAAATATATCAGAATCTGATACCAATTGAGGATTTATTTCAGAGTCTGATACCAGCTAAAAGGTTTTAACTCAGAGTTTGATACCAAATGAAAACATTTCTAAAGACTGATACCAAGATGAAAAGAGTTCTTGAAACTGAACATGTCTGAAACACTTTGGGCTTTTAAAATGTGTCTGTGCTAAACATTTTGATAACAAACTGATACCAACTTGAAAATTATTTGTTAGGTAATTTTAACAATGAGTATCAGAGCATAAAAACACATTTTTACTTGATGACTTTGGGAGGATTATAGTATAACTTTCAAAGCTTTAATCATCATTGCCCAAAACTATACTTATCAGATTCTGACCAACATCAGATTTTCATCAGATTTAGGAGTCAGAAAAATCCAGGTTCTGATCCTTCAGACTCTGAAGTCTTTCAGGCTTAACTTTAGTCAAACTCTCAGAAGATGAGTGTTTGATAAGTCTTAGCTTATGATAAACTCAGAATCAAGGAATACATTCAGATTCAAGCACATTTTCAAGAGATAAAATGCATGTTCAGATTCTTTTTAATAAAATTGAACCTATCTTCTGTTAGGGGTTTTGTGAATATGTCAGCCCATTGATGATCAGTATCAATAAACTGAATATCTAACACACCCTTCTGAACATAATCTCTTATAAAATGATGTTTTATTTCTATGTGCTTGGCTCTAGAATGCAGAATTGGATTTTTAGACAGACATATAGCAGCAGTATTATCACAATAAATAGGAATATTGTCTGCATGAATCTGATAATCCTCTAATTGATGTTTCATCCAGAGCAGTTGTGTGCTACAACTTGCAGCTGAGATGTATTCTGCTTCTGCTGTTGACAAAGCAATGGTTGCTTGTCTCTTGCTAGCCCAGGATATCAGATTCTCACCAAGAAACTGACAGTTTCCACTGGTGGATTTTCTTTCAATCCTGTCCCCAGCATAGTCAGCATCACAGAATCCAACTAGCTTATAATTTAGAGATTTCTTATACAGAAGTCCCAAATTAGTTGTTCCTTTCAAATACCTGAAGATTCTCTTGACAGCAGTCATATGAGATTCTCTAGGATCTGATTGGAATCTAGCACACAGACATACACTAAATAAAATATCTGGCCTAGAAGCAGTTAAGTATAGGAGAGAACCTATCATACCTCTGTACAGCTTCTGATCTACCTTAGAGCCATTGTCCTCTTTGCTTAATGTGCAGGTAGGATGCATTGGTGTTGTCATCAGCTTGCAATCATCCAACTGGAACTTCTTCAGAAGCTCCTTGGTGTATTTTGACTGATGAACATAAACACCCTCTTTGCATTGGTTGATTTGAATTCCCAAGAAGAATTTCAGCTCACCCATCATGCTCATTTCAAATTCATCCTGCATTAACTGATTGCTTCCAGTCTTGCTACTGGAGCAAAAGTTTCAGTGTAGTCTATTCCTTCTTGCTGGCTGTACCCTTGAGCTACCAATCTAGCCTTGTTCCTGATCACTTCTCCTTGTTCATTGAGCTTGTTCCTGAACACCCATTTTGTTCCAATGATGTTCTTCTGATCAGGTCTTGCCACAAGATCCCACACATCATTCCTTTGGAACTGGTTCAGCTCTTCTTGCATTGCTACAATCCAACCATCATCAGCAAGTGCTTCATCAGTAGTTGTGGGCTCAATCATGGATAGCAGGCCAAGCATGGACTCATTCTGAGTGAATGCTGATCTTGTCTTTCTTGGACTGTTCTTGTTTCCAATGATTAACTCCTCAGGATGTGAAGACTTATACTTGAATGAGGTTCTGGGTGGATTAGCTTCTGAAGGGCCACCAGGGATTTGTTCAGAGCCATGCTGGTCTTGATCAGCATCAGGAGTAGTGTCATTGTTGGAGAGTTTCTCAGAGTCTTCATTGATTTCAGCTTCTGAACCTTCATCAGAACCTGAACTAGGTTCAGCTTCTGAAGGCTCTTCTGAGATTCTGACATCTGCAAAACTCTCAACCAGCTCTGGTATTTCACTACCAGGCTTCTTATCATCAAATCTAATGTGTATAGCTTCTTCAACAACATGTGTTTCAGAATTATACACTCTGTATGCCTTGGATCTCTCTGAGTAACCTAAAAAGGTACCCTTTTGAGCCTTGGCATCAAATTTCTTTAGGTAGACCTTATTGTTCAGTATGTAACATGTACAACCAAACTGATGAAAATAAGAAATACTTGGTTTTCTTCCTTTAAATAATTCATATGAAGTTTTATTCAGAATAGGTCTGATGTAGATCCTGTTCTGAATATAACATGCTGTGTTTACAGCTTCTGCCCAAAAGTACTTAGCAATTTTTGACTCATGGATCATGGTTCTGGCCATCTCCTGTAAAGACCTGTTCTTTCTCTCTACAACTCCATTTTGTTGTGGAGTTCTAGGAGATGAGAACTCATGGAAAATCCCATGGTCTTCACAAAAGTTTTCAAAAGGTTCATTTTCAAATTCACCACCATGATCACTTCTGATTTTCAAAATTTTCAAATCAGTTTCTGTTTGTACTTGTTTGCAGAATTTGAAAAACACATCATATGTTTCATTTTTGGTTCTGAGGAATTTAACCCAAGTCCACCTACTATAATCATCAACAATAACAAGTCCATACTTCTTCCCATTGATTGAAGCAGTTCCAACAGGACCAAACAAATCAATGTGAAGGAGTTCTAGAGGTTTAGAGGTGGAAACAATGTTCTTTGGTTTAAAAGAAGTTTTAGAAAACTTTCCAATTTGGCATGCACTGCACAGTGCATCTGAGTGATAATCAATTTGGGGCAAGCCTCTGACCAGCTGTAACTTGCTAAGCTTGGAGATGAGTCTCCAGTTAGCATGTCCCAGCCTTTTGTGCCAGACCCACTTCTCATCACTCACAGACAGAAGGCAAACTACCTTCTGCTGAACCAATTCAGAAAAATTAATTTTGTAAACATTGTTTTTCCTGCTGCCTCTGAACACTACAGACTTGTCTTTGCTACTGATTACAGTGCAAGTGTTCTTATTAAACAGGACTTCATAATTACTATCACATAATTGACTTATGCTAAGTAAATTATGTCTAAGTCCATCTACCAGCCAAACATTATCAATGTACAGGGAAGAATTACCTATCTTACCAGTACCAATGATCTTTCCTTTCTGACTTCCTCCAAATCCCACAGTTCCTCCCTCTTTCAGAGTCAGGGTTTGGAACATAGACTTGTCTCCTGTCATATGATGCGAGCATCCACTGTCCAGGTACCAGGACCTTTCCTTTTCTTTGGATGACAAGCATATCTGCAATTGAAATGATTTCAGACTTAGGTACCCATATTTTCATGGGTCCTTTGGGGTTAGTCTTGAAAGGTTTTGGCTTCTTGTGTCTGAAGTTATGGTATTCAGACTTGTTCTGATACTTTGGATATGAATCCTTGTATTTAGAATAAGTCTTGGTTTCAGAACCTGAGTGCTTCAGAACCTGAGTTCTCAAAGGTTTGGACTCAGACTTCTTCAGAACCTGAGACTTGAAGGTCTTTGGTTCTGATTTGTTCAGAGTCTGACCTGTTGAGTACCTTGGTTCTGATCTCCTTAGAATTCTGACTTTGTTTACTTCAGGCACAAGGCAAGCTTCAGTTTTGCCTTTCTTAAAACAGTTTGAAGCAGAAAACTGATTGGTTTGCTTTGGCTTGCTTTGCCTATCATTCTGAGATTGAAAATGTTTTACATTGACTGGTTTAACAGATTTTGAAGTTTTAATAAACCCAGTCTTAGAAAAAATTGAATCAGAATTATTCAGATTCTGAGACTTACTAGTTCCAGGTTCTGAACACTTCAGATTCTGAACAGGTTTAAGTTCAGAGTCTGATTTCCTCTTACTCTTAGGCTTAGGACCTTTTGGCTTGGATTTAGGCAAGGTTTTAACAGTTGCCTTCATCTTACCCTTAGGCTCAGAAGCTTCAGAGTCTGAGTTGTTCAGAACTTCTGACTTAGTCTCAGATTCTGATATTTTCAGTTTCTCAGAATTATCAGAAGCAGGCACAAAACAAATACTATTGCCTTTTAAAATATTTTCAGAACATGAAGGTGAGTTTAAATCATTTGAAGGTTTGAATAAATCATAGCCAATGCCTTCACCTTTGTTTCTGATCATATTATACATCATGGAGGCAATTTTAGTTCTATTGAATCCAGTTAACATGAAATCTTGAAGAGCTATTTCCTGATCATTAGGAACCTCTTCAGATTTCTTATGAGCCTCTTTTCTGAGTTCCTCAACTTCCTCATCATATTCAAAAATCTGATTCTGAAGTTTAAGGTTTTCCTCAGACAGCAAGTTTGTTTGATTTTTCAAAGACTTAATTTCTTTTAACTTGCTTTTAAGATGACTCATAAGATCATTAACTGTTTCAATTAAATCAGATCTAGAGAGTTCAGAATATACCTCATCTTCTTCATCAGAATCTGAGCATGATTCTGCATCAGAAGATGCAATTGCCATCAGGGCCAAGTTAGCTTCTTCCTCATCAGATTCTGACTCATTATCCAGATCATCCCATGTTGCCATGAGACTCTTTTTGAGCTTATTTCTGAAACTGCTAGACTTTGAGCTGGACTTCTTTGCTTTTTCCTTTGATTTTTCCTTCTGAAGGTCAGGACAATCAGCAATGAAGTGGCCAGGCTTTTTGCAGTTGTAGCAGCTTTCCTTCTGGATATCCCTCTTAGAATTTGAACCAGTTCCTCTGAAGTTACTGCTTCTGTTAGAGAACTTTTTCTTTCTGTTCATCAGATACTGAAGTCTTTTAGAAATCATTGCAAGCTCATCAGCATCTGAATCTTCATCAGAATTTCCCTCAGGAAATTCTTCTTCAGATTCAATTGCTTTCAAAGCTTTAGCAGGTTTTCTTTTAGACTTCAGAGCTAATGTTTTTGGCTCTCTAACAGACTCATCCTCATTGAGTCCCAGTTCATGCACTTTGAGGGAGCTTATAAGATCCTCAATACTTAAAGTATTCAGATCCTTAGCTTCCTCAATGGCAATCACTTTTGGTCTCCATTTGGATGGCAGGCTTCTAAGGATTTTATTCACATGATCAGCTGTGGTATAACTCTTCTTCAGAATCTGAAGTCCAGAAACCAGAGTCTGAAATCTTGAGAACATAGTCTCAATATTTTCATCCTCTTTCATTCTGAACAGTTCATATTGCTGAACAAGTATGTTTGCCTTAGCTTCTCTAACCTTCTGATTACCTTCATAGTTAGAGCAGAGGGATGTGAATATTGCCTTTGCAGTGGACTTGTCACTCAGCTTCTGATACTCAGTGTGAGGCAATGAGTCCACAATGATACCTCTGACATGATGATGCTTCCTATAGATCTTTCTTTCAGCATCACTCAGAGATCTTCTGTTGACAGCAACACCTTCTTCATCTACTGGGATAGTGATTCCATCTTCAATGATATCCCATAGAGTATCATCAATCCCAATAATGTGACTATACATTTTGCTCTTCCACCAAGAGAATTTTTCTGGGTCACCAGTAAACATAGGAGGTTTATTGTGTGACCTAGACTTCTTTTCTTCAGTACTGTAGTCATATTGGACATTTCTTTGATTTCTGGGAGATGGTGGATTTCTGGGAGAAGGTGGAGGTGACTCACTTGTTGAGGCCATGTTTTTCTCAGGATCCTACTGACACACTGTTAAGTGTTAATATCAGAACCGGAGCTCTGATACCAACTGAAGGTGAGAAAAACAAACACACAAGAAGGGGGGGTTGAATTGTGTGACTCTAAAAACTTGTTCTTTTTCTTTTTAAAGCTTAAGGTTCAGTTCAGAAGCTGATATGATCAGTTCTGAACAGATATCAGAAGTTGAATGCAGCGGATTAAAACAAGTTAAGAGGTAAGGGAAAGAGAGACACACAGAAATTATACAGGTTCCTTCTCAATGTGAGAAGTAGTCCTGTCCCCTTGTGTCCAACAAGAGAGTTTCACTATAATCAAGTTCTGATTACAATTGCTCAATCACTAAGAAAGAGACTTCCAGCTGCTCAATCACAAAGAAAGAGACTTCTATGCTCAACCACCAAGGAAGAGGCTTCCAATGCTCAAGTCACTAAGACAAGAGACTTCTCAATGCTCAAGTCACTAAGACAAGAGGCTTCTGACTCAGACCACAAAGGAATGAGTTTACAATTGCTTAGTATTCAGACTAAGACTTTAGGGACCAAACTGGTTTACAAGTGAAATAGTTTGGGATGAACACTTGATCAAATATCAGAGGTGTTCTCTAAATACAACACAGGTTAAGACTCTTAACCTTCAGAAATTCTAAGTTACAAAGACTAAAGAATTTCTAAGAGATTTGAACTTTGACAGTTTTTACTCAGAAAACAGGGCAGAGTTTCAGCAATACGTTTCAAGAGTCTTTAACATTTTCTTCTTCAAATCTCCCTCCTTTTATAGATAAAAATAGAGCTGTTGGAGATTTGCTGGAAATCAGGAATTTAGCCGTTGCAATTGGGCTAGGTTGCTGCAAATGTGTGCTGCACTTTTTCTGTCAGAACAGGGCAGGTGCCATTTTTGAATTGGCCCACCTTTAATCCTGGAGAATGTTTGGGTCAGGGAGACAACTGTTCCATTGAGTTGTTCTGACACTTCCAGGCATTAAATGCGCACAGTACTGGTTGCTTTTCCATGCCATATCAGCTTCAGAAGCTTCTCAGTGAATAGTGATCAGAAGCTGCTTCAGTTGTACGGATCAGAAGCTGGTCTTCAGATGCTGACTTTTCGTTGACTTCATCAGAAGCACCCAGTCTTCAGAAGCTGCACTTCAGGAGCATTTCTTCAGGACCACTTCAGAGGCTTCACTTCAGGAGCACTTCTTCAGGACCAGTTTCTTCTCAGCCTTGCAACCTTGCCTCTTGGCTTTCCTTCTTGCTCTTTAGCTTGTTCTTCATAACCATTATCAATCAATTCTTAATAAGCATGTGGTTCTGAACACTTGAACAAAGCATTAGCAAATAACCAATTTTCTCTTTAATACTTTGTTATCATCAAAACCATAAAGAGAGATATGTTTACACATAAATGTTTCAACAATCTCCCCCTTATTTTATGAGAGACTTGCTAAACACATTTTGTTCCAACAGAATATTTTTTTCGAATCACAATATGCATGCGCGAAAAGAAGTGCACACATTTTTCCGATTAACAAGTATGAACGGCCACCAAACGACCAAGCTCCTCTTTATGATTAATATGTATAAATGACCGTCAAATGAACTAAAACACAAATAAACGTCTGTAGCGCGAAGCCAAAACCCTTTCGAGCCAAAAAGACTGAAGCCAATATGAAGGAAGGAACTCAACACTTGCAGCAACGAACTCAACAACAAAACCACCACAACAACAACACGAACTAAATCATCCAAATCGTGAAGATTACAATCTCAGCAAACGAAGACAATTGAAGATGGGTTATGAAGCAATCCACACCGACCAAAACTCAGTTTCAGAAAACAAATGATAGTCACAACGGAAAAGGGGTAGATCGAATAAGTTGAACCAACATAAGTGTGACGAGCAACACCTAGAAAGGCGAAGAATAATAATAAACTCATGCAAGAAACACCACACATATAGATGCCAAAACAAATGCGAGATACACCACACCTAGAAACGTGAACAAATTGAAGAACCCTGACACAATATGTGCTCACACAAAAATGCAGCGTGAGCCATCCAATGAACAAATATGTGTTTAGAGAGCCATTGGGAGCAAGAAATTATGTTGCCAGTGATGAAGCACTGTCGTAGCATCATGCGGCGTTGAGCGACCCCATTTAAAGTTTGATGATAACGCCTTGAGGGCGATCACACCATCACAAAGCTGTGGTTACCTTAGTAACAACTGATTTGGATTTTGGATGGAGAGAATGGTAGTGGGTGGCGGTGGAGTGTGATTGAGTAAATTAACTTTCAGTTAAATAAAGTGTAATATCCCGCTTAGATGTAACAGTTATCAGTGTTAGAAGTTGTATATGCAAGTAATGGCAAAACGGTAAATAATGAGAAAAGGAACAAATAGGATAAATATGAGTTTTTCATATTTACATACTCATTTTTCTCTCCCTCATTCAAAGAAAAACCAGCTGAGTTCTTCTCCCCTCTCCCTCTAGATTTCGCCCATCATCATCTTCACCCCATAATCCATCAAACTTCTTCCTAGATTCTTGTATTTCAAGCAAGCTTAGCTTTGGGGGAAACTTGGAGCAAGAGGAAGTTAAGGAAAGCAAGAGAGATCAAGTGATCAAGTTAGGATCAAGCTAAGGTTTGAAGCTTAGCAAGCTTATTGCCATCTATAGGTGCGTTCCCATAGATTTATACACCTTTGGGTAGTTATTTTGAGGTTTATGAGGAAAGGAATAACATGATGATTTTTGCTTAGATTTGCATTAGTTAGTTTCCCTTTTGTTAATACATGATATGCTATGATCTTATATGTTGAAAACCTTTGATTTTGATGTATAAATGCTTGTTGGACTGTGTTGGGATTGAAACTCGTTTTTGAACTTTCTGGAACAGCTACAGGGCCTGGCACCCCTGGATTTATCGTGCCACGATGGCACCCATCGTGCCATGATCATAAGGATCAGCACGCCATCGTGCCACGATGGGATCCTGTCGTGCCACGATGGGAGCAGAATGCTACCCCATTTTTGAAAACTTGTTTTAAGGCCAGAAATCATCCGCATTGTGCCAGTATGTCTTTATGCATTTAGTAATGGAAGAATAGATCATGGTTCATCTTGTATTAGCATGAGAGTAGGGTTAGAAACTTCACATAGCATTGAGGTTTAACCTCATAAGAATCAAGGATCAATCTTGACTATGGGTAGATTAAACCCTAAGTAACGAGCAAAGCAAAGGGCTTAGTTCCCAACGATGAGTAATTGGGATAGTAAATCCCTAAGATCGACATATGATAACGATATGTCGAATCCCTTGATAGGAAAGCAAGATTATAGATGTTTTCAGTTTAGAATACCAGGGTTATAGGAATGTCTCGACAATCATAGTTTCAGTTAAGCTTATAGTGTTGGTTCTCCAACAATTAATAGGTGGCTTATGCGAACGATAAGCCAAGAACTATGGGTTATAGATTGAGTATTACAGGATGGTTATTATATGTTTACAGTAACAGATACGTATATTTATATGATTAAAGTTAAAGAATAATATATCAAAGTTAATGGCGTGTTCGCACGTTTTACAGTTATAGGGCGTGTTCAGCAGACTCCGGGATTCGCCGGATGGGACTTCTCCGAGAGGGTTGTCCACACGTTTCATAGTGGAGTCCGGTGTTAGCCTGATTGATAGGATTTCACCGGGTCATAGGGAGATGTACCTCAGGGTTACTCCACCCGGGCCGCACTCCGTAAAATGAACTCAGATAATAATGTTTGTTCAACGCTAACAGCTAACATAAAACATCTTTATATGTATTATGTTTCATAGTTATAGTCAAAGTTACAGTTACAGGTGGATTTTCAGTTATAGGAAGATTACAGTTATAGTCATAGGCGGTTTATATCCTTGAGGATAGAATTAAAGACTTGGCGATCATAGTTTTTCCCTAGATTGCCAAGGTAGGCATGGCAACCCTAGGTTCCCTGTGGTTGCCAACAGTAGGTTGGGTAGAGCTCACTGAGACATTATGTCTCATCCCATTCCTTCTGGTGCAGGTTCACAGGCAGCACGCAACAAGGGTAAGGAGAAAGCTTTGGACTGATCGTGCTGATGTCATATGTTTTATAGTTTATCTGTGATATGCTGTTGTACTTGTGATGTATAAGTATCAGAGATGTTGTATAAACTATGGATTGTAATATTACTATGTGATGTAATATTCAGAACGAACTTCTTATATTGTAAATTAATGTATCAAGTACGAAATTTTAATACTCATATAAGATCCTAGACAATCTTAATATGGGTGTTACAATTTGGTATCAGAGCAGGTCGATTCAGACCGTGCCTTGGGTCATTAAGATACAATTCAAGTTTGTGGATCTCTTGGATCCAGGACATTATTCTAAATGTTATATCTGGTTGAAACTGATCACTTTGACTTGTGTATGACAGTTAGGATAAGATGTCCGGGAGAAGAAGAGGTCCTGGGAGGCCTAGAGTAAATCAGGCCAATGCTGAGGAAGCCGGAGGAGATCCTAATATGAATTTTTGGGCCCAAATGATGCAACAGCAGCAGGCGTTGCAGCAACAGTATCAAGAGCAGCAAGCTCAGGCTGCATTACAACATCAACAGATGATGCTTATGATGCAGCAGCAAGCCCAACAGCAGGCTCAAACTCAGCATGAATGGATGGAGATGATGCACCAAGGACAAGGTGCTCAGCAGCAGACACCACCACCAGTTGTGGCAAATTCGTCCTTCCGGGAATTTAATAGAAACCACCCTCCTGAGTTTAATGGGGAAGGTGAGCTTCCAGAAGCCAAGAGATGGCTAAAGCAGATTGAGAAAGTGTTCCGGATGGCGGAGTGTCCAGAAGAGAGTAAGGTACTGTTGGCTACCAATCAGTTCAGAGGCGCAGCAGAAGATTGGTGGGAATCTGCTCAGCGCAGAATGATAGCAAATGACATTGAGATTAATTGGGATAGCTTCAAGGAAGCAATGCTAGAGAAGTATATACCGATGTCATATAAAGTAAAGAAAGAACAAGAGTTCCTGGAATTGAAACAAGGTGGCATGTCAGTCACTGAGTTTACTAAAAAGTTTGAAGAATTGTCATACTACTCCACTCACAACGAGTATGCCGGTAATGAGAACTGGAAGATGAATCAGTATAGGCGTGGGTTGAGAGGTGAAATTGATACAGCAGTGAGCCTTCAAAGAAATACCAGCTATGATGAAATGGTTCACGATAGTTTGGTTGCTGAAGCGGGTTTTGCCAAGACCGCTAAAGAGAAAGCTGCACTATTTGAAAAGAGAAAGAGCAAGTTTCAAAATAGGTACCATGAGAATAAGCCTAAGGGCTCTCCAAAAAGGGTCAAACAGTCATTTTCACCACAGGCGAGTGTCACTTGTAAATACTGTGGGAAATTGCATTACGGTGAATGCATGAGGCGTACAGGTGTGTGTTTCGGGTGTAGGCAGCCGGGGCACGTGTTAGCAAATTGTCCAGAAAGAAAGAGTAAGAGTGGAGTTGAAGGGACTACTACAAGTAAAGGCAGGGTGTACTCCCTTGATGGCCAGAAGGCTTTGGCATATGAAGATTTGATTGCTGGTATGTGTTATTTAGGCCAGAATCCAGTTAAAGTACTTTTTGATTGTGGTGCAACATGTTCATTTATTTCATACAAGTGTGTAGAAACATTACAGTTATCTATGTCACCATTGATTCCTCCTATGACGGTATCTACCGCTACAGAAGGTGGAGTTGTATCTAGTTTCATATGTGAGAATTGCCCGATCACTGTATCTAGCAAGACATACTACATAGATTTGGTGTGTCTTCCCATGATACAACTTGATGTGATCCTAGGAATGGATTGACTTTCTGCTAATCATGTGTACATTGGTTGTGCGGAAAAGTGTATTTTTATGCCTACAGATGATACGACTGAAGGTGTGGCATTATCAGAGTTAATTAATCGCACTCATCAGCTTACTCAGCTTATGTGTGCTCAGGATAGGGGTTTTTATGTAATGGTTACTGTGACTTCAGAATCAGAGCTGAGTCTCAGTGACATTCCAGTTGTCAATGGTTATCTAGATGTCTTTCCTTCTGAGATAATCAATTTACCCCCAGAACGAGAAGTTGAGTTTCCTATTGATCTCATCCCAGGATCGAAGCCAGTATCTGTGGCGCCGTATAGAATGTCACCGTCAGAGCTTAAGGAATTGAAGTCTCAGTTAGAGGACTTAATTCAGAAACATTTTATCAGGCCCAGTGTGTCACCTTGGGGTGCACCAGTGTTGTTGGTTAAGAAGAAGGATGGTAGTATGAGATTGTGTATCGACTACCGCCGGCTGAATAAAGTAACAATTAAGAATAAGTATCCACTCCCGAGGATTGATGATCTTTTGGATCAACTCAAAGGAGCAGCAGTATTTTCAAAGATTGATCTCATATCAGGATACCACCAGATTCGCATCAAATCGTCAGATGTGTCCAAGACGGCGTTCAGAACACGTTACAGACATTATGAATTTTTGGTTATGCCTTTTGGAGTGACTAATGCTCCAGCAGTGTTTATGGACTACATGAATAGAATTTTCCAGCCTTATCTGGATCAGTTTGTGGTAATCTTCATTGATGATATTTTGATCTATTCAAAGGACTCACAGGAACATGCCCAACATCTGGGAATTGTTTTGGACATTCTCAGAGAAAATCAGTTATATGCAAAATTCAGCAAATGTGAATTTTGGTTGTCAGAAATCTAGTTTTTGGGTCATGTTATCTCTAAAGGAGGAGTGTCAGTAGACTCATCAAAAGTCGAAGCTGTTCTTAATTGGGCCAGACCAGAGAATGTAACAGAAGTTCGGAGTTTCCTGGGTTTAGCAGGTTACTACCGAAGATTTATTATGAGATTTTCACAGATTGCTTTGCCTTTGACACGCCTCACGAGGAAAGATGTGCCTTTCGTCTGGGACGAAGATTGTGAGAAAAGTTTTCGGACTTTGAGGAAGAAATTATCCAAGGCTCCAGTGCTAGCAATACCGGATCCCGAGAAGAAATATGTTGTTTATTGTGATGCGTGCTCCAAAGGACCGGGTAGTGTGCTCATGCAGGAAGGGAATGTAATAGCTTATGCTTCTCGGCAGCTTAAGTCTCATGAAGAGAATTACCCTACTCATGACCTTGAGCTGGCAGCGATAGTTTTTGCTTTGAAAGTATGGAGGCACCATTTATATGGAGCACATTTCGACTTATTCAGTGACCATAAAAGTTTAAAGTATTTGTTCGATCAACGGGAATTGAACATGAGACAGAGAAGATGGATGTAATACTTAAAAGATTTTGATTTTGAGTTAAAGTACCACCCAGGAAAGGCGAATGTAGTTGCTGACGCCTTGAGCAGGAAATCATTGATACGAGCAGAAGTGTTGATGCACACTTGTGGGTTATATGAGAAATTTAGAGATCTTAATCTCAGTGTCACAGAGTTGAGCAATGGCATTTTGTTGCAAAGATTAGAGGTCACTTGTGATTTGCGGTCCCGAATCGCTCAGGCTCAAGAATCGGATATGGATCTTCAGAGGAGGATTGGACAATCAGAGTTTTCAAGGGCATCGGATGGTATTCTGCTGTTTGAAGGTAGAGTTTATGTTCCCAATGACGCTAATTTGAAAAGGTTAATTTTGGAAGAGGCACACAAGAGCAGTTTCAGTATTCACCCAGGTACCACTAAAATGTATCAAGATTTAAAGAAGGATTATTGGTGGCCTGGAATGAAGACCGATATTGTGGAATTTGTATCGCGATGTATCGTGTGTCAACAAGTAAAGATTGAGCATCAGAGGCCTGCAGGGATGCTAGTACCATTGGAAATCCCTCAATGGAAATGGGAAGAGATATCTATGGATTTTGTAACAGGGTTACCTCGAACTCAATGGGGACATGATTCAATTTGGGTAGTTGTCGACCGGTTAACCAAGTCTGCTCACTTCTTACCGGTTAGGACTACGTATAGGGCTGCTCAGTATGCAGAATTGTTCATAGCGGAGATTGTGAAACTGCATGGTGTTCCAACCAGTATTGTTTCAGATAGAGATCCTATTTTCACTTCTCACTTTTGGAAAGCTTTTCAGAGAGCTTTGGGAACGAGATTAAAGATGAGTACGTCCCATCATCCTCAAACAGATGGTCAATCTGAGAGAACTATTCAGACGTTAGAGGATATGCTACATGCATGCATTTTAGAGGATGGAGGAAGTTGGAATAATCATCTGCCTTTGATTGAATTCTCTTATAATAACAGTTACCATTATAGTATTGGAATGACACCTTATGAGGCATTGTATGGCAGAAGGTGTAGAACACCGCTTTGTTGGTCAGAGGTTGGAGATAAAAGTATTCTGGGACCTGAAATTATTCAGGAGACAACTTTAAAGATTAAATCCATTCAGGATAAAACGAGAACTGCTCAGAGTCGCCAGAAGAGTTATGCGGACAAGAGGCGAAGACCTCTAGAGTTCGAAGTGGGTGATCATGTATTTTTGAAGGTTACACCCAAATTGGGTTTACGTGGCGTTTTCAGGACGAAGAAGCTGTGTCCAAGATTTATTGGGCCATTTCAGATACTTAAGCGCTTCGGTCCAGCAGCTTATCAATTGGCCCTGCCACCGGCTATGTCAGGATTACATGATGTTTTCCATGTTTCTCAGCTAAGGAAGTTTATTCCAGATCCTTTTCAACCAGTAGAGTTGGAAACCATCGACTTGAGATCAGATTTGACTTTTCAACCGGAACCTGATCAGATTGTTGATCGTGATGTCAAGTCCTTAAGGAACAAGGAGATTCTGATTGTTAAAGTTATATGGAAAGGTTCTCCTGACGGCGAAGCTACATGGGAACTGGAATCAGAGATGCTGGAGCGTTATCCGCATCTATTTATAAGTAAATTCTAAATTTCAAGGACGAAATTTCTTTTAAGGGGGGTAGAGTGTAATATCCCGCTTAGATGTAACAGTTATCAGTGTTAGAAGCTTTATATGCAAGCAATAGCAAAACGGTAAATAATGAGAAAAGGAACAAATAGGATAAATATGAGTTTTTCATATTTACCTACTCATTTTTCTCTCCCTCATTCAAAGAAAAACCAACTGAGTTCTTCTCCCCTCTCCCTCTAGATTTCGCCCATCATCATCTTCACCCCATAATCCATCAAACTTCTTCCTAGATTCTTGTATTTCAAGCAAGCTTAGCTTTGGGGGAAACTTGGAGCAAGAGGAAGTTAAGGAAAGCAAGAGAGATCAAGTGATCAAGTTAGGATCAAGCTAAGGTTTGAAGCTTAGCAAGCTTATTGCCATCTATAGGTGCGCTCCCATAGATTTATACACCTTTGGGTAGTTATTTTGAGGTTTATGAGGAAAGGAATAACATGATGATTTTTGCTTAGATTTGCATTAGTTAGTTTCCCTTTTGTTAATACATGATATGCTATGATCTTATATGTTGAAAACCTTTGATTTTGATGTATAAATGCTTGCTGGACTGTGTTGGGATTGAAAACTCGTTTTTGAACTTTCTGGAACAGCTACAGGGCCTGGCACCCCCTGGATTTATCGTGCCACGATGGCAGCCATCGTGCCATGATCATAAGGATCAGCACGCCATCGTGCCACGATGGGAGCAGAATGCTACCCCATTTTTGAAAACTTGTTTTAAGGCCAGAAATCATCCGCATTGTGCCAGTATGTCTTTATGCATTTAGTAATGGAAGAATAGATCATGGTTCATCTTGTATTAGCACGAGAGTGGGGTTAGAAACTTCACATAGCATTGAGGTTTAACCTCATAAGAATCAAGGATCAATCTTGACTATGGGTAGATTAAACCCTAAGTAACGAGCAAAGCAAAGGGCTTAGTTCCCAACGATGAGTAATTGGGATAGTAAATCCCTAAGATCGGCATATGATAACGATATGTCGAATCCCTTGATAGGAAAGCAAGATTATAGATGTTTTCAGTTTAGAATACCAGTGTTATAGGAATGTCTCGACAATCATAGTTTCAGTTAAGCTTATAATGTTGGTTCTCCAACAATTAATAGGTGGCTTATGCGAACGATAAGCCAAGAACTATGGGTTATAGATTGAGTATTACAGGATGGTTATTATATGTTTACAGTAACAGATACGTATATTTATATGATTAAAGTTAAAGAATAATATATCAAAGTTAATGGCGTGTTCGCACGTTTTACAGTTATAGGGCGTGTTCAGCAGACTCCGGGATTCGCCGGATGGGACTTCTTCGAGAGGGTTGTCCACACGTTTCATAGTGGAGCCCGGTGTTAGCCTGATTGATAGGAATTTCACTGGGTCATAGGGAGATGTACCTCGGGGTTACTCCACCCGGGCCGCACTCCGTAAAATGAACTCAGATAATAATGTTTGTTCAACGCTAACAGCTAACATAAAACATCTTTATATGTATTATGTATCATAGTTATAGTCAAAGTTACAGTTACAGGTGGATTTTCAGTTATAGGAAAATTACAGTTATAGTCATAGGCGGTTTATATCCTTGAGGATAGAATTAAAGACTTGGCGATCATAGTTTTTCCCTAGATTGCCAAGGTAGGCATGGCGACCCTAGGTTCCCTGTGGTTGCCAACAGTAGGTTGGGTAGAGCTCACTGAGACATTATGTCTCATCCCATTCCTTCTGGTGCAGGTTCACAGGCAGCACGCAACAAGGGTAAGGAGAAAGCTTTGGACTGATTGTGCTGATGTCATATGTTTTATAGTTTATCTGTGATATGCTGTTGTACTTGTGATGTATAAGTATCAGAGATGTTGTATAAACTATGGATTGTAATATTACTATGTGATGTAATATTCAGAACGAACTTCTTATATTGTAAATTAATGTATCCAGTACGAAATTTTAATACTCATATAAGATCCTAGGCAATCTTAATATGGGTGTTACATAAAGTTAATTTAAAATAATATTTTTTTTATTAAATTTTTATAAGTATGTTAACTTCTGTGCTTGACACGAGCATCACACTAGTATTTTAATCAATGGAACCACAAGCTCCATGAAATCAATTTTGACCTCTCTAAAAATACACAAAATAACTTTCCCAAAAAATATAAACGTGTGAATTTGTTCCCAAGGAGCATAAACTAAAATTATTAAAATTATCCCTGATTTGTATCTGTAAATTAATTCAAGATTTTTTCATTAAAAAAAATTATGTTTTTTATATGATTGGATTTTCACATACCAAGATATATGAAACATTGCCACCACTCTAAATATATTGTTCCTACACATATTCTGTTACCTCCTAACAAACATTGTAATGTGCATTTCAATTCTAAGGAATAACTTTTATAATAGAAAAACAAACACTCACTCAGAGAAGATCCTTTGGACAAGTATAATCTAGAATGTAAGCAGAAATTTTTAAGTGTTGAAAACTTAAAAAAATCATATTTAATTATCTCTTGTTAAAAGAAATTAAACTTTTGGAAGAAAATTTCTATAATGTGCTAAACACGACTGTAAAAAAAATAATTCAAAATTTTTAAATGATACAAATGAGTTTGTTTAAATGATGTGATCAAAAGTCTTGACAGAAAATTTTGGAGATGAAAAATTGATGAAAAAAATGTTAGAAGGATTAAAACTTGAAATTTGAAAATATTATAGGAAACAAATACTTATTCAACCCAATTTTTTTGTTTTTATACTTTTAGATCAATAATAAATCACATAAAACTAGCTAAATAAGAGTGTGTACATCTTTGGTGATGTGGGCATCCTTGGATTTTGTATTGGTTTGTGTTTGGAGCCATTTTGATGTACTATATTTCAAAGAGTGACGCATAACATAGAAATGGGAGACAGGAAATAGGAATAGACGGAAGGGTCAAAGTCCAAAAGTGTAAGTCTGGAAAAGGACTGCCGAAGAAAGAGAAATAAAAGAGAGCACGGAAATGGTGGGGTGTGCCCAACGCTGCACCCCCTCATTTACTTCCACTCGTACTTCTTATGATATCATCAATACTTTTCACTTTTTTTACTCTACTACTTCACTTGCTTCTTGTCTCCTCTTGTAAGTGTTGTAGAGCTGAAACATTGTTGTGACTGTAACAATACACTCATGTTTTTTTGGAACAATGACACGTTGAACTGAAGTAGGTTTTGTTTATTAGTTAGAGTTAGAAAATGGAGCAGTACGAAGTACTTGAACAGATTGGTAAGGGTTCTTTTGCTTCTGCTTTGCTTGTAAGACACAAGCATGAAAACAAAAGGTGATGTTCTAACTCTTTGTTACTTCATCTATAATGTGTTCTTTGAAGTTTATTTAAGAGTTTAAGTAATGTGTTTGTTTTTCATTATGATTATTTTTTGGTTACAATTTTCATTATGATTAGTACAAGCTAGCTAATTAACATATAGTTTTTTTTTTTTTTTAAATTTAATGTGTTTAGGTATGTGCTGAAGAAGATCCGTCTTGCCCGGCAGACAGACAGAATCCGTAGATCTGCTCACCAGGAGGTTACACTCCTTCTTTGTAGCTTCATAAGTTAATTTAATGATGTTAAGCCTAGGTTATTTTTAGTCAAAATGTGACATTGGAACTTTATGGAATTTTTTTATAATTTCTATTTATTGCTAAATAATGTAAAATGTGGAATGCTTTTGCAAAATAAATAAATTAAAATGTGGGACTTGGAAACTTATTTTGTATTTCTAAATTTAATACTAGATTCTAAGATGCTTTGTTGTACACTCCTTGTTTTTTTGCAGATGGAACTTATATCTAAAGTTCGTAATCCATTCATTGTAGAGTATAAAGATTCCTGGGTAGAAAAGGTTAGCCTTTTAGAAAACAAAATCATTTTTTTTTTTTTTTGCTTTTGCTCTTTGTTGTTCTGTTGTGTTCTTGTCTGCTTGACTTAAATGATTTGTTTTGCACTTGTAAAATTAAATGATTTGTTATTCATTATCTTCTTTAGTACTGTTTTGTTTATTACTATTTATGATACAAATGAAGATATGGGCCGGACTGCTTTTGTAAAACATCAAATGGGTTTATACTTCTTGATTTAATTGTAATTCTTGAATTTGAGAACTGGTACCTTCATTTCCAGGGTTGTTTTGTATGTATCGTCATTGGCTATTGTGAAGGAGGAGATATGTAAGTCTTATTTCTCATCGAATTTGAGTATTTTGACGAATTTGTAAAATTTGAAAACATTTTTAACTTTTAAAATGCGGATTATGTTGTCCTTCTAAAACTTCTTTGTTGTAAAGGGCTGAAGCTATTAAAAAGGCGAACTGTGTTCATTTTTCTGAAGAGGTTGGCCACTCTTGCATAAACTCCATTTACTTCTATACCTTGGAGTGAATAATTTTCATTTCTATTTGAATTGAAAGCTTTTTTGGTACTTAGTTCATTGACCAATATTGAATTTTATACAGAGGCTTTGCAAGTGGCTTGTTCAACTCTTGATGGCACTTGATTACTTGCACGCAAATCATATTCTTCACCGTGATGTCAAGGTGAATGATTTATGTAAATTTAATCAATGAAGATATATTTTATCCTCACTTTATATTGATATTTTATGCACATTTGTTTCAGTGTTCAAATATATTCTTGACAAAAGATCAAGATATACGTCTAGGTAATGGCTTTCGACATTCTATCCCCACACTGCAGTTCTACATTTATAGTTCAATAATGTGTTTGGAGTCTGACCTTCTCTTAAGATCGGCCTTGTTTTGTTATGGATGCAGGCGACTTTGGTCTTGCTAAAATGTTGACAAGTGATGATCTTGCTTCTTCGGTAAGTTTTATGGCTATGCTATTCTTTGGATCGCTTTTACTTAATATCTTACTGTGCTTTTACTTGCCTTGCTCTTAGATTGTGGGGACTCCAAGTTATATGTGCCCAGAGCTTCTTGCTGATATACCCTACGGCTCTAAGTCAGATATCTGGTCTCTGGGTAAGTCACGTAGGTTAATTTTGCACTCACAAGATCTACTAGGCTTCATAATCATAACCTTTTCCTTTTCGTTGTTTTACAGTATGCTGTAAATTGCAACTGACATTGGTTTTAACATAATTTTTTCAGGATGCTGTGTATATGAAATGGCTGCTCACAAACCAGCTTTTAAAGCTCTCGTAAGTTACTCCGCGTTTTTTAATAGAAGCAAAAGTGTACACATGTATTCAGTCAAAATTTGGTTTCTTATATTAAAAATGGAGTTCACTTTTTTAATGAAACATTATTTGTCTTGTAAAACTTGTTTTCTTAAGAAAGGGGTTTCGATGGGGGTACGATTACTCAGTTGAGACATAGGAAGTTTATGCAACATGAAATCAGTGACCCTTTAGCTATTTTTTATTTGTGCAGGATATGCAAGCACTGATTAACAAAATAAACAAGTCTTTAGTGGCCCCACTACCAACAATGTATTCCGGTACTTTGTGAGTTCTCTATTTCCTAAGAATTTCATGTTACTCTTTTATCTGTCTGTTCATGGTTTTATGTAACTGTTATGTTAGTACCTACATCTCTAACACTTGACTGATGTCTATGCGCGTTTTACTAGGACATGCCGATTTTGATCAAATTAGAGATGACTCTTCAATGCATTCATATTTTGTCAAGCCTACCATTAGATTTATCCTAATCTATGGCTTATTGGATTTCAAAATTGTTGTCAATTAGATATTTAAGTGCTCTTCCATCCAGATTTGCATATATCTTATTGACTCACTTCTCAGTCTCAGTTGAATGACATGATTTGTATAACTTAATTTATTGATTTATTTTTACTTCTTCCAGTCGAGGCATGGTGAAGAGCATGCTGCGGAAAAACCCCGAGCTTAGGCCAAGTGTATGTTTTCTCTCAAGTATTTTTTTCTTTTTTCACCATTGTATAATTTCTTTACCCAAATTCAGCTTGATTAACTTTATCTTGATAGATTTATTAAACAATGTTTACTTTGGCAGGCTGCAGAGCTACTAAATCATCCTCATCTTCAACCTTATATACTTAAAGTTCATTTGAAACTAAATAACCCCAGAAGAAGTACTTTCCCTTTCCAATGGACTGACTCAAACCATGCTAGGAGAAGTCGATTTGTAGAACGAGAATCTGTTTCCACTATCTCAGGCAGAGCTAAACGATTGTCATTCAGTAACGACAGGGCCTTGAATCCTAGTATTTCTGGAACTGAGGTAGGTTCTTTGTGTTCTACTCAAAGAGCACAAGGATTCTCTACTTGTTCAAAACATTATGAACTATCCATAGGTTGTGTCCATGAAGAACGCAATGCTAACAATTTGAAAGACACCAAGTTTTCAATTGTTGATCAGATGCAAAGACTGGGCGCAGGTAAGGAGTCAGCCACCCCACGGCGACAGACGACACCATCAAAGATAGCCTATACTAGTTCTAAGCGTGACTTAGTAAGTTTAAGTTCCACACTACCTAATAGCTTCATTTATCTGAAGTATTTTTTTAAAGATAGGGAAATTTAGGTTCAAGTTTACTTGTAAGCATAATAATGTCACATATGATACATTTAGGCTAGGCATGCATGCATGCATGTGTGAATATATGTTTGTACGAAAATATCAAATTTTATAACATGATGATTTTACATTTATTTCCAGCATAGCTTAATTTGTGGTGTGGTCCTTTGCCTCTATCAATTTATTGATTTTCCATTCGTCATTTCAGCTTCCATCATCTTCAACTCCAGCTAGTACATTTACTCCACCATCTCGCAGAGCTTCCCTTCCACTTCCTACAAGATCCAAGGCCACGACTACGCCTTACAGAGCCAATGTTGGTCCTCTTCGTAGTGTGGACTCTCCTGATATTTCTGTTAATGCGCCACGAATTGACAAGATTGCTGAGTTCTCTTTGGCCCCTGGTGAGGATCATCCTCTCTTCCCTGTGCGCGGAACATCGTCAACATCAGCTCAATGCTCTTCTAGTTCCCCAAGGAGTGCTGCTGACCACTCAATCACAAAGGACAAGTGTACCATCCAGGTTATGGACAAAGCCAGTGTCCCTACAAGTGGTTCTCTACGACATGTGGCAACTGCTGTTTCAAGCCATTCCTCAGCCGATTCTCATCGGTTCAAATTTGACACCTCGTCTTACCAGCAACGCGCTGAGGCATTGGAAGGGTTGCTTGAGTTCAGTGCTCGACTTTTACAACAACAGAGGTTTGAAGAGCTTGAGGTGTTGTTGAAACCGTTCGGACCAGAGAAGGTTTCTCCAAGAGAAACAGCCATTTGGTTGACTAAGAGCTTCAAAGAAACTGTGGTCTAAGGCTTTGTCTTGCACTTTTATATCATTAACATGACAATAGTGTAAACTAATGTAGTACTATATAAGATGTTGTAGTTTGAAGAATAGCTTAGCTTCTAATCTCAAGAATAGCTTAGCTTCTAATCTCATTGTTGTTGTTAACACCGTTAACATATTCTGAGATGTCTAGACTTCCCGGCACGTCCAAACAGTTTGTAAAAGGTTAGATAACATTACCAATATATTTATATTTATGTTCAAATTCTGCTTGGGAAAAAAATCAGTTTACTATATATAGGTTTAATTGCTTTGGAGGTCTTGAAGTATGCTCTTGTAAAAAAAATAAAAAATATGCGGATTTCTAATGTATGTTTGGTATCACGGTATGTCAAAATCACGGTCTCCAATGTGATACCAAACATAGGTGTAATTAGATCATTGCATCTAAAAATGTTGTAATGGAGTTTCAAAACTAGCTAACAAGTTGTAATTTGATCATTGAACTAAAATATTTTTAATTAGGTCCTTTAATTTTTTAATTATTTGTAATTATGTATTTGTATATAGGAATTTGATTACAAATTATTTAAAAATTCATAGATCTAATTCAAAAACATTAACGAATTTAATTACAAATTACTAATAAGTTTAGAAACTCGTCCGCGTAAGCTTAGCTAAGTTGGTTTGTGTTTGAATTGTAAAATTGGTCCATGTTTTGGACTAGGAAAATAAAGATAAGAGGGTGCAAATAGCAACCACAAAACTGGAAGTTAACAGCCCAAGTAGCATAACAATGTTGGTCGTGATCGTGGAGTAAGGTAAGAGTTTCTTTTTTCCCTCCTCTGCAACTTGGAACTACGAAGATGGAAGAATGGTGCGAAATCATAGATTTATACGAACTTCACTATTCAGAATTATCATTACCATCTTCATCCAGAGTAGAAGATTCCATAATGGAAGCACTCGGATCCAACGGTCCAGGTCTCCTCGCCGTCACCGGAATCCCCAACGTATCAATTCTCCGCTCCTACCTTCTCCCCCTCGCTCGTAAACTCTCTCTTCTCGATCGCCGTACTCGTAATTGCATCCTCAAGGTAGTTTAATTATTATATCTCTACTGGTACACTTCTGATTGAATGCGGACACGACATAACACATACATATGTGATTATATTCAATTATGTAATTTTTTTTTTAAATTATGACGTGTCAGTGTCGTGTCCAGTGTCGGTGTTTTATAGATTGATACTATCTATATGTGTTGTCATTGATACAAAGCTAGGGTTTTATTATAGTTGATTCAGTTTTGTAGGGATACTTACTGTGGTTGATTTTCTAGGAGCATAATTTAGGTAGTGATGTTTCGTTGAAAAATCCACATAGGAGTGTGTCTTCTTTTGCAAGGCAATTGAATTATGCAAAAACGCATTCTGAAGAGAAAGATAAAGATAACGTTTTTGGTAATGGATTTGAGAATCTAGGAAGTGTTTTTGAAGAGTTAGGTTTTTGCATGATGGAGGTTGGTCTTTTGCTTGCTAGAATCTGTGATAAGGCTATTGGTGGAAATGAATTGGAGCAGAGTTTATTGGAATCACTTGCTGCGAAGGGGCGTCTTATTCATTATCATTCTCATTTAGATGCGGTTCTGCTTCAAGAACCTGATAAGGGCAAGACAAATAAGAAAAGAAGGGTTAAGAATGTGAAGCCATTAGAAGGGTCATGTTTGAATTATATTGCTTGTGATGCAGTTCATTCGGATTTGTGGCAGCAATGGCATTATGATTATGGTATATTTACTGTTCTAACGGCTCCGTGTTTTCTTTTGCCGTTTTATTCAGAGTTGAGTACAACACAAGATTCGGATAATTGTGTTGAATGTCCATCACCAACTGGGCATACAAATTTGCAGATATATGATCCTAATAAGAAAAGGGTAGTTATGGTTAGGGCTCCTCCTGAAAGTTTTATAGTTCAAGTTGGGGAATCGGCTGATATAATCTCGAAAGGGAAGTTACGGTCGACCCTACATTCTGTTTATAGACCTTCAATGTTTGAAAATTTGTGCAGAGAAACTTTTGTTGTATTTCTGCAGCCTGCATGGACTAAAACATTCTCTCTCTCGGACTATCCTCTTGGAACATTGGAATTCGATGGGGTTGATGGTCACTGTTTAATGGTGGATGAGTTTGATGATGAAGAACAATGCTCTCGACAGGATAATTACAAACTGAGTCTTGAAATTCAGAAAATAGTTCCCCCACTTTCATCGCGGTTAAAGGATGGGATGACTTTTGCCGAGTTCTCTCGTGAAACAACAAAGCAGTATTATGGTGGTAGTGGTTTGCAATCAAATAGATGACTAAGAACTCGTTTGGATTCACAGTGCGGCAGAATTTCTCGCGTCTCAATTCCGAACGAAATTTTTGCTAAGCAACAAATACTAGCTTCTTGTCAATTGCGGGTTCTAAACAAGTGCTAATTTTGGGTTAGTCCTGTATCAATGTACTCCCCTTGCCAAAGCAATAAGACTTTGAAAAGCTAACCTTACTGATCATGTATTTCAGTACCTTCTTTACTTTTCTGAATAACCATATTTTTTGCAAGGAGTATTAAATAATAGAGAATGATATTGAATTTATGGAGTCGTTTAAATCAACACTGAAATTTTTTCCTTTTTCCTTTTTGTCTCCCCCATCATCCCTCATTGTCTTTTCATTATTTGATTAAGACTGATTCTAGTGGTTCTACTTCTACATGTGCAAGCCACCTCCAACTTTGTTACTTGAGCCTCTTTATACAGGAATAGAAAAGAAAAAGAAACTTAAAACTGCTGAAAAAGATGACCTAATCATACAATGATACAAGTGAAAAAAAATGCATTTCTCTTCCACCTGCAAGCCAATAAATAATGGACGTGCATTTAATGCCTTTGTTCTTTCATCCTTTATTCTAAGCTCACATTTGGTAAAGTTAGAGGGGAAGGTTCACGCCTCTGTCTTTTGCTTTCATTCACACAAATAAAGCTTTGGTTTAACTACGGATTTGGGGTTAAATTACTTAATAGTAGTGCATGTTTGGATTCACAGCAAGTAACCGCGATTTTGCAAAAGTTACATTTTGGAGCTTCAACAAAATTGATTTTGTCAAACTCGCCGCTCATCAAACATACACTTAATGTGTTAGGTTCTACAAGGAATACAATTGATTTTGAATGAATTGAAATATACACTTGCTATTTGAATGTGCTTCAAAATGACAAATCTCGTCGCAATATGATTTACATTGTTATTTTACAAAGCTAAAACTCTAATATAATTAGGAGCTTCAGTGTTCGCGACGTCTACAATCATGTCATCAAAAGAATACACATTTTTTAAATCAATTTTTGAGGCAAAATCTCTAAATATCTTCTAAGAATCATCTCTAGAAGTAAAATAATTCCAATTAAAAACTCTTAAACATTTAAAATAAACTTTTATGCTTTAAGAATCACTTTTTTTATTTTTGGGTCAAAACACTTTTATCACTTTTAAAGTTGGCAAAAGTGATATCAATGAAATGGTCATCTTAAAAACGAAATGGTCACTTTATGCTAAGCCAGTACATACATACAAACATGAATTAGAGAAACATTGTAGACATAATATTGCTGCATAACTCATCATATATAAACGTCTGTCTTTATTTGTTGATGATCGCATTCTTTTTCACCTTGGAGAGTCTATAAGCACCAGCACGTTAAGAAGTCATCTCATCTGTAGTAAATACGGCAACAAAATTGACTGGCCTGTGTCTGTTAATTTAAGATGGTTAGAAAGAGCAGAGAAAAGAAAAGGGTACCTATTATACTTTTGTACGTTTGCACAACAAATTGGCCACTCCATAGTAGTAGGTCTTACTTTATCATTTTTTTTTTACTTGAGTGGTCCAAAAGGGTAACCAATATTAACTTTAATCAATACAAATTCAACTAGGAAAATTCTTCCTACTAAAAAATAACAAGAAACCACATTTGAAGTGAA
This sequence comes from Medicago ruthenica, assembly GCA_018208015.1. Taxonomy (NCBI): domain Eukaryota; kingdom Viridiplantae; phylum Streptophyta; class Magnoliopsida; order Fabales; family Fabaceae; genus Medicago; species Medicago ruthenica. The sequence continues at coordinate 40,060,745 of CM031371.1, forward strand.
AATGAAATCCAATAATAACAATAATAATTCACAAGTATCATTGAGAAAACGATGCAAAAGGAATAAAGTATATACATCTTTTTGTCAGCAATGAAAGAAGGAAGGACAAAACTAAATACAAACAAAACCAAACATGCCTCTAAGAAAAGGCTGTTTTTTTCTTCTTTATTGTGAAAATAATGAGAGGGGAATGGAATGGAGTTGATAGAGATTGTGTATGTAGATATCCAATGCAATGGTCATGGTTGAAAAATCAGTTGATGACGTATGTTTTTTTATGCATGCGCATTTTAGAACAGGTCCCATTCTGTAGTAATTCAGCTTTTATTTATGTACACTAAATAATGTATTGGTCTTGCTAATTCTAAAAATTGTTTGTAGCAGTACTTGATTAATAACATGTTGGTTTTGGATGTTGATAACTCCTACGACAAGAAGGAGCCACATTACTCTCAACTCACTCTCAATGCCTATAAACCTCTCTCACATTTTGCTATCATAGTGTCAGAGGATACTGATTCCTCTCTTCCAAACAAGACCTTCCTTGAAATCCTCCAATATGGTACAAATAGTTTACCTATTCAAACCAAAATGTCTATTTTGGTGATGTCATCATGTATTCAAATAAAGGAAACACATTTATTGTGACCATGGCTTTTCATTTGTGTAATGTAGTGGTGAAACTGAATCTAGCTTTAGAATTTCAAATAGTTTTTCTGGAAGAAAATCAACTTCAATCTCCCAAATATGGAATGAAGTTTTATGCCTATGTTGGGCAGGGGTGACACAAGCTAGCTAGATTCTGAATTATTGAGTTGTATTGTAGCTCCTTTGATTGAATTGGTCTTTGTATTTGTATCTTTTACTGCTATGTTAAGTAGTGCTAGCTAGTCTCTTATTGCATGGTCCAATTAAAGCTAGATGCTAATAAAAACAACATTGATTTTGATGATGTCTGTATGCAATGTTCACACGTCAGTTCAAATGAACAATAAGTGTATATGTTAGGAATCACAATGTGTTTCGTTTAAGTTTTAAAATGTAGTTTTTATCAAAATCATTAAACTCACAATCAATTTAAACATGCACTAACTATATGTTTGCTTCAGCTGCGTGTTCACCAAAACCACAACAAAACAAACATTTTTAGCACTTACGCTTGGCTTAGGGGCTTTAATGAAATTGGAGCAAAAGTAGTATAGGATGCGCAATTGAAGCATCAAACCAAACATATGCTAAGAATATTTTTGGTTTGTAAATTTGCTTTTATCTCAGTAGATTTGTTGAAATCACGGATGGCCATCTGGATTTTGAAAAATGTCGTAGCCATTTTCTCGAATCATAATACAATTTTAGCATAATTCAAATGCAATTGCATTATTGCATAAGTAATGCAATTATGAATTAGTACATTATCAAATAATTTGTGCTTGTCCTTTTGTTTTCTACTAACAATATATAAAAATCGAAGTGCAGCAAAATTTCATAATCGTCCTTATTAAAAATCACGATCTCCTTAATTTTACGTGCATAATGGTCATTTTGCAAAATTTAATTTATTTGTTTTTTAAAAAATTAATTACGGATGTTTGTAAAAAAAAATATTACGGATAATGGTCATCACAAGTGTAACCAATTTCCACAGATAACTATGGAACTAATTTATTTGTTTTTAAAAAATTAAATACAGATAATAATCATATCTACCGACATCTACTTCTATTAATCTACTTCTACTTCTACTAACAATATATAAAAATCGTACTCCAACAAATTATCATAATTGTGCTTTCTAAAACTCATGATCACCTTAAGTTTATGTGTTTAATGGTAATTTTGCAAAATATAAAATCAATTTGTTTACTCTTTCTTTGTTCTCCTTATTATCCAATTCCCTTAAATATAGGAAAAAAACAATGTATTATGGCAAACATATAGAAAAATAGTTTATTCTCATCTACTTTAATTTCTTAATTTCACTAATTTGAATAAAAAATCAATAGAAACACTACATTAATGTTGATATTTTTAAAATAATCATTCGTTTTCAACATTTAAGCATATCAATTTTCTCATATTGGTATATATAAAATTTGATTTTTGAGATATAAATTATTGAAATCTGCAACGGGTGCGGTGCAACCATTGAATGATGTTTTGCATATAAAATAAAAATTTATTTAATAGAAAAACTACATTGATGTTTATATTTTGAAAAGAATCATGAGTTTCCAATATTTTATCATATTGACTTTCTCATATATGCATATAAAATTTGTATGCACATAAAATCTACAACGAGAGCGGTGCAAACATCGAACGGTGTTTTGCATATACAATAAAAATTTATTTATTAAAATTTGAAAACACTATATCAATGTTGATATTTTGAAAATAGTCACAAGTTTTCAAAATGTTATCCTATCGACTTTCTCATATATGTATGTAAAAAATTGTTTTGGCATATATAAACAAATAAATCCACAACGGGCACGATTCAAATATTTAACAGTTTTTTATACATATTAGAGAAAAATATTTAATAAAAACATTACATTAATGTTGATAATTTTTATTTAATATATTTAAACATTAGACAATATTAACAATATAAGTATTTTTTATATAATTACCGCAATGTTATGCAACCGTGCATAGACCAGTTCTTCATAATAATTGAGTTCCTTCTTGCCCAATAATAGCCGCTTTGGGATGCGGGTGTACCGTAGGTGTATGCAACATTTTACTACTAGATCCTCTTTTATTTTATTTTTTATGATAAGGTAATTTTTTTTTTTGGGACAATGATAACGTAATTAGTTATGCAACAAAATCCGTACTTGCGGCTAGTATCTACCTTATCCCCCTTTAACTTTGATATGAAAATTTTAATTAAACTTGGTTTTGGAACAAGTTTTGTTAATCACATGTAATTGATAAGAGGAGATAGACTAGAGAAGTTAAATGTTTAATCTAGTTTTGATAATAGTAAAAATATGAAAAGTTTGTAAATTGAATATATGTAGTGTTCTCAATTGAAACCCAAAATCTTTCATGTATGTGTATGAGTTTCATGTGACATTTATTACTCTGTCTACGAATTTAAAAAAAGGTTCGCACTCATTTGATTCTAAAATTTCTTATTACTGTTTTAAAATTCTCAATATAGGAGATCCACAACTACTGTCATGTGAATTGACAATGTTCATATGATTAAAGCACAAATGATAAACCTTGTTTGGTGATGATTGTTGAATCAGTGACTAATAATAGCTCATTAAAATATGCAGCACTGATTTAAATAAATTTCTTTTAGTCAGATCACTGTATATGACTTCAAATGAATAATGTAAGATATGTATGTAGCCACTAAAGCCACAAAGTTATGTTAAAATGGGTGTCACATAATTCTCCCTATAACCCTATAGTCCCTAATATATAGCCACAAACCACATCACAGTACTTTTTTTCTTTATTTCTTTTTTCCCTTTACAGTGTATGAAGTTGAGGACAAAGTACTTCATCACATGCTGTTTGACCATTCCTTATTACTCATCAACCCCACTTTTTCATTTGCTGACCAAAACATTGTCCTTATTTTAAACCCCTCCATGCTACTACCACACTCTAAGCCATAACAACATTCAAGACACAAGAATGGAACCAAAGTTAACTATCCATTGTCACAGAAATGAGTACCTTCCAACAACAAACAATGGCAACACACGTTTGCCAGAGAGTCCTAGAATACCAATGGAGTTTCTTTCAAGGTCATGGAGTGCTTCTGCATTTGAAGTCTCTAAAGCATTGTCACCTCAACCACCTCCTCCTTCTTCTTCTTGCTTACCACCTTCCAATAATAAGACTTCTACTAACTCTATTCCTGAAGAAACTATTACTAATATCTCTCAAGAATTCTCAAACATGTGCGGAAATCAATTCTCTTTTGCTTCTTCTACTACTTCACAGCTTGTCCTTGAACGTATCATGTCACAATCCGCAAGAGAGGTAACTAAGCCAAAAAAATATTTTTTTTCACACCCCTTTTGAAGTATATGTAGTAAAAGACTAAAGGGTCATAGTAAAAATTGAATTGTGAAAAATAAAATGCAAGTTATTTAATAGCTTGAGACATTGTTATTCTTTTAAAGGTTTTGGTTTTTTGGTTTTAAAGTTTGTTTTATGTGTGATTTATTTACGTAACAGGAAGTGTCTCCATTAACATCAGGTAGATTGTCTCATAGCAGTGAACCATTAAATGGTGGTTCTTTAACAGGAACAGATAGTCCACCAATTTCTCCTTCTGATGAGTTTGACGATGTTGTTAAGGTATCTCTCTGTTCCCTTTCCTTTTGTTTTGGGTTGGAGTGGGGCCCTTAGAAACAATTGTTGCAGTCAATAGTTGTTTGTTTCTTATAAGTGCATAATAGTGATTTTGTTATATCTATTGCATGTGTATCATTCTATAATCACAAAACTAAATCTATAATGCTTAGACTCACAATGAAATAATACTTCTTTTAATAATTAAAAAGAAAACTGATTTAACATTTTCAGAAAAAATGTATCTTGTGTGTGTTTAAGTACTATATATTTGATGATCTTGTAACCATACAATATTATCTCGTATTATCTAGTATCTTCCTCTTGCAACCTCACTTTTGGATAACATGTTTTTGTTCCAGAATAAAATACTACTACTTTCTTGGTTTAATATGGAAAACATAGTTTGCATTTGTTTAAATTTATTTATAAATAGTAACAATACTTTGGTATATAGGTTTTTTTTTTAAGTTTGAAGCTTCAACAAAAACAAGGTGGCACATTGATTTTTGGCAAATTTACTGCAAATTTAAGTAGTTTTTTTTTTCACCAATCACCATGAAACCAAGCACAAATTTTGTTCATATCATGCCTGGAAAAGCAAATTGTACACCACGAATGGTCTCTAGTGCTTAATAAAGCACAGGTTTTAGTATCACTATTATTTTATCTTACCACTACCTGACAAAAAAAAAGGAGCTAGACTAGAGCCTATTGTTATAGGTTATGACTTTTTTCATTTAAATTAAATTAAATTAAAAACTGAACATTTTGAACTTTGAACATAACTTTTGGATGGGACTAGACATTGCTGATCAAAATGTTAAAGATTGATTTCCTGTCAACTTAAACCTGCCTGCTTGCTGATTGTTAGACAGCAGGACAAAGAGTTTGACTGTCCAATGTACCTTATCTTCTGATTCACGCAACCAACCTTCTCATTTTGGCATATTTTGTTGTTAGCTAGAAAAAGCTCATTTTAGCATTTAACTAGAAAGAAAAAAAAAATTCATACAACACAGATATCACAAGAAATACTATATTGGTTTTATTGTCAGAATTTTTTAATTCAGATGGACCAATTTTTTTAATGATATGCTTTATAAATGCATTGCAGTTTTTTCGTGCAAACAATTCCATACACCCTTTATTCAATGGTACAAGAGCCATGAGTAGTGGAATTGGCAATGCAACTCCATGTTCAGGACCTAAAACAGTAGGAAGATGGTTGAAAGAAAGAAGAGAAAAAAAGAAAGAAGAAAACAGAAGCCATAATGCTCAACTTCATGCTGCTATTTCTGTTGCTGCTGTAGCTTCTGCAGTTGCAGCTATTACTGCAGCAACAGCAGCTTCATCTACACCAAACAAGGATGAGAAGATGGCTAAGACTGACATGGCTGTGGCTTCTGCAGCAACACTAATTGCTGCTCAGTGTGTTGAAGCTGCTGAAGCAATGGGAGCTGAGAGAGAACACCTTGCTTCTGTTGTTAGTTCTGCTGTTAATGTGAAATCTCATGATGATATCACTACTCTAACTGCTGCAGCTGCCACAGGTAGAATTTTGTTCATTCATTGAGCACCAATGCAATGTCTTATTATACTACTACAAAGTTATTGACTTATTGTTGCCATTGTTGTTGTTGAGAAAAAATCATTAAGCTTTTGCTATTAACTAGACTAAACTGGTTTGTTTAAAAAAAATTAGACTAAACTGGTACTTTAACTTAATTTAAAGTTTTAAACTGGTCCTTTGTTTAATTTTATTGTCAAGTTAGTCCCTTTGTTCATGTTAAGTTAGTTTGCTCTTTATATTAAAAAATGTCAAAATGTTGGACCAAACTTTATCTTTTATATATGTATGTTATCAAAAGTCTTACTTGAACATTAGAAAAGTTAAATTGCATTTTAATATGAACAATCTGTGCATAATGTTATTGCTTAAAATAAAGAAACGGTTTATTTGGATTTTTCAATTTCATCTGTAAAGAATCAACTAATAAGGAATGTTCATGTTACACATGGTTTGTCAGGGAAATGAATAGTCCTGTTTTGTAGTATGATTTTTTTTCCTGTCCTTATTATATTGCCAATGTGGTCCTTCCTTGATATATGCAGCTCTAAGGGGGGCAGCAACATTGAAAGCAAGAGCATTGAAAGAGATGTGGAATATTAGTACTGCAGTGACACCACTAGAGAAAAGCATAGGAATTGGAATATGTGGTGGTAAAGGCAATAACAACAGTAGTTCTAGCACTAGTGAAAGTGGAGGAGAGATTATCAATGCAGATAATTTTCTAAGTACTTGCAGCCAAGAACTTCTTGCTAGAGGAATTGAATTACTTAAACGCACCCGCAAAGGTAATTTAATAAATCGAGTTTTGAGACACTAATATTTGTTTTCATTTGCAAAATTGCAAAATGATTAAACTATATTTGGTGATTGATATCTGTAGGTGATCTTCACTGGAAAATAGTTTCTGTTTATATACATCGAACCGGCCAGGTAATTTTTTGATCTTTCAAATTTTAGTAGAAATTGAAATATAGTTGGTTAGTCCATTCATCAAATGCTTGCATTCATTTCAGGTTATGCTGAAAATGAAAAGCAGACATGTAGCAGGAACCATTACAAAAAAGAAAAAGAGTAAGCTATATCAATCAATATATAACTTAATTTTCCTTGCAATTTCATAGAAATAATAACTCATTTGGTTATAACATGATATTTTTACCAGATATTGTGTTGGATGTGTGCACAAATTTACCAGCTTGGCCAGGAAGGCATCTTTTAGAGGATGGTGAAAAAAGAAGGTATTTTGGATTGAAGACAGAATCAAGAGGTTTAGTTGAGTTTGAATGTAGAAATCAAAGAGAGTATGAATTGTGGACACAAGGTGTTTCAAGACTTCTTTCCATTGTTTCACAGAGGAAAAACAGAAATGGAATCTAATATTTGTTGCCAATTTAGTCACTGCTGACTGCTAAACTTGTTTAAAATCAAACTATATTATATGTATGTAGTTAGCTTTGTTTTGCAAATCCTATAAGGGAAACTAATAGATTTTGTAACATTGGAATGAGCAATGAAGTGTGTGCTCCATCTATCTCCTAAATCTTTTTAATTATTTTCATGAACCATATCTTTTTCATAATTCAATAACATGACACGTAGGGAATATTATGACGACAATGATGACAATATCAATATGGATGAAACATTACATTTTCTATCAATTATGACAGTATGACTTCTATCTTAGCCCTAAATAAATGAAATTCACTACAATAACAACTAGGAGACTTTCTAAAAAAAAAGGCCTTTTGAAATAATAACAGATATGCTTTTAAAAAAATTATAGAGCTAAAATCAACTTCCCTCAATTTTAAACTACAAAAATTATACCAACGAGATTGGTATAAGGAAAGGGACTAAACTCCTACGTGGTAAACTAAAGTTTGAATTCACGCTTATCCAACTTTAAATTACAAACCAAATTAATATAATTCTTAAATCAATTTTAACAAACTAAATTTAAACTATTTCTAATTCAATCTACTCTCTAATTATGAAACTTAATGTCTATCAAAAATATAATCTTACGCCTTCTTAATTATTTGACACGTCATCAAAATTATATCATTTTGTGTCTTTTGCTTCAACATCCTCTTATTTTTTCTATCCTAAAAACAAATTAAAACAAACTCACTCAATAAAACACACTAACTTAATCTTTTTTTAAAGAACAAACAAATTTAATCTTAATCCCAATCAAAACAAATTTTCTTATAATTCAACTTCTAAATATCTAAAGAGTTAAAAACAATTTACAATCTATTATCTTTCTCTAATTAAGAACGTTAATGACCAGTAAAAACACAATTTTTTCCCATCTTAATATTTTGACACCTCAACATAAATTTACCTTTTTGTGTCTTTTGTAACAAAAAATACTATTTAGCTGAGAGATAAAATAACTTTCAAAAGATTGATGTGATTTTGTAACAAAAAATTCATTTTATAGTTGTTATATGTGTAGATTTGCCAAATATCGATAAGAGCACAAGAACGAAACATATCCTCTACATTTATATAGTTTTCACATATTGACCATCAATCCTAGGATGAAAGTTGTACCAAGATTCAAAGGGTTCCCCAATTCATATTTGAAAAACATTCAAAACATAACAATAAATTGAGCCCCACGGTTAGAGATAATAGAAATTGGAACACCATGCAAGTAAACTATCTCCTCTAAATAAAGCTTAGCATACTGAGATGCAATATTTGTAGTTTTCACAAGTAAGAAATGTGTAAATTTGATCAAACGGTCTATAATCACGTCATACCCCATTTTTTGACCCTTTCTTTGTGTTTTCTCGGCTTTTTGAAAGTTAGAAACTGCGTTTCAGACAAAATTCGACAGAGAGGAGAAAAATACCTCAGGTCGTTTAGAGCACCTTTTTTTTGTTGGATGAGCATTTATCATTATGAATGGGTCTTGCTTTTTATTTTTAGCGTATGACAATTTGTGTAATTATTTACGCAATATCTTGATAGCAAATTATTATTATTATTATTATATTAGTATCATTACTATTATGACAATTATCAGCATTTTTACTTTTATTACTATTATTATCTTGTGTCATTATTATTATTATCATTACTATTATTACTATTATTATCGTTTTCATTATTATTATTATTATTATTATCATCATTATTATTATTATCATTATTATTATTATTATTTGTTTTTATTATTATCATTTACTTTTATTATTATCATGTTTAATTTCAAAGAAAGGAAAGAAAGAGAACACGTGCAAAGCCAGGCAATGGAACAAGGAGCAAGTGGCTGCCCAGGGGCAGCACTTCATCCCTTCCAATTTCTTCCTGCTGCTGACCTTCACTTTCCAGCATCCACCTTGCAATTTCTTCCCTCTTTTCTTTATCAAAACCAGTCAAGGGTTGCTGCAAAACTGCTTGCCCTGGTTCTGAAAGTGCTGCCCTGTTCCAGCACTTCATCCTTTCCAGTTTCTTTGATGCTGCCCCTGTGTACAGCACCCCTTTTCCATGTTTTCTCCCAATCTCTGCACAGGACATCACACTACTTTTCCTATTTGTCTTCCCAAATCTTCAAAGATCAATCCAAAAAGCATCACAAGTTGCAAACAACCCCTGTTTTCCCATTTTCCCAGCAATTCCTGTCAAACTCAGCCCCAACCGGTTCTGCAATTAACCAAAGTCTTCACCATGATCACAAGGCAAGGTCACTTCCTTCCTTTTGCATTAAATGCTAAACCAAAAGTTCTGGTCTTAGCACACAAAGAAGCCCAGCTTTCAAGGGATTGTCATGATTACAATTGATCACAATTTTGCCTATAAAAGGAACATGAGAATCTGAGTTTTAGAGAGAATTTTTTTTTTACACAGAATTTTTCACACAGTTTCAAAAAGAACAAAAAAAAAACAACCAGAATTCACAGCAATCTTTGAAAGCCAGAAGCTCTGTTTCTGTTTCTGTTTTACAAACCATCACAAACAAACCAAACAATCAATACAGCCACTAAACCACCAGGAATATCATACTAAGAGTGAAGAATAACAGCAAAAACATCATTGTTGTAGCTGTTCTTGTTCTTCATCACTTCCATCTTCAAGAAACCACAATCATCCAAAGCCATTTTCATTTTTCTTACATCCAAAGCTTGGGCTAGGAGTTTGTAAGTATTCTGAACATTTTCACTTCTTACTTGCATTTCTGTTTGCATTTTGTGTTGCTGTTCTTGCTGTCCTGCATAATTCTTCTATATTTTTAACTCATTTTGCACTAAAAACAACATTTTAAAAGCTCCAAAAAAATCACAAGTTTACAAAACACCAAAACAGAAGTTTTTTACTTCTTTTTCTTGCTGTATTCGAAAGTTTTTCACCCCTTTGACTTTCTGAAATCAGAAATCAGAAGCAGTCTGAACAGTAGTTCAGAAGCAGCTTCTGAACAGTAGTTCAGAAGCAGCTTCTGAACAGTGTTTCTGAACTTCAGAGTCTGAAGTCAGCTTCTGAAGGTTTTGCAGTGCCAAGTTCTGATCGCTCTACGACAGTGCTTCTGAACTTCAGAGTCTGAAGTCAGCTTCTAAAGGTTTCGCAAAGCGAAGTTCTGGTCGCTCTGCGAACAGTGCTTCTGAAGTTCAGATGCTGAGTTTCAGCTTCTGAAGGCTTCGCAGAGCCAAATTCTGGTCGCTCTGCGACCGTAGCAGAACTCAGCTTCTGACTTTAAGCTTTTGAAGCTAGCTTCTGAGGTTCTGAAGTGAGGTTTCAGAGTCTGAAAGGGGTTGTTTACCCATTCTATTTTTCAACATACTAAAACATAAAAAACAATTTTCTCTTTTGTGAGTGAAAAAGGAAAACTTGGGTAGACACCCGACGCTTCCCCGAATATTCGGAAACGAGGTAAACACTTCGCTTTTGGTTGAATATTCGTCCTCCGTCTAAAATCAATCCCAACCCACCAAACTTTATTTTATTCACGCCCATGCGCGTTTTCAAACGGATACCATCGCCCAAGTGCGAGTCCGTCCTTTTTAATCAAACCTTTTTACGCCCATGCGCGTTTCCAAACGGATACCATCGCCCAAGTGCGAGTCCGTCTTTTTTGAAGCAAACTTTTTCGCCCAAGCGCGATCAATTTATTTTTCATAATTAAAATCAATCAACACACAAATATTTTCTAACAAAGAACTACGTAGCTTTGAATTCTCCATCGCACCAGGGGATACGTAGGAGCAAGATCAAATTCTTGTCAAGCACACTAATAAAAATCTCATGTTTAGTCTTTTAATCTTTTCTCTTTTTGTTTCTTCTTTTATTTATTTCTTTACAAAACATTTGGCATAAAAACTAACACAATTAAACGCTAAACTAACTAACGGTTCCCGTTGAGTACAACGGATGTGAGGGGTGTTAATACCCTCCCCTCGCATAATCGATTCTCGAACCCGAAATTTGGTCGCGATGACCTTGTTCTCGTTCTCAAAGGGTTTTATCAACATTTCCCTTTAAAAATAAAACTTTGGTGGCGACTTTACTGTTTTGAGCGAGCGCTTTCCGCTCGCACATTTTTCCCGCCGCTTCAATCACCCACACCGAGTCATAACTCTCTTTGTGTTATTGGAAGGCCTGTAATGAAATCCATAACAATGCATTTCCACTTTAATTCAGGTATTTCAATAGATTGAAGTAAACCTGCAGGCTTCTGTTGTTCAGCCTTCACTTGTTGGCACATTAAACACTTAGAGACAAAATCTGCTACATCTCTCTTCATTCCTTCCCTCAGTAAAAACTCTCGCAAATCTTGATACATCTTGTTAAAATCTGGATGAATAGTATAAGAAGAATGACGAGCCTCCACGAAGATTTTTCTCCTCAAATCATTAACGTTTGGCACACATAATTGAAACTTCGACCAGAAAACACCATCAGAATCAACAGAGAAGTTTGAAGCTTTACCATTTTTCACATTAACTACCGTCTTCACCAAGTCTGAATCTTGACTTCGAGCCTTCTTGATATCATCAATTAAGGTAGAATGAATTTGCATGTGGGCTAACAATGACCTCAAGTGATCAAACTCAAATTGAATTCCACTTTAACAATTTCTTGAAATTCTTTAATTACGGACCTTTTTAATACTGCTGACTGAACAAGACTACTCAAGGACTTTCTACTCAAAGCATATACTACAATATTTTCCTTTCCAATGTGATATAAATTTGTGCAATCCAAAAAGTTTCAAGAGCGCCCCATCCACTTCTTTACCTTAAATTTAAATCTCGGTGTTGAAAGATATACTTAAGACTCTTTTGATCATGTAAATCTCAGAAGTCTCTCCATATAGGTAATGCTTCCAAATTTTAAGAGCGAAAATCATTGTTGCCATCTCTAAATCATGTGTCGGATAGTTCTGCTCATGCCTTTTGAGTTATCTAGATGCATAGGCGATAACTTTACCTTGCTACATAAGAACACAACCAAGACCAACTCTAGAAGCATCACAATAAACAACATAACCTCCACCACTCGTTGGGAATTCCAAAATAGATGCCGAAATCAAACATTCCTTTAACTTTGAAAGCTTTCTTCACATGCATCAGTCCATTTAAACTCAACTTTCTTTTGGGTCAATCTGGTTAATGGGAACACAAGTATATAAAGAATTCAATCTCCCTATCAGGTGGCAGTCCAAGAAATTCTTCAGAAAAAACATTGGGAAACCCACTTTTTTTTTTTTGGAAATTCTTTATAATTCTTCTTCACTCACTTGTATATCCATAATCAAAAGCAGTTATCCTTGACAACCTCTTCACAATAACTTGCTAGCTCCTAACCCCCGAGGTTAAATTATATGGTACCCAACCAGGTTTTCCTCAAAAGTCGAAAAGCGATTACCTAGCATCTCAACTCTCACTACCTTATTATAATAGATTACGGTGGCATGTTGGAAGGACAACCAATTCAAACTCAAAATCCTATAAATCTATATTAACATGACTACTGTTAAATCAACCATTGATCCCTTCTGATATGACATACTTGACCACATTGAAATCATACTTTACCATCTTTGAAACAAAATATATCCAGAGTCAAATCAACCATTGTAGAATCAAAATTACTTTGAGGAAAGTGGATTATATATATGCTTCATGATCTTATCTACGAATGTGCACTACGCCCAAAATTGTCTACTAGAACCATCCTTCTGTGATATTGACATTTGTCGTCCTTAATGACCAAATATAACTTCGCCACCACGACAAGCATAGTTACTATATTATCATTCAACTCGTTTCTTATGAGAGTCCCATATTTACTACCTCCTTTAAACTTTTGTTGCCTAATCTAAAGTGTTAAGCTTGAAACCTCCGCAAAGTAGCACAGTTAGATACAACCACAATTCCACTTAAGTATTCTCTTAATCCTCTAATGAACCACTTGACACGCATCTCTTCTATGATAGGGTGAGGAGCGTTCATTGAAAGCTAAACGAAACAGGTTTTGTACTCTGAAACCGACGTGGACTCAGTTTGTTCTGATATTTCAATATCTTAAGGGAATCCATCTCCAACACTTTCTAGAAGAAAGCGATCCATAAACAATCAAGTGGTGTCACTTCATTCCAACATAGGCGATCCCTCTTGTTTTCCACACCTCCAACTTATACGAAATCAACTCCCACATCCTTATTTATATTTGATCATCCTAATACCCTTCATACCCTCTCGATACCGTCAGTGAATTGCAGTGGATCCTCACACACACACTAGACTTAGAAAAGGTAAGGGTTTAAGTCCACTGTAGATGGAGTCGTCGCCTGCTGCTCATCCTAACTAACTTCGTGTTGACCGTCCAGATTTGTTTGTCTCAGATTATCCGTCTGCTTCCCAACAACAAACCCCAAAAAGTTGTTGCAATACCTGTTACGATCCTTGTCTTCCTATTGGCACTTTGGCACTAGTTACTCCTATAGCCAAGTCATGTGTCGTCGACATGAACGTAAATTCTTCATCATTTGATTTACGTTAACCACGAGTACACACCGAACCACGACCTCTTTGACTAGGGTCTAAAGGTTGGCTAGTAAACCCAAAATGAACTAATTTCCCTTCTAGTGGAGATTCTAGTGTTGTGTGGCATCCTCACCAAATGAAAGAAAATTGACCAAAAATAGGACGAGATGACAAACAAAGTGAGACAATTCAAAGACCAAAAGAAATCATAAAATTGGACAACAAGTGACACTACCATAGAATGCAAATAAATTTTTGCAAGTAAATGGTGCTGCGGTTCACAATTTACTAGCAAGAATCCATTTTCATTCTATGTCTGCAGCTATTAGGACCTAAACGGGGCTCTGATACTAACTTTGTCACGACCCTAAAACACTAATCGTGACCGGCGCACTAACTAGAAAATTCTAGCCCGGCAAGCCTATTGATCAAACTTGACAAACTAAAAAAAATCCAATTCGGCTTTCACTTCAAAAAAAATATTCACTGAAATTTCGACAGAGTTTCCTCTATATTTTCAACATTTTCAAGATCTTAATCTTGTTTTAAAAACCTGTTTCATCAGCCAGAATCTCAAATAACATTTCTTTTTATACTTGTACAACTCTAAATAAAACATCCTAGACTACCAAATAGCTTGCAGATACATCAATTGACACTAAAGTATACATATAAATGGAGACGCCAACCAAGGGGCCTACCAAAAGTGACTACTCAAGTTACTACTCAACTGCTTGCAAATCTGGAAAAAAAAAATAGAAGACGAAGGGGTAAGTCACAAAGACTTAGTGAGAGACAACAATCACCACCAACTAGAAGGGAAACACACAAGGGCACGATTATTTACTTTTCTCAAATCAAATTTTAATCTACAAAGTTAGTAACTGTATAAAAATATAATAAGCTCACAATCAAGTGTACCATGAAAATTCAGAATACCTTGTAAATTTATCAAACCAAATAAGACTATATTAAAATTCCAATGTTGTAAAGAGGTGAACAACTTTAAAGGAAATATAGGAATCGGGTATAAAGAAAAGGAATCAAAATAGTCAAATTCAAATAGAATATAAAAATCGAATATAATGAAAAGGAATCAAAATAATCAACTTCAAATAGAATATAAAATCATATTCAATTTAATAATACCAAAATAATCAACTTTAAAGAAAGTATAAAAATCCAACTTATCAAATGGGTGAATCGAGAACTAGCTTCATCTCGTTGATAGCTCTTTCCTACTAAGAGTGACCTTTCTCTTAGTGGTAGCTCCATCTAACTGATAGCTCTTTTCTCTCGACTCAAAACAAAATGTAAAACATTTTCAATTAGGGGGTTTACATCTCATTGATAGCCCTCTCCTCCTAATTGTGGCCTTTCCATAGGGGCGGCTCCATCTAATGGGTAACTCTCCCTAATTGTAATCACATACTAGGTGCACCTAGGTCGTCGTCATAATAACCGTAATTTTCAAAACACCATTCTTAAAACACATGTCTAAAACCATATTTTGCAACATAACGAAACTTATGTCAAAATACGTATCATCAAAACAAAATTGAAAATCTACTACTTATATAATCACAAGTGAATCCAAATTCAAATCCAAATCCAATCCAAATCCAGTACATATTAATATCAAAATCTTCGAAAAACACAATTTCAAAACCATGCTTTAGAACATATCAAAACTACTCAAAACTAGTTTCACGAACATATCAAAAATAGAAATTATCACAACAATGTATTTTCCGGAACATATCAAACTAGTGCACAAAAATATGTGCAAATCAAATCTCCATTTCAAATCCAATAACTTATAAATCATAAGTAGCCTAACTTGAGTATATATTAATATCGATGACTTTGAAAATATATAACGATGACGAGAAAAATGTTCAAAGGTTGTGCTTCCCCATTTTAATAAATACTTTTATATAAAAATAAGCAAAATATCAATAATAACAATAATCAAAATATATGATAATGATTGTCATCAACTCATAGTTACGATGAATCAACTAAGTGTGCTCTCCAACCACCCCTGGAGAAGCATTTGAAGCATCCGACGTCATATCTCATCAATAATATTTTTTAAGATTTATAAACTCATTATAGAACTTTAATATATAGTTAAACATGAAATCCCCTAATATATACTCTAATCTCTAAAATTAATTTCTAACCCACTAATCATGCCTAAATATGCACTAATTGAAATGTAAGTTGATAAATATACCTCAAAGAGACTCAACAGTGGCGGAGGCAGAAAAAAAAAATCCGGGTGGACCATTATAATAAACTATAATATATACGCACAAAATTAAAATAGCAATAAGCATTAAGCACAAAGTTGTAATGACGGAGTTTGACTAAAAAGCTAGGGTGAATACTTTAAAAAAATCGAATTACATATTTTACAACTGCTATAGATTATGAAACTTTTTTTATAGCCCAACTTTTAACTGAGAGAATTTTCAATTGACAGGACAATATACGGGGGATTTAAAACCCAAGAAAATTAGAAGGTCTATAAGCCTCCGCTGACCAGGCAAGTATAAATATGACAAAAATCACGTATGTCACTTTTGAAACCGCGGAAAACTAAAACCGTTGAAAAATTGTTTAAAGTCTCACAAAATAGACTTATAATTTAATTTTTTAATTTTTTCGGGTGGGGCACTACACCACTTTGCGAGAATTTGGATATGACGAAAGATAAAACTGACGTAAAATTGTATAAAATCTCGCAAAATAGACCTATATTCCTTAATTTTTTTAATTTTTTAATTTTCTCTGGTGGGCCATAGCCCACCCTAGCCCATGAAGGGCTCCGCCTCTGAGACTCAATGAGCAATTACCAAGAGTGGGTACTCCTCTTCTTCCCAAAGCATAACCCCAAAATTCTTCCAAATCAAACCCAAAAGCACTTGTAGAGTTAAGGAAAAAGCTTTGCTTAGATTATAACCTTACTAATGGGCGTTGATTGTAGCTTAAATTTGATGTTTAGAAGAGAAAGAAAAGAAAAGAAAAATGTTGGAGTGTGAGACCAGAGGAGGAACGAAGAGCAAGGAACAATGGGAAAGGATGAGAGAAATAAGGGGAATGGGTTTAGTAGCTTCTAGACCTCAGTTTTTATTTTTACTACTAACTATTATTATTTATTTATATATTATTATTAATTTTATTTTTTTGCTTAAATGAAACATTGCATTTCACTGAGTCTATTTGATGCAATATAACTACATTCCTATAATTTTTTCTTTTTTAGGATACAATAGAACTACATTCCTATGAGTTTTTCTTTTGTAGGTAATCAAACGAAAAAATGACAATTGTTTACATATTTAGTCTAAAAAAAATTCATAAATATAAATTTTAATAAAAAAACATTAATACATACATTTCACTTATCAATAAAATAACAAAATATGGTTGAGACAATTATCGTTGATACTAACAAAATATTAAAAAAATATTTTCACTAAGAAAATAAAAAAGAAAAAACATTTAATTGTATCTGATTGATAATCACAAAATAACATAACTTCATTCTTAAAAAAAAATAACTTCAAGAAAGTTGCAAAATATTTATTACAAGGCATATACCTACTTTTCAAAAAGTTACACATTTTCAAGATTGCTTCTTTTCTAAAAATAATTTGCCTTTGTTTTTTCTTTATTTTTTAATCAAAAGAAAAATTATATTATTGAAAAAGAAATAGATAAAGAGACTGGGGGCATTAGACCTGACTCAGGTACAACCTAAAACGGGGATACAACATAATAAATCAGACCAAGTAGATCGATCCCTAATCTATCCTAAAAAATTCACTAATCACAGGCGCAACCCAGCGAACACGTATGCGGGCGCGAAACCAAGTTTAAAAAAAGTACGAAAATGTGAACATCTGCGAAGCCCTCCGCTTCGAATTATCCCCGTCCAGCTTTATCATTACTTTTTCTTATTTTCTCAATTCATATAATATTGCAATGCGTTTTGATACATATCCATCTGCTTCGAATTAGCCCGTCCAAAGCACGGACCCGTGCTTAGCACAGGTTTATTGCTAGTTATGAATTAAAAATGTAGTGACTAAAATAACAATATTACAAAAACAAATAGCAATACTAACTGGCAAAATTTTCGTCCAAAATTTCATTCCAGAAAAGCAAATAAACAGACACCTCAGTATGCTCATATGCTCACTAGTAATAAATTTACTTTTGAATTTAGACCCAATTTGATCTTTGACGATTCAACTTGAGTCATTTTGATGGCTACCTTAAAATAATATGCTAGTTAGTTTCTAACATGGACAATTCATACCTTGAGTCATTTTGATCGCTACGATAAAATACTAGTTATTTTTTTTCTTAGAACTAATTAATTTGGGTGTTTAATCTAAACTTTTTTTTATTGATAGCCCTAAAGTTAGGACTTTATGTCTTACCTTTTACCATTCCCTGAGACGTCCTTTTACACGTTAAGGGTAACATCCTTTTCTTCTAATAAATTTCCAGAGCCAAATAATCATCACAAAGAGTTGTCTCCCTACTTAGTACACAAAAAACCATGCCAAATAAAATACTTAATTAACGTGCCGTGTAGGCAACTCAGAAATCATGCCCCTCTGTTTTGATAACTCTTACGGCTCGTTTGGATAAATTTCATACATTTTTACTAACAAAAATTGTATCTTGTAAATTGTTTTTGCATAAATTACTTTGACAAACTTATAAATAATACATAAACACTTTATTTGTATAAATTATTTTGCATAAGGTCAAAAATGTGTGTTGCTTTTGTCTTCTGTTTAGGTCTTACTTTTTTTTTCTGTTCAAAAGTGCATGAATTTGCTGGAAAAAGTTAAAAGTCTATGAAACTCCATCTTCTTTTGTATTCATCTCCAATCTTTATATCCATCATAAAATTGTCCAATTCCACGTTTTTAGGTATGAATTTGGAGTTAACTCACTAGATCGAGTTTTAGCAAAATCAAACTTGTAACAAAGTTTACCCGTAACACTTGAAATCAAACACGTTGACCTATTTTTATGATTTCACCTTTTAATGCCCACTTTTTCGGCCCTCGTAGAGTTATACAACCTTTGCAAATACACACACATTGAAGAGGACGAGACACGGAGCAAGCAAATCAATGTTCAAATTTTGGGACACCTCCCTAAACTCAAACAAAGACGACCACCACGGTACACCGACAATAGCAAGATTCATCAACTCAAAACCTACGACGTTGTTCTTTAAATCATTATCATTCACAAAGATGACATTGTAAAAACTAAAATTATGGTTCATTTTGAGTATCGTTCTTCATAGATTAACCTAGATGGACATCTTCTGTACAAGAATCTAAAACTTTAAAATGACAACGACGTGAGAATGGTGTTTCCTACATTTCCTCCTTATCATTCTAAGGGACACATCGAGTTAGACGTACATTACTCGGGTTTAATTCGTTCTAAGACCGTGGAAAAATATTGGCGTGCATTACTCAACCTTATGGAAAAATCACGCTGTCCAATGAGAAGTTACTAACTTTAGTCATCCATAACTTGAGTGTATTTTGTATTTTTAGTTTATGTTTTTAATTTATATTTATAGTCACCGCTAGTATAAATGTTATGTTTTAGTAGCACTTAAATTAGTATGAATAGTGTGATATTCATTTACTTACAATGCCTCCAGATAATACAATTCAGATGTTTATTTTAACAAATACTCCGTCTAAACAAACCGATTCGAATTCATTGAAAGTCTTATCGAAATATGAACAAACAAGGGCAGAAAATCGACACATCGAAATTGTACAATTCGAACAGTTATTGTCGTGTAATTCAAAGAGGACAAATTTAGAAGGAAAAAGGAAACGTATGTTAAAAGCGTTTGAGAACATAAGAGGGGAAGGGAACTCTCCTTTTCAAATTCTAGAATGTTTCCATGTTCACTCCTGATAACTTTAGCAACAAAGGATCATGCTTTTGAAAAACATTCCATAATTTGCGCTGATTTTCTCAAAATGAGAATAACTACGTAAACCTTTTTTTTCCTATATTGTACGTTTTTTTGGAATTATAAAAATACAAAAAAAAAAAAATCATTTTCATTAGTTCCAAAAGAACATCAACCCTATAACTATGATTTCATTTAAAAAATCTCACTTCTTACTATATCAGAAGTAAAATGAACCCATATTTAAAATATAGAAATGAAAAAGCTCTCACAAAGTAAACGCAACCTTTATTTCCAATTTCAATAGAAAGGATCAACCCTGGCAATCATATAGCTTTGATTTTGAACACTCAGGTCAGGGAGAAGTAATGAACTAATAATATTTCAAGCATCCACATTCAAGAGAACAGTGAATCAAGAGAATAGTGTTCAAGAACGTATTTACAATTCAAAATAACATCGTTAATCAACTACAGAAATATGTATTAACAGCCTTAACAATAGTGATAATCCAGTACGAGAAACAGGGGCAACCGGGAAGCCACAAAGATTTATTACCAGATAAGAACTTGTTTTCGTAAACCACTAATCCCCTAGCAGAAAACAACGAGTATGTACCAATGAGTACAAGGACTTCAACTATCAGCAGCTCTGAAAATAGTGAGCAAAGACAGGAAAAGGTTGATGATGTCCAAATATAAGGAGACAGAAGCCCAAATGAATTCATCATAGGAATATCTCTTGATCAAGTTGTCTGTATCATATAGGATGTATCCACAGAATATAATTGCTGCCAAGCAACCATAGATCATTGTAGATAACTTGCCCAATGGAAAGAAAATCTGCAGGCAAGAACACACTGAGAATGTAGCCTGAACATTAAACGGTGAAATAGTACATTGAAGTTTAAAAATCATAATACCTGAATCATCCCAAAGACCATAAGAACTAGTATAGCACCAAACAAGAAGGGGCCAAGGAAGTTGAAATCATAGCCTCTACTTGCAGCCCAAAATGTGTAGAGAGTCAGAGCTATCACCACCACAGCAGTCAATATAACAGCTTCCAGAATAACTTTCTCTGTATACAAACCCCATTCCCATTAGGATAAATTCAGCAAAATCCCACATAAAAGTAGGCAATTCTCAATAATAAAATACAATTTGAGCAAGCCAAAATAGCAAGGTAACTCCTAACTGCAAATTACAAATTTGCTTTTACAGTTATGTTTTATTTCAATCACGCAATCGGCATCTATACAAGCACTGCCAGATAACAAAAAATTGAAATCTCAGCTCCATTCTCAATGAAAGGAAAGAACTAACCAGTAGGTCAAAACTCCAATAACCACATAAAAGATTTATAACAAATAACCTTGTCTTAACATCACCCATCTAATCAATTAACACATTTGGTATTTGAACACAAAACAACTCAGTAGCACCGACTTCTTCAAATTGAAGACAACATGTGTGATTACATTCAATTACATAACTTTCTCAAATTATTATCAGTGACGTGTTCGATGTGTCAGTCTAAGTGCCACTGCCATAGTGCTTCATAGCAGCACAACTTATAATACGTGCCAAAATGTCAAATTCTAGTTGGAAAGAATCCAGTTCCTAGATGAATATTTCTCTTTGTTGATTACCCCTAATTACAATGACAAATAAAACCCTAAATTTCAACCTCCAAACTCAAGTTCCAAGTCGACAAATTAAACGACATAACCTATATTATTACAGAATAAAATGAACACATTGACCAATCAATCCCAAATTCAAACCAAATAACACACAATTCAGAAAAGAAAATCATCTCAATCTAAATTACTACAATCAATCAAAGCAATAAATATAAAGAAAGAAAGAAAGCAGAAATGGAATTAAAAGAATGTTACCGCTAGTGAAAGCACAACTCAATCCAACAACAAACGAAAGCGAAAGAGTGAAAACCGCTAGCAGAAGGTAATTAATCGGATGCTTCTGATAATAATAGTAAAGAGGACACAACGCTGCAAAATGAACAATTAATTAGAAGAAAATAGAATCGAAATTCAAAGAAATTAGGGTTAAAGAAAGCGCAACGCACTGATGAAAGGGACGAAGATGAGAACGATGTAAAGAGCGAGACCAGCGCCGGTGGTAGCGAAGAAAGTGGAAATGGGACGAACGGTGACGACGACAGCGCCGACGGCGATGGTGGCGAGTAGTTGAATAGCGATGATGACGTAGACTTTACGGATGAAGGACCATCGGAGTTCGGGGCTTTCGAGCATCATCGGGTAGAGAGGTCTTGAACCGGTTTCCACATCGGATTTTCCGTAGGGTTGATTCCGATTCCACATCTTCCGGTGAAGTTTTTTCTTGACTGAGAAAGTGAGGGAAAATGGTTTCAGGGATTTTGGATGGATCTTTTTTTGTTTGCGTGAGAGTAGAGAAATGAAATTGCTTTTGCGGGAGTTATATTAATATGTAATTAACCGCCATCACCATGAGGTTCGTGCGGTTAACTAATTAATTAATTTCTTATTGGTTAAGCATTACTACTATAATTATAATTACTGCTGGTTAAATTAATTAACTAATTAAAAGAAGTTAAAAGAAACTTCGCGAGACATAACTTCGCTGGTACATACATGATAGTGTGGGCTGTTGTATCTCTGACACGTGTATGGTTGGAAATTTCTAGATTCCTCCAATGGTGATTAACAAAATCAGACTAAATTTTTTTTAAACGACCATTTTTTCAAAATTTTGGCATTTTTTTTGTTAAAAAAAAATACAATAATAATCTGGGGTGTTAAAATCATAATGTTCAATTTTAAAATTTAATATTACCTCCGTTTCTTTTTAATTGTCATTTTTTGACATTTTACATGAACCAAAACAATCAATAAATATTACTACTTTTGATAAAATAATTTATACTTTTACTGTAATAGTCTTATTCATTTAATATCTCATTTCATATATTTCTCTCTCCGCAATAAATAGCTAGGGGTAATATTGGTAAAACAACATTTAACGTTGTATTGAACTTTGAAAGTGACAATTAAATAGAAACAAAAAATTTCTCCAAAATAGACACTTAAAAATGAACTGAGAGAGTATTATTTTTTAGGAAAGCAATTTAAATATTTGTCAAATGAACTAAGAATTATGAATTTTTTTTTAGTAAATAGACATTTTGGTCCTCAAATTTGCGTGCATCGGTCAATTTCATCCTTCAATTTTTCGAAATAGCAAATACATCCATGAATTTTATAAAAGTTAATCAATTTAGTCCCTCCGTCAAGTCTCACCGTGAACAATAATGACGTGTCACGTTAAGCGCTGACGTGGAGTTCCAATTCAACTTCCACGTGTACAAGGACGAATTTGATCGAAAAAATTTGATTTTTTTAAAATAAAAGTCATTACAAATTGTTACATTGTCA
Source organism: Medicago ruthenica (assembly GCA_018208015.1). Taxonomy (NCBI): domain Eukaryota; kingdom Viridiplantae; phylum Streptophyta; class Magnoliopsida; order Fabales; family Fabaceae; genus Medicago; species Medicago ruthenica. The sequence continues at coordinate 40,084,051 of CM031371.1, forward strand.
AATCGATCTCTAAATTATTCCTTAAAAATCAAGTTCCCCCCAAAGAACAAGTTATGAATAACAATTAAACATTATGTTTCACCACCTCCTAATAAATAACAATAACACATATTGTTTAATCCTGTGAGGAGTCAAAATTGATTCTAACTGCATATAGTCTCTTTTCAAAGTTTGTGTTATTCCTTATTCAATAATCTACCATCCCAACAGTTCTGATAAATAATTGATGTTTTATTATTGAATAAGGAAGAAGCTTTGAAAAGTATATAGTCTATAATTGTTATCCTCCTAATAGTTGTTATTCCTTATTCTTCTTTTACCCAAGAAGAATGAAAATGCACATAGTCTCTTTTCTAATAAAAAATATTTTATTTTTTAGAAAACTTGCCTGATGCCTTGTTTCCACTGTCTTTTGTGTTTCTCCCACCATCATCATGCCACTGCCACCGAATTTGTGATCCACATCTACAATCTTCACGGGTTTAAGGTCATCTTCTTCGCTAGATCTAGGAATCTACAATCCCGACTAGTTCAAATGTTTTGGTCATTAAGATCACAGAGATTCAGTTGTTATTTTAGTTCTATTTGATTTGTGGTTTTTTATTATGAATCCATAAATTAAGAGTTCACCTCTATAATTAATTGATATAATTCTGATTGAACATTATTCTCATAATCAATTTTTTAGAAAACTCACCCAATGCCTTGTTTCAACTATCTTTTGTGTTTCTCCCACCAACACCGTGCCACCCCCACCAAATTTGTGATTCACATCATAAGAAGACTCGCCCAATTTTGACTGAGGCATTGGGTGAGTTTTCAAAAAAAAAAAATGATTATGCGAATCAATTATTGAATAAGAAGAATAAAGATTGTGGGAATAACCGTTATGATCGAACGTTATTGAATAATGAATAACACAAACTTTGAAAAGAGACTATATGTAGTTAGAATTAATTTTGACTCCTTAAAGAATTAAACAATAAGTTTAACTGTTATTTATTAGGAGGTATTGAAACAATAATGTTTAACTGTTATTTCTAACTTGTTCCTTGCAGATTCTCACATTCTTTTAGTTTTTAGCATTTATTTGACAGTATCAAAGATCAAATTGATAAATATGATAAATAGTTTAGGGATCGATTTAATATTGATTGACATAATTCAGGGACCAATTTGATTTTTCATGAATAATTCAAGGATTGATTTGACAGCGTAACAATTTGTATTGGCTTTTATTTAAAAAAATCCAAAAAAAAATCAATTTTTTTTCCAAATTCGTCCCTGTACACGTGGAAGCTGACTTGAAACTCCACGTCAGCATTGTTAACGACGAGACTTGACGAAAGGACTAAATTGATTGATTTTTATAAAATTCAGGGACATATTTATTATTTAAAAAAAATGATAGATGAAATTGATCGATGCATACAAATTTAAGGACCAAAATATCTATTATTTTTTTTAGGAAAGACATTTTTCTTCCTCTCATCACTCAGGTCAACATGGAGTAGCATTTACTAGAATATGTAAGAACATGCCAAGTGGGTTCCTCGGCCCACTCGATGTTTCTTTTAAGATCATGAAGAAATTCAAAACGTGATTTTCGTTTACCAAATGACGTGGATGAGTTTCTTCCATATGGAATCAAAGGTACTAAGTAATTTTTTAATGAAAATTAGCAAAGAAAAACAATGTTTTAAATCTTGGCTCCATTGCAAACTAGATACACTATAATTTTGAGCACAAATTGAATCCACCATGCTTTTTGATTTGTCCGATGAAGATCTATAAAAGAGTATGATTGTACTGGGCGTTCCGTTGTGGTGAACGTTGATCCTTCACGGCAGAGGAGAATTGTGTCTGCAAACACATTAGCACTCTGATGTTCAAGTCAGTATGAAAATGAGGTGGATATGTGTAAAATATGCTAAAAGTGAATCGTATCTTGGGGGTGACGCTACGTCACCCTTATATATGCGTGTAGGAGAATAACTGTCTCCGTGAAATGCGGCACCTCTATTGGAGGCGGTTGAAGATGGCTCTGACGGCTCAGATGGCTCAAGGTGCGCTCCAACGCGGTGCTCCACAGAGAGCTTAGCCTGTACCATCGCCGTTATGGGCTTGTTTTTATTGGGCCTTGGCTTATTAGGCCTTGACGCGTAGACGGTCTGGAACACTTTTAATTTGGTATTGATCAAAAAATTTGATCAATTTTTTTGGACAACTAACAACTCAAATAGGTGATGAACCTACCGAGTAAGGCATGTTTATAAAAAAAAAATGACAAAAATGACGGAGAAGAAGCAATATAAATGAAGTATAACGTTACAATTTCATAAATGTGGTGGTGATTTGTTGAGGTCATGTTGTTACAAATTATATTTCTAAATGTTTCTTTTTTTTTTTAGCAAAGACAAAATTACTGCATTTCATTCATAATTAGAGAATACAAAGTAGTAGGTACATCACTAAAAACATGAATATTGAACATTGAATAATATCGTGACAAGTCGTAAAATATTCATCTTGTGATCAATGAATATTGAACATCACATGATGATAATGGGTGGAACCATTCAACTCTTCATGAAAGGTATGGTTCCATACCCTATGACTATTCATAAAAGAATTAGTATAATCATTGTAATCCGACATGAAATGATAGGGCCATCTCCTTATTTCTTCCACATGCACGTTACTTGCAATACAGGTCGAAGAGATAAGCAAAAGAGAAGGAAAAGAAGAAGGCACCATATCTAAAAACTGGCATGCGGCTGTTGTGACTTGGTGCATAGCATTTTGAGAAGGAAATTTGGATTCGTTAAATATTTTAGTGTACAAGTTTCGCCATATTTTTGTCGATCATCATTTATCATTTTGTTTTAGTTAAGGTGTGGATAGCTTGCAAGTGTACTACGAGTATTTCATAATTCATCATTTTATAGTTGATACTTGAAAAGAAAAAATTGTTACTTTCTATCCACTTAACAATTAATATGTACAAGAAGTCGCTAACAAATACTATTGTACCATATCTTAGACTATACTATTCTCATCCATATAAATATAAAAAAACGATAAGCAAATATAAAAAACAATAATTAAGGCAATATTATAATTATAAAATATAAAGTCATTAAGGGCTCGTTTGGTGCTCATGATAGGAAGACAAGATATGATAAAACTATTATATCCTGATTCAATTTGTTATTTGGTGCGTTAATAGAAAATGATAACTTAAATTCATTTTTAATTCTATCATACTCACCCTTTGTTATTTTTATCCTTATTTTTTTGTGAGTTAGAATTTTTCTATCATGATTAGCACTAAAATGTTTATTTTGCCCCTATCTCAATTCATCGTTCATGTTCTCTATGTTCTCCATCCATCGACCTCTGCTTCTTCCTCCATAACTCTTCAACTTCATCTCTTCTATTTGTTACAGATTTGACATCAATTCCACCCTACAATCACTTTTTCCTCAATCTGCTTAATTGTTTGTTTATTTCTTTCTTGATTGTCTATTTTGTATTCAAGTCAAATTTAAAAAGAGATGAAACAAAGAGTTTTGGAATTTCGTATTATTTTTAATAGAGACAAAAATTAGTTTGGTTAAGAGCTTGAATTATAATTGTAAATTTTTTATAGGTTGATGTTGGTGTATGAATTTTTTATCGAACTTTGTAATTGAAGAAGGAAAAAGACAGTAAACAATTTTTTTAATTGAAGAAGTCATGATTTTTTTTAATTGAACTTTAAGAATGAAGATTATGACACCCCTAAAAAAAAAGACGATTGACAATAATAACTTTGGATCTAATTAATAATAACTTAATTATATTTAATTATAATTAATTACAAGGTTAATTATGTCATTTAATTGTGATATATATATATATATATATATATATATATATATATATATGATACTATGTTTGTTATCATGTGTGCAACAAACATGTGATATGATAAATGTTTATCATGTTCATATCTTTTCTTATCCTTATCCAGTTTCATATCATATCTCTATCATATCATGTGCATTAAACGAGCTCTAAAAAGATAAATTCCTAGTTCGGTTCATCTCATTCCTTCGATTTTGAGTTAGAATATGGTAAACCAGGCGAATGCATCGACAATTTCTTCTCAAGAAGATTCTTAAGTTGAGTTAAACGTTGGGTCTCGTGAGGACGGTTCTTGCAAAATGGTAGGAATATAGATTATTTAAAGGAAAATGTGCAAATTATTTATTCTGAAATATGGATGGGGGAGTACTCAACATCTAATGATGTGTATTGGAAGGTAAAATTATTGCTAAGGCTTGCTCTTTTCCACTTGGGTGTGTCATTGTTAATCCAAACGTACAACACAACTGAGTTGGGACAAGGAGTTTAACTTATTCTCAGATGGATCACAAGGATGTTGGTAGCAGTATTGCACAGACAAATCTACATCATGGGGTTAGTGTGCAAGTATATGAAGGGGCGGTATTGTCGAAAATGGCTATAGGTGCTCATTTTTTTTTGACAGGAATGTTTGGCGGTAGATACTAGATGATTTAGCTTTTCCATTAAAAAAATGGCAAAGCTTTCTTTGATGAATGATGGTTAGTGCTCAATGAGTTTGATTTTGAAGAATGGTTCTTTTCCTCGTCAAGTATGTCCGAGTATTTCTAGTGACTGTTGAGGGAAAAAAATTGGGTGGTGGTACATGAAAAAGTGAAGGTGGTAGCGGATGAAGTGTGGGGGTTAGGGAATGTGATTGGGGTGAATTATAAAGGTGAAAAGACACCGATAATTAAGGAAATCTATGAGGTTGAGAGAAGGGGTCATAAGGAGGAGAACAAGGAGGTGGAGAAGGAGGAGGAAAGGGGAACATGGAATTAGGGTTGGACGGATGGTTTTTGTTGAGGGTGTTTGTGAGTGTTCAATAAATGTGATATTCTTATAATGTGACTGGGCTGTCCAAAATGTGGAGTCAAATCACTCCACAAATATGTTTGATTTTATTGTCAAAGCAATTTCGTCACTTTCATGTATACTGATTAACCCTCGTAGATTGAGTGAGCATTGAAAGCCTTTCAAGAATGTGTCTCAAATCTTTCAAGAAAAAAAAAACAGTGTCTCAAATAAATCTCGGTTATCTCAAGAGACTAGTTTTTATAGTTGAGCGCATGATTACCTTGGTTTATCCAGAATAACTTTGTAATTGTTTTCTTTATAAACTAAAAAAACAATAAATAAAGCCTAAATGTGATATTTTTCAAATTCAAATTAAATTAGAAATAAAAAACCAATTTGATATTTGGAATGAAAATTAATTTAAATCTCAAGGCGTGTATAAACTATAAGTTGTGTTATTTGAACATCAAAATATAAACATTGTACTTTTTTTTTAAGTAAATGGGAAGCAGAAGGATCTGCAACACACTAAGTAGATTAAAATTAAACAAAATTACAAAAAAAACTGGGGGATATAAAATCTGACCCAATGTAATCAAAAGAAAAACTAATCCAAATGGATAAACAAAACAACCATGGTACACAAAAGCCACCAATCCCAATCCAGCATAATCAACCACACTACTAGTACAATACAATGCAATCAACCACGTCCTACTAGTACAATCCAACACACCGTGTACGATGCGAAACCAAATTGCAAAAAAAAAAAGTGTATGAATTGATGAGCAATGGATCATAACTTCATCACGATGATATAATCCGACCCTCAACATGATAACAGATCCAATCACCAACAATCTACCACCAAATAAGAGCAAACTCTCAGTCATTTCAAGCCATGACCATTTCTAGCCCATCAGGCCCTCACGGGCTTTAGAGACTAGCCACAAACGAACCCAAATCGAGCACTGCAGATCCAAAACCACGACGGCCTACAGTGACTAGACCCACTAAACCCTGGTGGGTTTTAACATAGCAACAGAGTGGCGGCAAGCCACCACTACCACCACCATGAACAAAACCTCATGAGAACAGACGAAAACAATTTCGCTTGAACTCACTCCAACCTTCGTCAATCTTCAAGAACAAATCCGAAACAGAGAACAAGAAACCACATATTTGGGTCGATGATTAGGAGACAGAAACCACATATCTCAAGAATCAGAGTGGGTCCGCGAGGCAGAGCAAACAGGCTCGTCGACGGCCACTTAAAGCATGGTCTAAAGGGGTGACGCTAAAAGGAGCCCAACACACCACCTCGCGTCAGTGAACAAACCGAGACCGCAATCTTCAACACCCACTAGAAAGCATTGACCGAAACGTGGCAGCCGACGTATCTGGTAGGAGGTGGTGCGGATGGCTACGACCAACCATCGTTTCATCATATATATATGTGTGTGTGTTTAACTTTTTACAACTTACACACATTTTAAAAATAAATAAAAACATTTGGTAAATAAAAAGAAAACATAAAAGCTGAAGGGTAAACCTATTTTCCCTCAAGTTTTTTATTGAGAGAAACTTCAACTTCTCTCTAAGTTCTCTTTCTCTTCCATTCATCGAGGATGAGTGATTTTATGTCATTTTTTGACCTAGAATCACTCATATACATCTTTTTTTCCCTTTCTTTCGATTTAAATAAGTGATTTTCACACACACAAATATATATATATATATAAGTTTTTCTTGTGTTTTTTCGTGATTTCGTCGTCTGAGTGCGGCGTTGTGTTGTTTGTCGTCTTGTGCGGTGTTGTTTGATTTCGCGTCTTGTTGCGGAGTTCGTTTGGTTCATATTGAAAGATCGGCTTCAGTCAATCACAGATTCAATCCATGATTTGGACGTCAACGTTGTAGATATAAAATCATGAGTATACTGATGATATATATTTTATCATATTATTTGTAGGCATTTTGTCGTTGTATGTTATTGACTTGAGTGCTGTGAGTTTGTTCGTAGATTCACCCTTCACGTTTTTAACAACGTTGATCATGTTATTGCATTTGATGTATTCTATAAATTTGAATGAATGAATATCGTTTTACCTTTTCTAAAAAAACTAAAGGAAAAATATATTTTCTTATAAACTAATTAGTTTTCAAATTAAAATAATTTCTATTCTAAAAATTAAATCAATACACCTATAAATTTTGAAGGCTATATGAGGAACTTTATTTATTTCTACGAATAAAATATAGGGTATATCAACTATTTGGAATGAAACAGAGACATCAATTTCAAACGAGGAATGTATGATTTTTGTCTTTGGCATTTGAAAAGGACTCCGTAATACCTGGCAATGGCATGCTTCTGTTAATTTCATTTTGATATTTCAAGTTGTTTTATTACACCTTCTTCGCCTCTCTCTCTCTCTCTCTCTGTTTTATTTTGTTGGCATATAAGTCACGGATAATTCTATTTAAAATGGGCTGGATATTAAATATTAATAATTTCTTTTGCCTAGATTTTAAATTTGATGAACACAATGATATTGTTGAAATTTGATTAAGTATTTAGAAATAAAAGTAAATTTTAATGAGGTTTTATTTACAGATTATATTCAACCAAACTTTAAATTTCTTTTAAGTTTTCGTTCATCACATTGTTAGAGTTTAATCCTTCTACTGCACCCAACCATAATAGTTTTGCTTACATTTTTATTTGTGTCGACATTTAACTTATGTTTTTATCATTTGATTTTTCAGACTTTAATGTTTTTTTGTTTTGTTTTAAAGATCATTCTAATAAGTAACTTTGTCAAAGAAATTCGATAATAAAAACATAATCATAATTGTTTTTGCGAGCTTGTCTCAGTTGACAGAAACATTACATAATATATGTATGAGTTATGGTTCGAATCTTATGCACTTCATTTATTTATTTTATGAAGTGAATTATAGCCACTAGACTACTTGACAACAAAAAATATAATTATCAATGGATTGATCCAAATGATAAGAGATTTGGACTCTTTAAACATGTGGTTAGAGATTCGACTTCTAACTCATTACGTATGAAAAAAATCCAATTGAAATGAAAGAACCCACCGCCACAGAGGCTCCCCAATGGAAATTAATTCAAGTTAAGTGTGAAAACTTAGTATCAATATCATGGAAAAAAAAATTATAAAGCAAAATTTCTTGAAAAATACAAATCAAATATTTTTCTACTTATAAACATTTTCCATTTTTTTTATGGTATGGTCCACATCCAACAAATAGTGGCTGCAACTTCTATGGTGTCCAACACACCAACAATAGAAAGATAGTGGGAACTGAGAATCAAAGTAAAAGTTATTCACTTTCCCTTTCACCAAACAGAAACAAAGTTCAATTTTGTTAAAGTTCAAATTTTTCAAATTAGATCCTCCTTCCATCTTCAAACCCTTCAATTTTTTCTTCAATTTTTCATTTCCCATTCAAAACTTTCGTACCTATTTGACCCTTTTCTGCATATTCCTTCTTTGATGCTAAACAAAACACACTACAATACAAGGATTAAATGTTTATCTATTTTTGTTGAATACAAATCTTGACTCAGATTTTGTCAACCCATTAATCTTATTTTTTATTTTTTACTTCAGTGGCATAAAAAAGACAGTAATTTTGATAATTTTGATGTTGATTGTTTTTATTTTCTAATAGGGTAGGACAAAAAAGACCAAAATGATAAAAAGTTTTGTTTTTTCTTTCTGGGTTTAGGTTATTTTTGAGTTTGAGGTTGAGGCTAATAGTGGAATGTGACTAGTAGGTAGAAGCTTGTGTTTTTTCTTTGACCCCAATTTGTAAAGGTTTGATTTTGAAGAATATAGTGTTGTTGTAGTGGAGATCTGGGATTTTTTTCGTGTATTATGCCCTATGAGGACTTTCTTCAATGGAGAATCATCCAAAGAAGAGCACTTAAGTTCTCTTAATCCACAATCATGGCTTCAAGTTGAAAGAGGGAAGCTTCCCAAATTGTCATCACAATCCTCTTCTGCATCAATGTAAGCTTTTTAATTTATTTTTTGATGTTTAGTTTTGATTAATTTTTAGATAATTTACTGAATTAAGTGGTTTGATTTGATGTTAATTATTATTATAGTGAATCTCTAATCAAGGTCCAACAGCCGCCTGTGTTACCGTTCTTTAAACCGGTTGATTATGTCGAAGTTTTAGCTCAAATCCATGAAGAACTTGAGTCATGTTCTTCACAGGAACAGTCAAATCTGTTTCTGTTTCAATATCAGGTCTTTAAAGGACTTGGAGATGTTAAACTGATGCAAAGGAGCCTTCACGAAGCATGGCGGAGGGCGAGTTCTGTTCATGAGAGGATTGTATTTGGAGCATGGTTGAAATATGAGAAGCAAGGGGAAGAACTAGTTGCTGGTTTGTTGACTGGTAAACGTCAAAACGAATATGGGCCGATAGATGTGGAATCTCATATTCCTTCTGATGTAAAGGTAAGTTCCCAGGAGAGTGTTTGGATGAATGGGAACAACACTTCACAATACGTTGTTTTTATAATTGGTGATGAAAAGATAGTTTGTGATAGACAAAAGTTTTCTGAACTGTCAGCACCGTTTTGTGCGATGTTAAATGGTGATTTCTGGGAATCGTCGTCCGAGGCTATAGATCTGTCTGAAAACAATATATCTCCTTCAGGTATGAGGGCGATAAGTTATTTCAGTATGACTGGTAGTTTACTTGAACAAGTCTCTCCAAAGCTTTTGTTGGAGATATTAGTTTTTTCCAACAAGTATTGTTGTGATAGATTAAAAGAGGCTTGTGATAGAAGACTTGCATCCTTGGTTACTTCGAAAGAAGATGCTGTCGAACTCATGGAATATGCTCTTGATGAGAATTCTCCTGTCCTTGCAGCTTCTTGTTTACAAGTCCTTTTACGCGACCTTCCTCACTGCTTGAGCGATAATCGGGTGGTGGATTTATTTCTTCATGCTAATAAACAGCAGTTGGCAGTTATGGTTGGTCCAGGTTTATTTGCGCTTTTCTGTTTCTTAAGCGAAGTTTCTATGAACCTTAATTCTAGTTCAGACACAACGGCTCATTTTCTAGAAAGGTTAGCTGATTTTGCTGAAAACAAGAAGCAGAAACTGTTGGCGTTTCATCGATTGGGATGTGTAAGACTCTTGCGGAAAGAATACGATGAAGCTCGCTGTCTTTTTGAGAGAGCTGTAAATAATGGTCATATTTATTCTGTTACTGGTTTAGCTCGACTTGACTCTATAAAAGGTGAGAAGGATTTATCTTATGAGAAGATCAGCTCAGTCATTTCCCCTGTCACTCGACTCGGATGGATGTACCAAGAAAGATCACTATACTGTGATGATGATTTGAGATGGGAAGACCTTGAGAAAGCAACTGAACTTGACCCTACTCTTGTATATCCCTACATGTATAGGGCTGCATCTTTAATGAGGACAGAGAATTCTCAAGCTGCACTGGCTGAAATTAATCGGATACTTGGCTTCAAACTTTCGTTAGAATGCTTGGAACTACGGTTTTTTATATATCTGGCTCTTGAGGACTACAAAGCAGCCCTTCGTGATGTTCAAGCGATTCTTACTCTGTGTCCGCGTTATAGAATGTTTGAGGGGCGTGTAGCTGCATCTCAACTCCGCACTCTTGTGCTTGAGCATGTTGAACATTTGACGACGGCAGACTGTTGGGCACAATTATATGACTGTTGGTCTGCTGTTGATGATATTGAGTCTTTATCTGTTATTTATCAGATGCTTGAATCTGATGCGGCCAAAGGTGTTCTATACTTCAGACAGTCATTGCTTCTCCTCAGGTATGATGTGAGTGAATGTGTGGTAACTGTTATTACTTGTAAAAAGTTATTGAATTCTACTTAACTCCACTATTGAACCTTAGGGAAGAGGATGTTCTGATTGGTTTTTCATGTATACATATATTCAATCATATAGAAAGTATCGCAAGTTCATGACTAAAAAGGTTGATAAATAAAAATAAGGCTTAGAAGCACTTTTGGTCCTCCTATTTTGCCTAAATTAAAGTTTTAGTCCCCCCATTTTTAGAATTGGGTTTTGGGTTGCCCTGTTTCACAACTTTCAGGATTTTCCACCCCGCACCCAATGTTGGAGTTCTTTTGCTGATGTGGCATTTTCATTAATGACGTGGCAATAAAGTGACCTGTCTATTTTGATGTGGCAATGGCCTGTCATCATGTTTGACGTGCCACTTCATTGTCACATCAGCAAAAATGCCTAAAAATTTGGTGGTGGTAAAAAATCCCGAAAATTGTGAAACAGAGTGGCCAAAAACCTGGTTTTAGAAATAGGGGGGCTAAAACTTTAATTTAGGCTAAATATGGGGATCAAAAGTGCATTTAAGCCTAAAAATAGTTTTTTTTATCTCTTCCTGTTATGTACATGTAGAATTCTTTGTTCACTTGAAATCACTATCTATGTAGAGCACTGCACTTAAGTTTGAAAGAGTGTCTGACACGTTTCAGACACCAATACATGTGGCTACATTCAATCATTTTTATTTTCTCAAATCAATATTGTTGTGTATTTTTCTGTGCCAGTGTTGTGTTTGTGTCTATGTAACTACTTCATAGTTTACTATATCCCTGTCAAATTTCTATCAAAACAACCACAAGGAGTAAAAATTCACATCATCAAATTTTCCTTTGAGATCCAAGCTTTACCTCTTGGAGTACATTTGAAATGCATATTCTCCTGTTTGAGGATCTTCTTTCATGTATTGTAATACTGATTAAAACTTATGTATGCCATGGAGTAAAAGAATCTGACATTTATATGATTTAGGCTAAACTGTCCTGAGGCAGCTATGCGGAGTTTACAGTTAGCTTGGCAACATGCATCAAGTGAGCATGAAAGACTTGTATATGAGGGGTGGATTTTGTATGATACCGGTCATTATGAGGAAGGGCTCCAAAAAGCTGAAGAGTCTATTAGCATTAAAAGGTCTTTTGAGGCATTTTTCCTAAAGGCCTATGCATTGGCCGACTCTGGCCTTGGTTCAATATGTTCTTCAACTGTTATTTCACTTCTTGAAGATGCCTTGAGGTGTCCTTCCGATAATCTGCGCAAAGGTCAGGTACGGTTTTTTCTATTGTACCACCTTCTGGAAATATTTCTGTAATCAACAATCAGTGACGACACACAGGTTAAGTACAAACTTACGTTTGTACAAAGAAATGATTTCACGGAAATTTATTAGCAGTTATTGGTAATTTTGTAGAATTTCTGATGTGTAGGCTCTAGGTAACACCAATTTTGTGGTAAGATAACATGCAGGGGTATAAGGAATTTATGACATGTTTACTTTGTGAAAACATTTTTTGTTTTGTAGAATTGTATTTATTTTAACTTGCTAATAAGAAGATGGGAGACTTTCGAAGTCAGTCTTTGTGATGGAGAGAAGAAGAAGAGCTAGCTAGGGAGGGATGCATTCCAAAACTAATGAAAATAGTTCTTGAGATTTTCATTGTTTTCGGAAATGCAAGACAATTGATCACTTCAAGAGTCTCTTTTCTCCTTGTTAACAAGTAAAACTAACGCGGATTTTAGGAAATAAAAATAGAAAATGTTTTCAGAAAGTAAACGAGGCCTTAACAGAATGTATTAATACTAATAAACTTGTTAGCCTTTTTAGTAGTTGGTTATATTTGTAACATCACATCATATCTAGGTAAGTATGCTACTTTGATACAATTAAGTATTAACTTAAGAGTTGGTATTATTTTGTTCCATTTAATCCACCAGGCCCTGAACAATCTTGGAAGTGTTTTTGTCGATCATGGGAAACTGGACCAAGCAGCCGATTGCTATATTAAAGCCCTTAAAATCCACCATACTCGAGCCCATCAGGGTCTTGCACGTGTTCATTTTCTAAAAAATGACAAGGCTGCTGCTTACAAGGAAATGACCAAACTTATCGAGAAGGCAAAAAACAATGCGTCGGCGTATGAGAAGAGATCCGAGTATGGTGATCGTGAACTCACAAAGGCAGATCTTGAGATGGTGTCTAGTCTAGATCCACTTCGTGTGTATCCTTACAGATATCGAGCAGCAGGTTGATATTTTTACTGGAATAGCAAATTGTACTCGATCATAATTATGTTATTGCAGCTATAATTGATAATATGTGTATATGGTGAATGTGATTGCAGTTTTGATGGACAACCATAAGGAACAGGAAGCCATTGCTGAGCTATCTAGAGCTATTGCATTTAAAGCTGATTTGCACCTCTTACATCTACGCGCAGCGTTCCATGAACACAAGGGGGATGTTCTAAGTGCGCTAAGAGACTGTCGTGCTGCACTCTCGGTGGACCCAAACCATCAAGAAATGTTGGAACTTCATACGCGTGTTAATAGTCACGAACCATGAGTCAAGTTAGCGAGCTATGAAGAATGAAGAGACCAGCATCTGTACAATCATCAGCTGTCATGAAAATTAAATTTGTAAATGCAAAGTATAGTTAAATTTGAATGATTAGAGCCATCTGTATACCCTGTTGTAATGAAAACATGCCATGATATCATTTTCCTTTCTAAAGAGGGCAATGCCCAAATTTTGTAATTTATATTCTTGCTATCCTTTGGAGATGTGTTAAGAATACCAGATATATATGTGGCTTATCCTCAACAACCATACATGTATTTTATTACCGCATCTAAACATTTTTGTGTATTCATCTTCTTTTCAAGATAAGATATCCACTCTCTTTTTAGACATAGTTTTAAAAGTCTCATATAACTTGGTCATAACTTGGTCGTATTTAATCCGTCATCCGGTCTATCCTTAAATAGGTTGAAGGATTGATAAGCAAACATGGATGGAACTGGGGTAGCTGATGCTAGTTCTTGAGTTTCTTTCCTTGATCACATGCCTGATGTCAGTATTTTCAACTCAATTATTATTACGCTTCCATTACTTTTTATCTACGAAGCATTAACATTTAACACAGGCATTTGATTTGACCTAACTTTTCATGTCGGAGTCTGACACCAAAATGTGTACGTGTCAGTGCTACATAGTTTTTAGTATACCCCATCCTCGTTATCTGCCACCTTTTTAACATGAGACTTCAATCGCTGCACACACACAATCCAAATAAATGTTGTAACTTGTAAGGCTAGAAAGTGTATTATTCCATTATGAGCTCTTGTTATAGTAAGAATACTGAGCATGATGCACTTGGGATAAATGGTGTGTCAGTCTATAAAAGAATCTATCTAGCATCTACTTGAAAACATCTGAATTATAAGAATCAGATTGTACGGAATACTGACAAGATTTTTTGATTTTAGTTGTGTCCTTTCTAACTTGAAAACTAGTCATTAAGACTGTATGGAGTTGCAAGTTAAAATTGTTGAATGGATACACCATTTATGCTAACAAACTTTGTTTTGATTTTTCAGCAACTTGCTTCACATGGACTGTTTGATGTACATGTAAAGGCTACAGGTGACATACATATTGACGGCCATCACACAAATGAAGATGTCGTTCTTGCCATTGTTCCTTGAAAGTCGAACATTCTTCACTATCTTAGGTTGAGGATATTGCTTAAAAATTGATGTGCAAGTTATAACATTGTATTTGAATTTATCCTTTCCATGCAAAATGCAATCCAACTGATTTTTTTTTTTAGGCAGAAGGAAAATTAGATAAAATAAAATTAAAAAGATACAAAGACTGAGGGGACAATAGTACATTTCGAGCGTAAGCAAACTCGCGTACGGGCGCGAAACCAGACTAAAAATACGAACAGCGAACATCTGCAAAGAAAAGGTAGGGTATAAAACTGGTGTATGGATCGACCGCCAACACGGAATCAAAATCCACTTACCAGCAGTCAACAACTCCTTGACCAAGCAACAAGTATAAAAGCTATTTCGAGCATAACAATATCGGAGTAAAGACATGTCCGACGACTTGAGACTTGCAGATCTCAACAAATCCGAAACTTCATATAATCAAAGGTACAAACTACCAAAACAACCGATTTCAATCCAACGCGTCATGAATCCGACACATTCATAACCAACAGGCGACAACTCTAACAATTAAAACATGATTATAATCTTATGACAGTGGGAATTTTCAATTAACCTAGAGCTTTGCTTTTTTAGCAAATTTAATCTGTTTTGTATTTCACTATATCTTTCCTCCCTTACCTTGTCCAGGATTTATCTGGCCGACCACATCTTGGTTATGATTTAGACTTACCAGAGGGTTTGGACCTATGAAGCTCGGGTACGGATACGGGTGCATGTACGATATGATATGGGTACGCGGATACACAATTTTTTTTTTAATTTAGGATACGATACGGCTAAGATACGTAGACAAAATTTTTATACTATAACTCATATGTGTGTAAAATACTTGAAGAAAATAAACATTGATTACTCTTTATTATTATATTATTATAAAAGTCACAATTTTTTTAAAAATAATACATGTGATCAAAACAAAAAAATGTAAAGTTTTCTTGTAAACTATATATTATATTTTCATATGTTGGATATCGGGAAAAACATCATTAAAAGAAGTATAAATTTAAGTGGATCATCGAGAAACAATTCTAATATGCATATCTAAAATTGAACCATATACATCTCTACTGAATTTTTACAACATTGTCTCACTTTTTTACCCTTCATTTTTTCTAGGATACGTATCTGTGAAATATCTTATAAATATCTTTGTGTATATGTGGAGTATCCTATATGTATCCGATAAAATATTTTTTAAAAATAAAATAATTAATTCTGATACTTCGTATGTACGTATCCGCGAGTATCCGTGGAGTATCGGTATCCGATACGTATCTGATACGGGTACGTCTCCGTTCTGGAGTATCCGGGCTTCATAGGTTTGGACATATGACATTCAGTTTTGAATATATATATATATATATATATAAACTATTGAGCTTTGTTAAGAGTCCCTAATTGGAAGATATAGAGCATGAACATGAGTTTACGGTGAGAGACAATCCTTAACATATATACAAACCGGTTTTGTAAGGTTGAGTTAGACTCAACCTAATTTCTAATATGATATGAGAGCTTATCCAAGATCTATTGGGTCACCTTATATCTGATTTCCGCTACCGGACCACTCATATCACGCTTTAGATGTCCAATCATTGGTGTGAGGGGTGTCTTAAGAGTTCCATGTTAGTAGAGATATGACCTAAACATTAATTTATAAGTGAGAGGGAATCCTCATCTTACAAGCTGGTTTTATAAGGTTGAGTTAGACTCAACCGAATTTTTAAAAACTGCATAATTTTCTAGCCCAGATATTTTCTTAATGTGCATAATTTGTCATGTCCAATCCTTGGTCTGAATATGCTTCTTTGTAGTTGGTGGAGCATTTTTTTCAGTCATTGGCGAACACATCTGGTATGACCTGACCCTTCACATTCGACAAATATACTGATACATAGAATATAGGTCAATTTTTAAAAAATTTCAAAATTTATGTTGAAATCTTGATTGTCCGATCTTGTCGTGTGGGATTGCCGGCTACAATCAGTCCGACTACGTTTATTTTATGTCATGAAAATGGCCAATCTAAGATAGGAGATGATTAATTTTCATATGTTTATTTTTTGTCTAACCTTTTTAGTTGAACTGTGCATTTCATTATAAAAGAAACATGCTGAATTTTTCTACATTCTTCGTGCGTTGATTACACATTCCAGCCTCAACTTTTGGGGCCTATACCTTTTCTAATGTATATTTTATTCCAATTTTGAATTCATTAGTTAGCGCTAAACAAACTGATGGAGAGAACTCACAGGAGACAATCCAGATCCGTACACAGTTTGCTGGAACAAATTCCCATTATATTGCTGCTAGTGTTACTTAAATGGTATTTACAACTTTTTTCTCTCTCCTCTCAGATTGAATGTTCCATAACTTGGGCAAAGCCATAAATTAAACATCGGGGGACAAAGTTTAAAATGTATACTTTAGTTTAGAAAAAAACTCAAATGTATTACATATATGAGAAATTTAAGTGAAGAGAGAAAAATTATATTTACTTCTTACTTGATTTATTTTATAAAAGTTACTCTTCTCACTTCTAAAATTTCTCATCTTCACAAATATCGTTGGTCGAACCACATTTAACTGTAGCACTCTTGCAATCAGTTGCCTTATGTCTAGTCCTCAACACTTGTAACATCTCAAGTCACCTTCACTCTGAGTAGTCCCACCACTAGCACTCTTCTTTCCCTTGTCTCCTCCATAAGGCTTCCCACAGTCATTTCCTTTTCCTTTCTTCTCATTCATACTCTTGTAGTAGCTTGACTTTGCTCTGTTGTCTTCATCAAAAATACGACACTTGTTCACCAAGGTAGAAAACACTCTAATCTCCTGATAACCAATAAACATCTTGATCTCTGGACGAAGACCACTCTCAAACTTAATACACTTCGATGCCTCAGCTCCCAGAGCATTATAATGCGGGCAAAAACAAGAAAGGTCCTCAAATTTTGCCGCATAATCCGCCACTTACATGTTTCCTTGCTTAAGCTCCAAGAACTCAATCTCCTTCTTGCTTCTGACATCTGCCTGGAAATACTTGCCAAGCAACTCCTCCTTGAAGATCCCCTCAAGAGATCTCAACTCCACTAGCCTCCATCCTCTGCTTGGTGTTCAACCACCAAAACTCCGCTTCTTCAGCAAGCATATGCGTAGCCAACTACACCTTCTGTGCATCATTAGTAACCATAGCTTTGAAAATTTGCTCAATCCCCTGCAACCATGACTGAGCTCCATCCGGGTCGTGCCTCCCCTCAAACTTCAGTGGCTGATTCCTCAAGAATCGGTCTAAGCGTAACTCGTCGGCTCCTCCCTGATGGTTCTGATGAACGTGGTCCACAACATTAGCATGAGGATGATAAGCAGAACTGATGATGGCATATAGTTGATCAAGTAACAGGCTGTGAGAACCGCATCACCCCAAAACTTTAAAGGTGCATGAGCATTATCAATAAGGTTCGAGCTGTATCAACTAGATGACGAATAGTCCTCACCGACTGACCATCAATTTGAGGATGATAAGCAGAACTCAATTTCAACTTCGTTCCCAACGCTTCTTGCAAACTCCCCCAAAACTTCGACGTAAACCTCAGATCTCTATCTGACACAATGCTAGATGGAATACGATGCAAATTCACAATCTGCTCAATGTAGATCTCTGCCAACTTCTCCAAAGATATACCAGTCTTCAAAGGAATAAAATGCGCGGATTTCGTCAACCGATCAACAATCACCCAAATCGAATCACTACCCTTCGCAGTCTTTGGCAAACCACTCACAAAATCCATAGAAATGCTATCCCACTTCCACTCCGGCACAAACAACGGCTGCATCACTCCAGACGGCTTCTGATGCTCGATCTTAGACTTCTGGCAAACGAAATAAGCATAAACAAACTCGGTGATATCTTTCTTCATTCCTGGCTACAAAAACAACTTCTTCAGATCCTGATACATCTTCGTCGCTCCAGGGTGAATACTCAAACTACATCGATGACCTTCTTCCAAAATCCTACTCTTAAGTTTAGGTACATCCGGTACACAAACTCGACCACGAAACCTCAAAACTTCGTTCTCATCCAATCCAAAGTCTACCTCCTTGCCTTGATTAACCAACACCAAACGATCCACAAGCTGCAAATCCACTTTCTGCCCTACTTTGATCTCTTCCAGAATGTTAATCGTCAGCTTCAACATCCTCAACTTCACATCATTCGGCGTTAGCTCACTCACCAAACTTAGATCTCGGAACTACTCGATCAACTCCAACTCTTTCACCATAAGTGCCGACATATGCAACGACTTCCTACTCAAAGCATCTGCTACCACATTCGCCTTACCGTGATGATAACTCAAATCAAAATCATAATCCTTCAAAAATTCCATCCACCGACTCTGCTTCATATTCAACTCCTTCTGGTCAAACAAATACTTCAAACTTTTGTGATCACTGAACACTTCAAACTTCGAACCAAACAGATAATGCCTCCAAACCTTAAGCACAAACACCACAGCTGCCAATTCCAAATCATGGGTCGGATAATTCCTTTCATGAACCTTCAATTGCCTCGAAGCATACGCCACAACATGACCACTCTCCACAAGCACACCACCCAATCCCATCTTAGACGCGTCATAATACACCACGAAAGAATCCTACGCATTCGGCAGAATCAAAACTGGTGTTGTTGTCAACCTCTTCTTCAAATCCAAGAAACTCTCTTCACACTTAGCATCCCAAACAAACGCTTGTCCATTACGAGTTAACTGTGTCAACTGCAAAGCAAACTTAGAGAAACCTTCTATGAACCTCCTGTAGTAACCGGCCAAACCCAAGAAGCTTCTAATCTCGAAAAATGACTTCGGAGTCTCCCACTGCAACACCGCATCAACCTTGGATGGATCAACTGTTATTCCACCTCTAGAAATAACATGACCAAGAAAGGTCACTTCACGCAACCAAAACTCACACTTCGACAACTTGACATACAACTTCTCTCTCAAGGTATGCAACACAATCCTCAGATGCTCCGTATGCTCCTCTTCGGATTTCGAATACACCAAGATATCGTCTATAAACACCACCACAAACTGATCTAAATAAGGACGGAAAATTATATTCATGTATTCCATAAATACGCTCGGTGCATTAGTCACACCAAACAACATCACAAAGTACTCATAGTGACCATACGTAGTTCGGAATGTAGTCTTAGGCACACCCTTTGACTTCACTCGTATCTGGTGATATCCGGATCTCAAATCAATCTTACTAAACACCTGAGCACCAACCAACTGATCCATCAGATCATCTATCATTGGAAGAGTATATTTGTTCTTAATGGTCACCTTGTTCAACTACCGATAATCCACACACAACCTCATGCTACCATCCTTCTTCTTAACCAACAACATGGGCGCTCCCCACGACGAAACACTCGGCCTGATGAAATTCTTCTCCATTAACTCTTCCAATTGCTTCTTTAGCTCACCCAACTCTGATGCAGACATCCGATACGGCGGCGCCGATATAGGACTAGTTCCAGGTAGTACATCAATCACAAACTCCACTTCTCTCTCCGGTGGTAAGTCGGTAATGTTGTCCGGAAAAACATCTGCAAACTTATTCACTACCGGCAAATCACCAATTTCAGCCTTACTTTCAACTTTCAACGAAGCAAACATCACGAACACTTGAGCTTCTCCACCCAACGACGCTTCCACTTGCCCCGCAGTCAAGAACTTCCCTTCGACTCGCTCTTCCGGTTTAGGAAAAGTTTCACTCTTGGTTAAACAATTAATGTTAACACCAAAAGCTAATAACCAATTCATTCCAAAAATAACATCCATATGCTCCAAAGGTAGACATACCAAATCCAACTTAAAATCCACATCACCAAAATTCACAGGACAACTAACACAAACCAAGGAAGTGGTCACCGAGCCATTAGCTGGGGTATCAATAACCATTCCTCTCGACAAAGGAGACAAAACTAAATTCAACCTGTTAGCATAATCAAGCGCAATAAACAAATGTGTCGCACCAGTATCAATAATAGCAAGCAAAGGAGTGTTGTTAATGTAACAAATACCTCTGATCAGGTTGTTCGGCTCCGCTCCCTCCTCCATACTCAAGACAAAAACTATTCCACTAGCTTTATCTTTCTTAGGCTTAGTACACTTGGTACTAATGTGACCCACCTTTCCACAGTTGAAGCAAACAATCTCCTTATTCTTACATTCAAAAGTACGATGTCCAGCTTTACCGCACTTGTAACAAACCACTGTAGCACTCTTGCAATCAGTTGTCTTATGTATAGGTCATCCACACTTGTAACATCTCAAGTCACCTCCACTCTGAGTAGTCCCACCACCAACACTCTTCTTTCTTTTGTCTCCTCCATAAGGCTTCCCACGGTCATTTCCTTTTCCTTTCTTCTCATTCATACTCTTGTAGTAGCTTGACTTTGCTTTGCTGTCTTCATAAAAAATACGACACTTGTTCACCAAGGTAGAAAACACTATAATCTCCTGATAACCAATGAACATCTTGATCTCCGGACCAAGACCACTCTTAAACTTAATACACTTCGATGCCTCAGCTCCCAGAGCATTATAATGCAGGCAAAAACGAGAAAGGTACTCAAATTTTTCCGCATAGTCCGCCACTAACATGTTTCTTTGCTTAAGCTCCAAGAACTCAATCTCCTTCTTACTTCTGATATCTGCCGAGAAATACTTGCCAAAAATCTCCTCCTTGAAGAACCCCCAAAAGATCTCAACTCCATTAGCCTCCATCCTCTGCTTGGCGTTCAACCACCAAAACTCTGCTTCTTCAGCAAGCATATGCGTAGCCAACCGCACCTTCTGTGCATAATCAGTAACCATAGCTTTGAAAATCTACTCAATCCCCTGCAACTATGACTGAGCTCCATCTGGGTCGTGCCCCCCCTCAAACTTCGGTGGTTGATTCTTCAAGAATCGGTCTAAGCGTAACTCGTCGGCTCATCCCTGATGGTTCTAATGAACGTGGGCCACAACATTAGCCTGAGCTAGTGCCTGAGCCATCGCCGTCATCTCCTTCGTAATCGCAGCGTCATTCCTACTGGCCATCTCTCCACTACACAACAGGCACCACCTAGTTAGACAAGAAAGGAATCGACAGTATACACACATACATGTCGCATACAACAGGACAATAACCAAGTGTTGGCCCGGACTAGACCGACCTGCTCTGATACCACATTGTAACACCCTGATCTCCGAGAAACATTTATAAACGATAAATCATGCATTATCATACATTAAGGTGTTATTACTCAACATACATCTCATACTAAATCCTCAGTATAAAAATTTCATCACATATATATTCAGATCACAACAGAATAAAATCATATCTCAACATATCTCAAATGCCATGTCTCGGATCATAACATAAAATCTCAACATAAATATAACAACATCAGTTTGATCATAAAGATCCAATAGCATAAATAATCAACATAAAAGGTAAGTCCCAAAATCCTAGATCAGAGCTTCTAATCTAGACATCCTCAAGAAAGCAATAAACATGAGTAGGCATCATGCCGTCCTCATCATACTCACAAGCAAGAGCTACTCCTCAACCTGCACGTCTACACTACAAGGATGCATGCGACAAAAGCTACTGGAGGGTAAGATATACGTTCAACATAAAGGATTAATAAACACATGTAAGTTCAGGCAAAACAACAACATTATCATCATATAATCATACATCATAATAAGCATGGTTCATCTTACAATCATGCATAACAAATTTACATTCAATCAAATCAAGATTCTCAAACATAGATAACATATCCTCAACAACAATCAATCATCAACTCAAATTATATCAACTTCATCTCATCACAATCAATAATTACACAATTAACAATTAGATGCACAAGTTCACACCAAAACATTACCACACACGACTCGTCAGGTATATGTAATGCGCCTAAAATACTCTACATGCATGTGGTACCGGGTTGGATATCAGAGTTCTTTTATCCGAGGGATTCCATCGTCACTTTCATCATCACTGGACTCGACTCATGAATAAATGCATGTCCATACATCATACACATACATATGACTCAATCACTAACATCATCAACATTGTCATATATATATTCATCGTCACTTCATCATCACTTGACATACAAATCAAGATTCAATTAAAGACAATTTTACAAGTTTGTCTCTAACCAATTAACTTCCAAACTTCCTTACATCTAAGTCCAAGTTAATCAACCAATTACATCCTCATTGTACATCTAATAATCAAGTTTAAGGGTTTGGGAACTATTCACGTGCATTGGATACCTCAAAAAGTCACAAAATTAGGGTTTCCCCACATTGACAGTGTCGCACGGTCGTGCTCAAAGGGCGCACGGTCGTGCTGAACAAGTGCGAATGCCACGCACGGTCTAGCCACAGGGGCGCACGGTCGTGCGTGGTCACTAGTACATGATTTTCTGATTTTTGCGAAAATACCGTTTTCAACATCATTTTTCGATCCAATTCGCACCAAAATCGTTCCAAAGCCTTAAATCAATTAAATCCAATTATTAACACCTCAACTTAGCTCAAACAACTTAATCATAATCATTTATTTCCAACTTAATTCAATTATCGTCTCAAAAATCCATTTCTTTCCAAAACAACTTAATCATCCAAACATAACAACAACACAACAACAACTTTATTCAATTCTAACATAACCCTACTTAATCATTTCAATTAACATTATTCAACTTACTCAATCAACAACAACTTAATTAGTTTTCATCAAGTTTTGCATAATTCACATAAACACGAACAACAACAACTTCAACACAACCAACATCACATAATCACATGAATTCACAAACTAAACACATACACATGCTCAAAATCAACTTAATTAAGCATAATCATCATCAATTATCATGTTCTTCATCAAATTCATCAAAATTCACAAAGTTACCAAAACAACATAACCAAACATGAACTTTGATAAAACAACAACATGAATTCATCAATTCTAACATACTCAATTTAACCATAATAAAAGGAGTACGAATTTAGCACAAATAATCATCAATTCATGAAATTAAGCAATAATAAAAAACACCCAAACTACCCATTTGTTTCTTAAAACCCATATGGTGAAAATAATCTTCTCCCTTACCTCAATTCTTCTAAAAAATGGCTTCATATCTTGAATCTCCCCCTTCTAGAGCTTTCCCCTCTTCTTTCTCTCCAGGTTTCTTCTTCATCTTCTATTCTCTCTAACCTCTTTTTTCTAGGTTTTGTGAAAATAATTATGACCTAGCTCTACTAACGCTCACACTTCTCTTTAAATATAATTGGGCTAGGGTCACTCACAACAATGAACTTAGTCACATTTCATCACATAATTAATTCTCTACACTTTTACTTCACTTAAACCTCTAGTTTCACTATTTCACCACTATTCTCTAAATTCAAATTTCTAACTTCTAACATATTACAAAAATGCCACTAACCCGTAAATGACCAAAATACCCATACTCACTCAAAACCTACTAATTCACCAATTCTCAATCAAATAAACAATCAATAAATATATAATAATAATAATAATAATAATAATAATAATAATAATAATAATAATAATAATAATAATAATAATAATAATAATAATAATAATAATAATAATAATAATAATAAATAAATCTAATACTAAAAATCAGGTTGTTACAACTCTCATCTTCTAAGTCATCATGCAAAAATGCATTTTTAATATCAAGTTGATACAAAGGCCAATGTTTCATAGTAGCCATTGACAAGAAAAGACGAACAAAGGCCATTTTAGCATCAGTAGAAAATGTATCATTGTAGTCAAGGCCATAAATTTGAGTGTATCCTTTTGCTACTAATCGATCTTTCAAACGGTCTACATGTCCATCAGGGCCTACTTTAATAGCAAAGACCCATCGACAACCAACTTTATATTTCCCATGAGGAAGTGGAACAAACTTCCATGTACTACTAGACTCTAATGCATTCATTTCATCAATCATTGCTTGCCGCCATCCTGGATGAGATAATGCTTCCTTGACGGTCTTAGGAATAGAGATAGTAGAGATAGCAGACACAAAATCATGATGCAATGGAGACAAGTGATGATAACTCAAAAAATTATATATAGGATGTAGATTAGAAGTAGACCGATTACCTTTACAAAGAGCAATAGGCAAGTCGATTGAAGGATCAGGTGGGTCAACAACTGGAGAAAGGATTGGAGCAGAACATGAATCATCATAAATAGTAGGGGTAGTTTATTGAACAATATTGTCAAAATCGGTAGGAGCACTCTCTGGAACTGCAACATGTCGACGTCCATAAGTAACACCATAACGATGGAACTCAGGACAACTATGTGGCTGTGGAGGTCGCTGAGTAGGGACAAATGGTTTAAATAGATGAATTGGTAGCACCTGAGAGTTAGAACCCGATATAGTTGGTGTTGGAAAGAAAGGCGTATCCTCAAAGAAAGTAACATCTGCAAAGACATAAAAACGATGTGTAGATGGACAATAACACCGATAACCTTTTTGAACTATGGGGTACCCCAAAAACACACACTTGACAGCTTGTGGAAACAATTTATCATGACCAGGAGAAAGATCATGAACAAAACAAGTAGAGACGAAAACACGAAGTGGGACAGAATACAAGGGTTCCTTAGGAAACAAGAGAAAATGTGGAATCTCATTATCCAAAACTGATGATGGCATACAGTTGATCAAGTAGCAGGCTGTGAGAACCGCATCACCCCAAAACTTTAAAGGTGCATGATCATTATCAACAAGGTTCGAGCTGTATCAACTAGATGACGATGTTTCCGCTCAGCGACACCATTTTGTTGCGGTGTGTGCGGACAACTAGACTGATGTGTGATACCATGAGAAATAAAAAAGGAGTTGAATTGTGCAGAAAAGTAATCTTTGACATTGTTACTTCTTAAAACTTTCATTGTTTTATGAAATTGAGTCTTTATCTCTGAACAAAAAGTATTAAATGCACCAAATAATTCTAAACGATCCTTCAATAAGGTTATCCAAGTACATCGCGAGAAATCATCGATGAAAGAAACATAATATATGTATCCTAAATTAGAGGGTACACGGCTAGGACCCCAAATATCAGAATGCACAATATCAAAGGCATGCTTGGATCTTTTACTGGCACTGCTATGAAAATATGTTCAAACATGTTTGCTAAGCTGACACGACTCACACTCAAGAGACTTTAAATGTGAGAGTTGTGGAACCAACACTTTTAACTTATCTAGACTTGGGTGACCCAAACGACGATGAATGATATCTGGAGATGCAGAAACATTGCATACAGTTGGTGAAAGTGAATGAAGGTAATAGAGACCTTGTTGTTTAGAGCCTGCTCCAACTGTATTTCCCGTACTTTGGTCTTGTATAAAGAGAAAGCCATAAGTAAATGTTATGGAACAATTGAGAGAACGAGTAAGCTTATTGATTGAAATCAAATTAAAGGGGCAACTAGGTACAAATAACACATAATCTAAGGTTAGAAATGGCAAAGGTGAAGCCTGACCAATACCTGTAACTTGTGCCTTAGAACCATTAGCAAGGGTAATGCTGTGAGGTATTCTAGGAGGTGACAAGTTATAAATAAGAGACGAGTTACCTACTACATGATCAGAAGCACCATAATCTAAAATCCATGACCCCATAAAGTGAGATAGGCAAACTGTAGAACTACTAAAATGAGCCAATGTGACTGACGTTGAAGCCTCTTGAGCAACCATCATATACAAACTAAATAACAGACTAACCAAACTGTAGACCGTTCAACAATAGCGATGGATGTGCATATATACACAGTAGACAAATGTTCACAATCACAAAGAAAACTCCAAAACTTTTCTCAAACGTCGTCTAGCATTGTAGAAACAGTGAACCAACTGAAAGTTTCAATGCTAAGAAACAGAAACTATGAGAACCCAACACAATTGAAGCGAAAAACTACTGAAACGCACCCCAAACGTGAGACCCAATAACTAGAAGGGATCCCAAAAGAATCAGGACCAAATGCTGAGCATGTTGGAAAAATCGCCGTCGAAAACGGACAATTAGATGGCGACGTGTGGCCCACACGCGCGCGTAAGGTAGACTGTTGTTGGCAGCACGTGGAGGCGTATGAAAAATAATGCGGCGGCGCGTTTACGAGAGATGGCAGATCGGAGGGTTCCGATCACGATGGTGGAGCGCGTGTCACCGGCACGGCTCCGGTGTTGGAACCCTAAAATCGAAAATAGAGTCAAAACCGAACCATAGTGCTCTGGTACCGACTTAAATGATTTAGAATAAATGACTTGTTTATAACAATGATGTATACAAACTTATATACAAGAGATAATCTCTCAATAAAGCAAAATAAGGAAACTAAATCAACTATAGTAAATAGAGAATAATCAACACTTTGAAAAGTAGTTGACTTTTCATAGATCTCCCGACTTTTTTTTTCCCTAGTTAACATTGCACGGGTCCAGCTTTCAAGCGAGTTACAGATAATAATGCTATGCTAACTGATTTAGTTTCAATTTTTCTGAATGCCTCTTAGATTGTAATATGGCAGCAGAACACGAAGAAATCAAATGAGATGAATCATAGTTAACGACAAGTCACTTAAACTAAGGATAGTGCCCCTAAAAAGAACTAAGGATAGTAATATCTTGTTGGCAGTAGTTATCTCAAGCAAACAAAAAAAGAACACCAAAAAAAGTATTGTTTTTTTCAGTTTATGATATAGCAAAATCAGCAAAGCTTACTACAATTCCGTGAACATTTTCTTTTGATTTCAAAGGGAACAGAACATTTAATCCAAAAGGTTTGCAAAACCTGCCATTGATATTGTCCCGTTCTTTCCTACAATACATATAGCTTTCTAAGTTTCTATAGAATACAAGGCATGCAAAGCTCATCTGGTCCTGTTTGGTCTATATTTTGACACCTATTAGCAGTCTTTCTCTTCTTTTTGGTCGTATCGTTTATTTTGGTACCTATCATCAGTCCATTATTTTGGCTAATGTCGTTAGGTTGGTTTTTTTTTTTTTCAAGTGGCAAGTGGCATATTGTCAGCTTGATAACGCCATGTATCTGCACAATGTAGCTTATTGTGCTTTTTCGCAAGAAAATCTGCATCTGCTCAGTGACATGCATTCAGTGATGTGTTTGGATTCCCAACAACCGCGGTACGATGTTGCAGTAGTAGGGACCTTCAGATTTAGAGAGAAACCCTAGAGTTTTTTCTCTCTCTAAATCTAATGGCCATTACAGCTGCAGCACCATATGCAGCTGTAGAGGATTCAATTAGAAAATTTCAATTCCTCTTGTATGAATTTTTCAGTGCAAGACACCGGTTGTTTCCTCCTGCACAATTATCTTCTTGGTGGAGGTTGGAAATAGGGATGCCGCAGTGCCTCGTCAACACTTGGCCGATCCTCCTGCAAAATATAAAGAAACCTTCTTCAGATACAACACTACCCAACTAAAGCAGTTGTTGACCAGAAGATTGACAAGAACGCATATAGAATATTTTTCTTTTCTTTTGGGAATAGAACGAAGATAAAATGAGAACCAGTTCAACAGTCAGAATCAAAAGAGTTTTTGTTGAACTTCATACACAGTAAGAAATAAAATAAATGAACAGCCTTCGTAACGAACTAAACTTAAGCTCCTATAACTAAGATCTTAGTGTTTAGTACAGCTGCACACAGGGCTATCAAACTTTAATGCTAAGACCAGGATGACAAATAGTTTAAGAAGGTTTCTTTGAGCAAACTTTTTTGAAATATGGAACTTTAGGATCACAAAATTACAATCAACAGTAATCAGGAAACTTACTGGGTCCCACATAAGCAGATGGCGCACTAACCGTAAAGCCCAGATGTTTGAAAAACTGCAAGACTAACAAAAATGTTATTAAGAGAAAACAATTGCTTCATAGGAGAAGAGTAAATATATTTCATAGCACGATAAAAGCATAAAAGTTAGCCAGCCAACCCTATTTTAAGAGGATCTCTAGCCTTAATTTGTCTAGAAAAGAATTCCTCAGAGCATTTCCAGGATGCAGGCGAAACTCCAACCTATAATGACAGAGATGAAAACTTCATTAGGCAATATGTGCAAATAAGAAAGTTGGGGAAGGCTAGAGATCCAACAACTAAAGCATGTTAGTGAACCATTGAGATGGTTTGTTTCGCGTTCCAATGTTGGCTTTTGTGAGAAGTAACAATTTGTTGCTTTTGTCTCAACGCAAGGTTAGTGACCCTACAGCCTATGAACCATTGGAATGGACTAATCTAGAAACAGACAATCAAAGCTTCAAGTCCATCTTCCCCAAGGGAATGAAATCCAAGATTTTGGTCCATGTTTCTGACTAGGTTGAACAAATATTTTTCTAAATGGATATCTGAATAAATTGAATTCTTGGTAAATATTGGAGACAATATCATTCCATCAGTAATGCAGTTTAGGTAGGGCCAACCATACAAAATGATTGAGAAACAGAGGAAGATATAAATAGTCTTGTATTTTTCAACGCATTTTAAACCTCAAGGTTATTTGAGCTTTGACATGTTGGGCTGGCCACAACGGTATGTTGATAACATTAAATAATCCTAGGGATATGTATTCAGCCATCTTTTAGGGGAATTATAAAATTCCAGATCTGAGAGGTTTCTTACTCCGATAAACCCTTTTATAGTAGTTCATTTCAATCTATCCTACTGATCTTTCTAAATCGTATTTACCTACTGTTATTATCTTTGGGAGTATTAGAATTGGGAGAGTTCTTAAGTAATAAGCACCTGAACTTCGGAGATTATCTTTGTCTCTAGTCACTACTTATCTGTGTTGAAAACAAGCTCAGTCTTGACGAATCAATAGAACCAAATCATTTATAACATTATTACAACAAGACATTTTCCATCATAAAAGTAAAAGATATGAACACCAATGTTATACATTAAGAAGAGAAAAAGTTTAAACAAAATAATTAGCTTTTGACTAGGTCATGAACCAGAGACTGTCCCGGCTAAGAAGGTAAACTTACTTGATTCACTTTGTGATACTTTTTTGAGTAGCTGCCAGAAACCCCAGGGATTAAGATGCACAATTCCATGAACGATCTAAGTCTGTCGGCCACATTAATAAAATAAATAGCGATAATATAGATTCCAGAGGTTCAAATATGCAAGTCTTCAGAATGAACCAGCGTTGTGCTACAAATTCACAGTCGAGTTTACAACTACTACTAAAAACAACCAGCAAGCAACCTGGCTTAGAAGGCATCTCGGGAAACAAAATAAATAAATAACTAAGTGCATTCACTTTGAAATTGGCGCAACACATGAATTAATGTTAGCTGTCTTTCTGGTTTATAGAGAAAAAATTATTGTCAGAGGGCCAAAAATTTACAGTATTAAAGAAGGTTATGATTACAGCCTTCTAAAAGGCACACTTACTTGTATGCCAGCTCCCTCACACCCTCATTCCAGCCTTCAAGATGCCGATCCAAAAGAGCACGTGTTAAAGCATTTATCTGGAAAATATTTGGTGTCCCTAAGACCATCTCTAACATCACAACACCAACACTCCACATGTCATACCTGTAATAGCAGAAAGATTGCTTCAAAATTTTCAAGTAATACCGTCTAAAATCTAAATCCACCATACAATCATGCAAAATCTTTTAGAAAAAGAAATACAAGATGCTTAAGTCATGCAAAATATGACATACTTCAAAGTTGAGCTTGTTGGCCCTTGATACCATGTAGCATTTAGCAAAGCTTCGGGAGGTGTGTACTCGTAAGTTTGTTCAGCTCTGAAATAACAAAGCACATGTTTATCACAAAAATCACATATAAATAAATTAAATAATAATACTAGTATTTAGACTTGAGCAATAAGATACCTAGAAGGCCCAGTGGAAGCATATAAATGCTTTATTGTGAACTCGTCAATTCCACTTCCAAAGTCAATAATACGCCTACAAGAAACAGAAAAAGGACATCAAATTCAGCAAGCAAAACAGTAAAATATGCATGCATGCGCAGACACACACACACACACACACAAATACACACACACACACACACACACATAAGCAAATAATTCGATAGCCAAATCCAATTTTAAAGGTAAGCAATAACCCAGTTGTACTGCTATCATTGTCTAAGACTGAAACCAATGATTATCAATTATATACAAAAAAATCAGATAAATAAATTTTTTTCTTAATGTAAGCAGGAGATAGTCAAACATGGATATCAATTGAACTAAGCCCGATTAAAGATTGTATCAGGAAATCGGAAATTAATTTAGAATTTTCATGCACCACATAACATAGATAAGTCTCAAGTCCAAATGTACTGTAAGAAAGGGTCAAAGAAAACTTCAACACTTTAAGAACCATGCAAGAATTGCAATTCTACTTACACGCACATCCGTGCAAAATGTCACCATAACTGACGGCCGGATGCCCGGATCCACTGATATATGACTAACAGTAGACCCACTACGAATTAGTTAGAGATATAGGCTAAGCTGTCTTGATATTGTTAAGTAGCTGTTAGTAGAACTCAAGCTAGTATTAAGCTAGTATTAGTGAACTGTGTACAGCTGGCAAATCTGTGTAAGCCAGCTGTCCTATATATACTATTGAACTCTTTGTAAGCTACACAATTGAAAAATACAAAGTTAGTTACAGATTCAGATACAATTCTCTCTCTCTTCTCTCTCATCTTCAAGCTTCATCCACATTCATCAATGGTGGATTTCTAACATGGTATCTAGGGCTTCTTTTTGATCCAGTGCCTTCTCCGCCATGGCTACACCAATTCCTACTTCTTCTACTGCGTCAGAAGCACAGCGTGTTACCGCTGCTGCTTCGAAAACCTTCAAACAAACAGTTTATGTAAAACTTGATGATTCAAACTATCTTCAATGGAAGCAGCAAGTAGAAGGTGTGCTGCGAGGTGCGAAAATGGTGAAGTTTGTGGTTTCTCCACAAAATTCCACCGGTTTATCTCAACAATGCCGATCGCGAAGCCGAAACTGAAAATCCTGCGTATTTTGAGTGGGAGGAGCAAGATTCCTTACTCTGCACTTGGATTCTATCTACGATTTCGCCTTCGCTCCTTTCGCGCTTTGTCCGGTTTCGAAATTCGTGGCAAGTCTGGGAAGAGATCCACAGTTACTGCTTCACGCAGATGCGAACGTGTTCGCGTCAATTGCGTTCTGAACTTCGTGCTATTACCAAAGGTTCACGCAAGATCTCAGAGTTCATCTCTCGTGTTCATGAGATTTCTGAAGCTCTCATGTCAATAGGAGATCCTGTTCCTGACCGTGACCATATTGAAGTTGTTCTTGAGGCTCTTCCTGAAGAATTCAATGCTATTGTGGCCTCTGTTAACATTAAATAAGAGATTATCTCATTGGATGAGCTTGAATCTCAACTTCTTACTCAAGAAGCTCGTAATGAGAGGTTCAAGAAAGCTGCAATCACTGAACCAGCTTTCAATTTAACTCACAATGCTAATGCTGAATCCCAAGGCCAAGCATCAAACTCTGGTTTTCCTGATGGTAATCCTAACCCTAATTCTCAATTTAATAACAATAATCAGTTTTCTGGTGCTTACTTTGGTGGTAGAGGTCAGTCACGTGGTAGAGGATTCAGAGGAGGACGTTACAGAGGCAGAGGTGGTAGAGGAAATGGCTTTCCACGCCCCTATATTTAGTGCCAGATTTGCTACAAAACAGGACATGATGCAAGTTACTGCCACTACCGTCTTCAGCCTCAGTATGATGCTTATTTCGCACCCTATGGTTATGGTGCTCCTAGTGGTTATGGTGGTGCAACATCCAATGTTTGGATGCAGCCACGTTTTCCTAACTCTGGAGGTTCTCTCAGGCCTCAATCCTCTCAGTTTTCTCAGCCTTTTAGTGAACAAAGACCTCAAACACCACAAGCCTTGCTTACTGGAACTCCTGCCGAGTCTGTCACCTCAAATGGTGGTGGTTTTAACCACATTTGGTACCCTGATTCTGGAGCTACTCACCATGTTACACCTGATGCTGGAAATTTGATGGATGTTGTATCACTTTCAGGATCTGATCAGGTTCATGTTGGTAATGGACAAGGTCTGTCTATAACCTCTGTTGGTTCAATGAACTTTACTTCACCTTTTCGACCTCAAACTACTTTAAAGCTCAATAACTTACTTCTTGTTCCTTCCATAACTAAGAATCTGGTCAGTGTTAATCAATTTGCTAGGGATAACAATGTAAGAAAGTTTTGTTAAATGTCAGGGTTCTTCTAAAGTTCTTCTGAGAGGTTCTCTTGGCAGTGATGGCCTTTATCAGTTTCATCATCACTCTGTTCCCCAGTCTACTGCTCTCCTCTCTCAAATTCTTTGTAGCAAGAATAAATTGTTCTCCTCTATAGGAAACCTTCCTAGTTTACAATTTGGTACTTTTCAATGTAATAATGTTGATTGTTCCCCAACTGTTTCTACAAATAGTTCTGGTTCATCCTTGTATGGTATATGGCATAGCAGGCTAGGTCATCCTCACTATGAGGTGCTTAGGAATGTACGGAAGCTTTGTAATGTTACTATTCCAAATAAAAACTTGTCTGATTTTTGCTCTTCATACTGTGTCTTGGTAAATCTCATAGGTTACCATCTTTTACCTCCACTACTGTTTACACCAAACCTCTTGAACTTGTATTTTGTGACTTACGGGGACCTGCACCAGTTGAGTCTTCATGTGGATACTCATATTTTCTAACTGTTGTTGATGTCTTCTCACGTTTCACTTGGATTTACCCTTTAAAACTAAAGTCTCATACCCTTTCTACCTTTCAAAACTTTAAAACTATGATTAAACTACATCTTAACCATAAAATTAAAGCTATTCAGTCTGATGGAGGTGGTGAAGTTCGCCCCTTTACCAAATTTCTCAATGACCAAGGAATTATACACAAGTTCACCTGTCCTCACACACATCACCAAAATGGATCTGTTGAGAGGAAACACAGGCACATAGTTGAAACTGGCTTAACCTTACTTGCTCATGCTAACATGCCTTTGACCTTTTGGGATCATGCTTTTCTTACTGCCACATATTTATTTGATAAACAGTCTGCATACTTCAACTTTAAACAACAAATCACCATTTTTTATGCTCCATTTGCAATTTCCTGATTACAAGTTTTTGAAAAGCTTTTAGGGTGTGCATGCTTCCCTTTTCTGAGACCTTATAACACTTACAAACTTGACTTTCACTCAAAAGATTGCATCTTTCTAGGCTATTCATCCTCCCATAAAGGCTACAAATGCCTTGATCCCACTGGCAGAATCTTTATTTCTAAGGATGTGGTGTTCAATGAGCTAAAGTTCCCTTACCCAGAGATGTTTCCCTCTCCCTCTCATAAGTGTGTGAAGCCTGATCCACCAACTTTATCCACATTTCTTCCTATCCCCATTTCCACCATCCCAGCATCGGAGACCCTTCTGCTACTCATCAAATAGGTTCTCCTAGTTCACCTCCTTCCTCCCCTGTTTTACCTATGAGTCCTGCACCATCACAGCATGCTTCCTCTGAGTTTCCTATGAGCTCTAATCAGTCTCCTTCTCCACATTTTGATGCATCTGTCTCTGCTTCACCTGTTCCTAGTGATGTTGTGTTTGATGTTACTCCCATTACTGTTATCCCTCCCTCTGAGTCTGTCTCTCACTCTGCTGAGTCTGCATCTGGCTCAAGTAGCTCCTCTTCTGTTTTTGTGTCCCCACCTGTGGTTCCTCATAGAATTCATCCTAATAATACCCACTCTATGAGGACTAGAGGAAAACTTGGTATTGTGCAACCTAGGTTGCAACCCACCTTGTTATTAACTCACTTTGAACCAACAAGTTATAAACAGGCCGTCAGTTACCTCCAGACAGTCAGGCTATTGGATGCAAGTGGGTCTTTAGACTCAAAAGAGAATCCCGATGGTACTATTAATAAGTACAAAGCTAGACTAGTAGCTAAAGGGTTCCATCAGAAAGCAGGTTTTGATTACAATGAGACTTTTTCTCCCGTGTTTAAACCTGTAACTGTGAGGACTATTTTAACTCTTGCTGTTACAAATTAGTGGCCTATTCAGCAGCTTGATGTGAATAATGCCTTTCTCAATGGGTTTCTCAATGAAGAAGTCTACATGGTTCAACCTCTTGGCTTTGAACAACATGATCCTTCACTGGTCTGCAAGCTAAACAAAGTCTTGTATGGTTTAAAACAGACCCCTAGAGCATGGTTTGAAAGGTTAAAAACTGCTTTGGTTAAGCTGGGGTTTATTGCTAGCAGATGTGATCCCTCTTTATTCACTCTGCATGCTAATAACCATAGTACATTTATTCTGGTGTATGTTGATGACATAATCATCACTGGTAGCTCACAAAGTTTAATTCAGCAACTTGTTCATAAATTAAACTCAGAGTTCTCTCTCAAAGATCTTGGCAAATTGGACTATTTTCTTGGTATTGAAGTACATCATTCCAGCTCTGGGCCTCTTCTTCTTTCTCAAACTAAATATATAAGAGATTTGCTTACCAAGGCTAATATGGATAATGCAAATAGTATAGCCTCTCCTATGGCTTCTAGTACCAAGCTTTCAAAGTATGGATCAAGTCATGTATCTGATCCCACTTACTTCAAATCTATAGTAGGAGCCCTTCAGTATGCTACTATCACTAGGCCAGAGATTTCTTGCTCAGTAAATAAAGTGTGTCAGTTCTTATCAGCTCCTCTTGAGGACCATTGGAAGGCGGTGAAGAAAATTCTCAGATATCTCCAGGGTACACTTAATCATGGTCTATTGATTATTCCTGCTCCTAAACATGAACATGTCTCTCTTACTGGGTTTTGTGATGCTGATTGGGCATCTGATCCTGATGATAGAAGAAGCACATCAGGTGCCTGCATTTACCTTGGCCCTAATCTTGTCTCTTGGTGGGCAAAGAAACAGACTCCAGTAGCCAGATCTAGTGTTGAAGCTGAGTATAAAAGTCTAGCTCAGACTTCTGCTGAAATTCTATGGATGCAGTCTTTACTTAAAGAACTCAGAGTTCCAGTCAAAGTTCCTCAAGTCTATTGTGACAACTTAAGTGTTGTTTCATTAGCACATAATCCAGTGCTTCATTCCAGAACAAAGCACATGGAGTTAGACATTTTTTGTCAGAGAGAAGGTCATGAATAAAAGCTTACAAGTCTGCCATGTTCCTGCTCAAGACCAGTGGGCTGACATCCTCACCAAGCCTTTATCCACAACTAGATTTCTGTATCTCAGAGACAAACTAAGGGTTTGTGACACCCTCAGTTTGAAGAGGGAGTATTAGAGATATAGGCTAAGCTGTCTTGATATTGTTAAGTAGCTGTTAGTAGAACTCAAGCCAGTATTAAGCTAGTATTAGTGAACTGTGTATAGCTGGCAAATCTGTGTAAGCCAGCTGTCCTATATATACTATTGAACTCTTTGTAAGCTACACAATTGAAAAATACAAATTTAGTTACAGATTCAGTTACAATTCTCTCTCTCTCTCTTCTCTCTCATATTCAAGCTTCATCCACATTCATCAATGGTGGATTTCTAACATGAATAAATGTGCTGAAACCAAGGAACATTAAATGTGCATCCAAATTGCAGATAATTTAAATTATAAGAATAGTAAGAAAGAAGTGGAAAGAGATTCCCTTCCATGGACAGGGAGGTCACTAGATGGGTACTCTTATTGATGCAAACAACAAATCAAAACTTGACATTTTAACATCATGGAGAGTCCTACTGCCCAACTTAGTTGGCCAACTTTGACTGGTAGAGATGCTAAAAGATCAATCCTTTGAAGGGTATGCGGTTCACAGGCATTCTTTGAGGATCATTAAGATAAATTGGTGGATTTAAAGATATACATTCAAATGGTTTCTTGAATATCTCAGATTAGAGCAGTAATTTACTTGAAAGTTGAAATATATAGCAAGTTAACTAGACATCAAATATATAGCATAAAAGGTTAAATTGTTTCCCATCAATTTTTTATTCTAAAAAAAAGGTTAGAATAAAAGAAGGATACTAAAATATTTCACCGTACATTTTGGTGGAAAAATTATTCATTTTTGTTGGAGCATCTTTCAAGCATCTCCCTGACTCCGGATCTTCAAAGCATATCACCATATTCTCTTCAAAAATAACTTACCTCAAGTCAGTTACATTTTACAAAGAAACAAGTTCTTTCAATTGAACAATACATTATAATAAAAAGAAAATTCAGACACATACATTTGAGGGACACAGATTGCAGTCTTATTATGGACCGCAGAAAAAGGGCCATCGTAATAGTATTTTAACCAACTAGACATTAAATACAAAAGTGAATCCCACATATTTGAGAAAAATTTCTACTGAATCACAAGATTTGGTTTCAGCTTAATTAGTTGTAGCAAATCTAGAAACCCAAAATGAAGACAGGTTGATTAAGAGGGTCTATTATAAAATATAGTAACATGTCAGTTTCCATAAAATAAATTAACATCTGAACAAATACAATCCACTTAGCATTTACATCAAGTGCTTCAACATTAGTGACTTCAAATTTAGCAGTACCAAATAATTGATATCCTTTATGAAACAATAGTGTTTATCTAGAAATCTACATGCATACATCCCTTAGGCACCACAAACTACCCCCATGTCTTACCAGGTTTAATGTCCCTGTGTGTGATATTGCGGTCGTGACAAGACTTGAGTGCCAATAACTGAGCAAATAAAAGAGAATATTAGTAAAAATAAATTGATATTTGATCGGACCAGATCAGTTTTTAAAACAAGAGTTCCAAAAAGCATTCAAGAAAATCGGTAATATCAGTTTTATTCGGTTTTAGGTTTGTTTTCAGAATCGTTTTGCAGTCTTTTGTTTGAATCGGTTTGGATCACAATATGAGTACAATTTTTAAAAATAAGAAAAAAATGGAATATACATGAAAAGACAAGACAGAGAGGTTTATGATATACAAAAAACAGACAGAAAAGGTGCATACTCAGCTGCACATAAAGCAGTTAAGATGTAAACACTTGATGTAATATGCTGAAATGATTGATATTGTTCTTGCTCTAATATTGCAATTGTACTCTTGTCAAGGATCAACTCTCCTAAAAGAAGTAGCTAGCAAAGGCTTATAAAAGGTTTTATATCTAAAAAGCTGCTTAACAAAGATACTTTGGGCCTGATGCTTGGAACGCTAAGGCTCATCTTACTTATACTTTTTTTTTTTTGAACAAGCCATCTTAATTATACTTAAATTACCTCAATTAAGAAGAATGGGGGCAGCGAGGATTAAATTTATGACTATTTGGACGGAGGCTCTGAAACCATGTCAAAGACCAAATCTCTTAGAAGCCAAAGCTATTACACAAGGACTCATAAAAGGTTTTTAGTAACAGTATCCTTTTACTTTTCTGTATCCATGTATCTTCCCTTTGAGAAAGAAATTAACTTTTCCACATTCATTGGGTGGGTACACTGATCACTTTTGTTTAACACCATGTTCAATAATACAAATAAAAATAATAACAGTGATGGTAAAAACAAGAAACTTAATTTTGTCGAATCCTTATTAGGGGGAAAAAGTTGTCGTGTTGTCGTAGTTTTTACGGTTATATATTAGCGAACCATATGGATAACATAAAATACCCCTTACAAACCTACATTGAAGACATACCAGTTGCCAGATAAGGATGCGCATTTCCTCTTGCCCTTCTTCCGTTGTTTTCAACCAACGCCACCACTTTGATGGACGTAGTATCCGAACCTGTTTCACTTGCTCAAGTCTTTCTTTCTCAGCAGTATTTTTTGCATCTTCTACAGTATATAAAAGTTTTGACAATGACACTCCTTCATAACTGAATACAAGCCATATTTCATTGGACCGAGACTCAAAAGATTCCACATATCTTGCAATATGGTTCAACCCTTCTTCATATATGGCTCCTTGCAGTCGAAATTTGTTTTGAAATGAATACTCAGAATCATATTGTGATGTTTCGTATACACAGTTAGATTTTCCAGCCAACAGCACATCTTCAAAGCACATGGAGGCATTTAAGAAAATTTCTCCAAAATGTTTTTCCCTCAGCCCACTTAAGTACACAGCAGACCCTTTTTCTACCTGTTCAGTACAATCAAAGAGTTATCTGTATAACCTGCTTACATATGTATAATAAAAATACAGTGCCTACTGAACACAAAACTTCGCCTTAGGAAGTCTAAGCAAAAAAGATAAAGAAGAGCATTTTAGAGATAAGTGTAGCTTATGCTTTCTGTTATGTTTTCTGTTGATAGCTTTGTGTTGTTCTGTATATTGTGGACTATGGCCTTGGACCTCATCAGACAACAATGCAGCTTACATAGGTGTTACTCACCATAGAAGATTCCAGTGGGTGAGATTATCTTATTAACAGAATCTAACAGTTGCAACTTGTTTCAACAATTTGTAACTGTTTCTCTCCCCCATAAATAGCCTTCCGTGTAACCTCTTATTAGTAAATATTATTAGGCAGTTATTATGTTATCGGTAGTAGCTATTATTTAGGAACAGTTATGTTAATTGTGTCGGTCATGTTTTATTATGTGATGGATGTAACTCTATATACACTAGTTTGTTATTTGAATTAAGGGAGGAATTTATTTAGAAGGAACCGCTTGGTTAAGGAGATGGCAGGCTCTCAATTTCCTGTCAGTGTGTATATAACCTTTGCTCTTTGGAACATTGTTTCAAGGATGATTCCTCAATACCATCCAAGTACATTTAGTATAACCTAGTGATTTAGATACCAGTCCTAACAGTATTCAGTTCAGTTATTTAATTCAGATTTCAATTTCAAATGACAGAGACACTGCAAATTTTTCCACTCATCTTTCTTCACTTTTTTCTATTTTCTTGGCTTATGATTCTTAACACAGCACCAAGTCTATGCACATACCACCCTTTCTTTTGATTGGGCGAATTTCAAAGAGAAATGAGAAAGGATCAAAGGAGGACCAGACCCAAAGTGCACAACAGAAGCCGAAGAAAGACAAATTAATTCATTAATAGAATAAGGCAAGCTGCCAGGGGCAGAGCCAGCATTTGAACTCGATGGAGGCCAAGAAGGAAAATAATAAAGGCACTGAATTTAAAAATTATACTGAATTAGTCATCTAAAATAGAAATAAAATATTCAAGCAAAATAATATTAAAAATCAAAGTTATAATCAAATTTAAAATTTATATTCAAAAGGTATTAAAAGCATTATCAAAAGCACCAAAAAAGACAAGAAGAAATGGAAGCAACAAAAATATAGAAAGAAACATGGGATAGCTTCCCATGAAGCCACAACTTATTGAAAAACCAGTACAAAAATGAAAGACTAAAGCTACCCACACTTTAAAGAAAAGCAGCGATAACGAAAAAGAGATAGAAACCAAACGACTCACAAGTCACAACCACTCAGAAAACCACATACACATAGTAGCAGGCTAGCAAAAGAAGAAAACATTGAACAAGGTGGTTGTGCAAGAACAAAAAATGAGAGGAGATGTGGTTGTATCCTATCTGTCTATCATGTCATGAGCGGTGTTATGAGGGGGCCTCAATGCAGTTTGACATTTGGGTGTTAAGTAAAGTAAAAAATTTTGGGGTGACCATGGCACCAAGGGGCCACCCATTGTCTCCGCATCTGCAAGCAGCTTTCTCTTGGGCTAAATAATCCACATAGCAGCACAATGACCCAACTTCTAGAAATTGTTTATAGGGATGAAAAAACATATCAACCCCCTAAATAAAGACCC
The DNA here is from genome assembly GCA_018208015.1 of Medicago ruthenica. Lineage (NCBI taxonomy): Eukaryota > Viridiplantae > Streptophyta > Magnoliopsida > Fabales > Fabaceae > Medicago > Medicago ruthenica. The sequence goes on from CM031371.1 coordinate 40,124,536, forward strand.
GGGGGGGGGGGGGGGGGGGGGGGGGGTGCAGTTCGTAATTTGTACAAATTCGCAAGGCGGCAAAATTATTGCATGTTAATGTAATAAAATAGGTTTATAATTCTCTCTCACAATACACAATGCATTATGAATTTATGACACCCAAAGAGATCCTGATAAACTGAAACCATTAAAAACAGTTCTGCTTCATTCTAATGTATTACCATTATACGTTTCAAAATGTACATGGTGTAGTTAGAAGGACCATCCTGACACTCAGGATTACTTGAGCTGCTGTTTCTATTATTGTCACCCTTGCTGATTTTTGCAGTAATATTACCTTGGTTACAATTCCAATGAAAAGCCAACCATACTTCGCCATATGATCCACGACCAAAACTCCTCTTTAATACATACCTGCCCACCAAAATGCAGATTGGCTCAGTTGTTGGGCTAAAGATATACACTTATAAGCATCAAATTTGCACGGGAAAAAGCTCAACTCATACAACAACACGTAATGGCAGATATAGTACTGGCCATCCATATAAAACACACTTAACGGAATATCAAAACTTTATGGACTTAAAAATGTAACTTTTGGTCGAGATACTGCCTGTGTCTTTTACTAGCAACCATATATCGGCTTATAGATGTATCACTGCATAGGAATTGAAAGCAGATAAATTTACCTTGAATCAGGCATCGAATAATCAGAAGACCTGTTATCTGAACCAGTATCATGTAAAGGAATTGATTCAAGAAGACCAATAAAACTGGCAAAGCCTTCAGGATTTATGCATTGGTCGTTGGCTTCGTTGATAGTTGAACTCAGGTGAAAACAGAAGTTTTGGTCGTTGTACAAAATTACAGGGCCATCTACTGCTGAAAAAGGAACCAACCAAAGTATATTTGATCGTCAATTAAAATGTAAGATAAGGACAGTAAATTAAGAAAAACCTAAAAGTGTAAAGATTACACAATGTGATAGCATCACATCTTTGCTTACCAGCTTGTTGATGAAGGGCATCTGGCAGAGGCTGGGGTAGTTCATACAAATAGTCTTCCCAGTCATCTTTTTTGGCAAGCCATTTAGAATCCACCAAATCACCAAGATTTTCTGATAAATAGAAACATCCAAAATCACCATGTTTCACTTCAACCTATCATAAAAGGAAACCAAAAGGAATTTATTCAGATTAATTTTGATCAGAGGGATCTCTCTGTTTCAAAGTGCAATGACTTATTATGATATTAAAAGAGCATATAGATAAGGATGAAAATTTGGTTTTGCGGACACACAGATATTAAATTCCCAAAAATTGAAAATTTACACCTGTATCTCAGTAAAAAATGGGACTTCAAAAGAAAAATAACTGTATTTTGGCAATAGATTAACTGGTTTGGTTTCAACCAAAAATGCTAATAAATCGGCCAAAAAATACATTTCATCACAAAGAAAGTGGAAAAATGAGAAATTAATAATCAAATTATGTGCATAGAAAAACTTTGTTGTCTAGTCTCAAATAAGAATACAATTCTTTTGCCCGCTATTTATGCACCCCACCACCAAACAATATATTGTCATCATATAAGAGTTTTATTAAAATTGACAAAATACAATTAGTCTGCTCTTAAAAATCAATGCATTCCTGAATTTCATAGGAACATTCAATTTATGACACAAACAAAATAACGAAGAAATCAGCAATAATAAATCTGATGGCTTTCAGCCATACCATTATTCGCTTAAACTTGGTATCTGGCAGATTAGGGTGCTCCAGGTGCAATCGATCAGAGGTGATACCATTGGCTGAGTAAGTTCCAAATAATAAATTAGTTGATAAGAATCAATAAAAAAACACGAGCTACATAAGGGAACAACTGAATTAAATAAATTTACTGATCATTTAAGTTTCTGTCCGAGCATAGAACTTGGATAATTTGATTTTTTTTCATTGAATTTAAACATCACATAAGCAATTGTTATATGAACACCAAATATAGCATCTAGAAAAGATAATTTTTTAACACTGTCGATAAGTAAAACGAGCACATATAGCATGCCTATTATGTGTATCTCCGTGCACATGTCACACAAAGCTTGTTTGGCCTGACCTTTTTTTTTTGCATCTCTTCTCCTAAACGAAGTTGGGCCAAAGATTTATCTCTTTCTTAGATGCAAAACTAAATAAAAGGATCTTTTAAAAAAGGTGTTGGGAGGACCTTCTTGATAGCTTTTACTTAGCTTTTTTTAAGAGTACCCGTCTTTGAATCCAAAGTTCCTTCCTTTCATGTTTTTCCCCCTATCTTCTTTAGGTATTCCCGTGACTGTCAGCCAGTCATATACCCTACTTCTTGTGTGCTTTTTTCCCCAATTGCTCCTGCCATGCTCCCGTGTTCTTTAGTTCTTCCCTAACTGTTACTGCTAGAATAAATTTTGGCTTTTTTCTTGACTTTTTTTATATTTTTTGCTTAGGATCATCCTTCTTTATCTTCGTAATATTTTTCCTCTTCTTCTCAATAATTTTCCTTTTTTAAAAATTGACTTTACTTGAAGTTTGTGATACTTAGAAAGCTCATCCGAGTAAAATTTTAAAGTTTGTGTGAAGGAGAAATAGGCACATGGAATAATTATAACATGGGGGTAGTTCGTGCAGTGAAGCAAAGGATTTGAAAACTGCAGGAGAGGTCAGGGTAATAGTATATACATTAATTTCCTGTTAAATGAGAAAAAATGAACCAAACCTTGTTGATTATACAATATACATTCAATTCATTATGTATAAACTGATACGCATTAGCAATCATCATAGGGAGGAAATCTTGAGGCAATGTGTCTTGAACTCTACAAATGAAGCTCATTGTTTAAACCCGTGAAACATACCTGAGCTTCTGTAAGCAGATTCCTGCAGACCAAATAATGGGAAACCTGCATCCTCGTTTTCAGTGTAGCTTCTTCTAAGCGAGCTAGCAGAAGATTTGAAAGATTCCAGAGGAACAACAACTGCTGCCATATTGTCCATACTGCCCTTTTTTAAGGCAGTATTAATAATAAAATCTGCTAATGAATAAGAAGATGAAGAGGTGCAATCTGATCTCATGTCACATAAATGGTGCACTTCCCACAACAAATCACAGACATCTTGCACACTCAACTTCTCAAAGACTCCATCAGATGCAGCCACCAAGTAGCTATCGTTGGCAGTTAGAGGCTGCCAATCAGTCACTTCTGGTGCAGATACAACTCCATAACTGTTGAAAGTTCATTATAAGAAATGTGTTACAATTTCAACACATAATCGTAAAGAAACCAGTCACCCTGAAATTTTAAATTATTAGCCCCACACGCATTAGTGCTTTGATTTTGAAGCCTGGACAAAGCACATGTCCTTCCCTACCTTTTTGCAATTTAATCTTAATTTAAGAATGAGACTTGGTTTAAATTTGTATCTAAAACATGAACCGCCTTGCACATGACATAAGGCTGCAGATACACTTGATAAGTTGATATAGGCTTGGAGTTTATGAAAATGATTTCCACCGAACCTACCTTTTAAAGAACACGTCGCCAATAGCCCGTGTTATAGCCAACTGACCATTTACGCGAAGCAAACCGCCCCAATTTAGAACTTGACCACCAGCAGCTTCCACCCGAGTTCTTTCATCCTCTCTGTCTGGATGATGATCGCTAGTCAATTCCTTTACGGCAAAATGAGTGAGCCCTTGGGAAGAAGCTAATCTGTACTTTTCACGATCCCACACAGAAACAGAACCATCACGCTCTGTCTGCCTATATAGCTTTAATAAAGAGGCTACAAACAAAAAATTAAAATTAACAACCTTATAGCCGTGTTTCCTTTCAATAAAAAGTATGCTGGTCACATTATCATATCCACACATAATATAATACTTATATATTTAGACAAAAGAGAGGAGCAAAAGAATAACATACAACATCCTAATATTGCCATGATAAACTTATATCTTTTAACAATGGAAGTTTGGTTGTATTTTATAATCTTTCTCACCTTTAGCCTCCTTAGGAGACTGAAAATTTTCAGAGCACAAGAAAGCCTTAGAGTCTCCAATATTGGCAACCAAAATTTTATCATCTGCAACCAATACAACTGTTGCTGTAGATCCTGAATGAAGGTTATTCCTAGAGGCCTCCTTCATAGTTCAATTGAAAGATGTCAATACAAGAACACATACAAAAAAGTACCTAAAGTTTTTGTAAAAGTGAACAGAAAGTCAAACTTACCTCAGAAAACTTTTCATCAATATCATGGATTGCTCTCAACAATGCTTCTTTCAAAATTTCCAAGTGAAAAGAATCATCAAAATTAGCAGAAAACGTATTCTGCAACCTGGAAAAGTTTTTCTAGTTGAGATATAGACATACAAATGTGAGAAACGGAATTAATGTAAAATTAAATGCTGTTTGAAAACTGAAACACTTAGCATACTTGTACACCAACAAAACAACTCTAAATCCGAACCAAATAGTAAAATAGATATTCAAAACGCTATGTACCTATTAGAAAAGCACTAACATGTCACTTTGACATTCACAGTACATAAAACCAATCACCCATAATAAACTTTGCAACACCGATACTTCTGATCGATGGCAAGTTCAGAGTCCGACACCGACACATGTGATTACATTTAATTATGTCATTTTCTAAAATTATTACCGGTGTTGACATGTCAGTATTCAGTGTCCGACACTGACAAATGTGATTGCATTCAACCATGTCATTCTCTCAAATTATTACCAGAGTCGACGTGTCAGTGTCCGGTGTTCGTCTTTGTGTCAGTGCTTCATAATAAACGATACTCAACCTTTGATCAACAATACTAGATATACAGAAACACCTTTCACCAATTATCTATTAACAAAAATTAAAACTACAAATGCAATTGCAAAAGCACCTTTCAGAATGAAGTTCATTCAATTGCCAACCTAAAATCTCTTTCCATCTATGCAGTACGTTTACATGATCATGATCTCTCCCGTGAAGCAACGTTCCAGTCGAAGCCTTGGATATAACAGAATACGTAGCATCAAGAAGAAAATAAGTATGAAGAACAAAATACTCCATCAATAATTTCGACGCCATCTCACTAGCTTCCGCACCGTTATGACCGTCAAAAACAGCCACAATCCCAACCACAACTTCCTTAATCCCCATTGCACCTAATCAAACATCAAACACATAAAATTATAACTAACTCTCGCAAACAAAACTTAACTAATATGTAAATGATTATTGTAAGTTGTAACTAACTATTATGAAAGTTAACTAATTCCTATAACTGATTATTGTAATTAACTATTACGTCAAATAAATAGTTTACCGGGAAAAGGAATGCGAAGATCGAGGACGCAGAGAGTGCGATCTTCTTGAGATTTTCTTCGACCTTGGAGCATTGCGGAGTGGCAACGCGTGGTGAATTGAGGACGAGAATTGTGATCGAAGAGGTTCCAGCGGGGGCATTTTGGGGATTGGAACACCGCCGGAGCGCCACCGTGTTTGTAAACGGTTAAGCATGTGGATGATTCGGCGTGAGTGAAGGGGATTGTTGTGGAGAGAAGAAACCCTAACGCGATGAATATGTGCTTTCTAATCATGTTTGGGATGAGGAATTGAAAAGTGCGCACACTCTAAGGTGGAATGAACACAAGTGCCGCGTTTATTTTTCGAAAAGTCCGTTAGGATCGGATTTTCCGATTGCGCCAAAGCAAACTGTCTCCGCGCCAGTATTTTTCCTTTGAGTTCTGTGTTTGGATGAAAAAAAACCATTCTCTAAAACTGATTTTAACTAAGATAAAGGTGGTTTATGTTTTTTTTAGGGGGTAAAAGTGGTTTATTATGATGCAAGTGAAATCTACAATAAATTTAAGGACAAGAATTACACAGTACTATACTCGTAGTTTTTTTGTTTTTTAGGGAATACACGTAGTTTTATAGTTCCCCTAACTTTGTATAAGTTTCAAAATAATTTGTATAATCTTTTGATTCAATTTGAAGTTAGAATTAATAGATAGTCAATTTTCTTGAGAGTAATCAATTGATTTAAATGTAGTTTTGGTTTCATCAATTTTAAATATTAATCTTTTGGTCTCATGTTTCAATTTTATATGAGTTTTGTTGCTCCGCCCTATTTTGGGGTAAATTTTATGATGTGACAACGTTTAATATTTGTTTTCATTCAATAATTAGTTTTTATAAAATATTTTGATTATTAAAATATCAATTTAATTTAATATATTATTATTTAATAATTAAATATTTTAAAAAATCATATTTTATTTTAATAAATAAATATATTATTTCATTAATAAACATATTTTTTCAATAATAAAATATTATTTTAATAATTAAAATATTTAAAAATTAATTTAATATTTTTCATCACATCTTTAATTTAATATATTATTAATAATTACAATATTTATTAAAAAACAATTAAAATATTTTCCATCACATATTGAATTTAATATATAATTCTAGCAATTAAAATATTTTATAAAGTAATAATAATTATTGAATAAAATAAACTGATAATGACATCTTTCTATCTATCACTTATATATAAATGTTATGCAGTCTGATCAACCCTACTAACCCTAATTCTACCCTAAATATTTCCCTCCTTCCTCAAAGCAATTAATCCTTCATTTGAATTATTATTTGCATCGCATGGGTGGTGTAGTGAGTTGGCTGCAACTATTATATACACTTAGCGGTTATCAATTTAAAATGTCAATTAGGGGTTATCAATTGAATTGCATGAGTTGGCTGCAATTATCCATCAAATAAGGTGTTTAACGGTTACAAACCAGGGGTTATCAATCAATTTAATATGTCAATTAGGGGTTATCAATTGAATTGCATGAATTGCAAAGTTTAACAGTTATAGATAATTGCATTGATACGTTTTGCGAATCAGCTTCAATCAAAATAATTATGTATTCAAAGCCAATTAGTGCATTCAAAGGTACAATAAAAAACGGTTGTAATTTTTTTGAATTTAATGGTTATAAGAGAGATATTTTAGCAGATGTACAAACCCTTAAATGTTGTTGAGGTAATCTTGGCTCACCGTTCCAATTCATGCATATGCAATTTTTTTGCTTTTTAGCATAGATATTTTATCTTTTTGACCTTTTTCTTAATTTGTTCCTGATTGCTATAAGCTAAAATGGATTCTTAATTTGTCTTTGACTTACGGCATAAATATGTTGTTGAGGTAATCTTGGCTCACCGTTCCAATTCATGCATATTCAATTTTTTTGCTTTTTAGCATAGATATTTTATCTTTTTGACCTTTTTCTTAATTTGTTCCTGATTGCTATAAGCTAAAATGGATTCTTAATTTGTCTTTGACTTACGGCATAAATGATTTCCTATATTGTAATGTTATAATCTCCATATTTGCGCATTGATTCTAATTATTCCACCTGTTTGGGGATTGAAAAGAGGGCTATTCTTGAATAGGCCAAGGTTTTTAAGAACCACAATTAAATGCTAGGAGATGTTCACAAGTTCTTTAATTTATTTATTTATGATTTTTTATGCTGTGTCTTTGTTATATTTTCTAGGTTATCACAAAACTGGTACATGTACCGACTGAATTAGGGAGAGACATTTACAGAGGTGAAGATGCTTTCTTTCTACTCCTTAGTTAAATATTATATATGAATCCTTTTTCAGTAAATTTATCTTTCCGCATTTTTATAGGTTGAAGCTGCAAAAGTTTTCCTTTTTGTACCAAGCTTTTCTTTGATATTACCAATGTTATCATTGACACATCATAAGTTTTCTTTTTTGTTTCAAGGATATCATCGGCTCATTCTGATAAATACAAACCCTTAAGCATACCATAAGCTGCGAAATTGTATTTCTCCAAACTAAAATTATGGCATCCAAAGGTTGTTATTGAGTAGACATACTTGGCTATTTCACGTTTATTTGATTAGATTAGATATCTCTGTTTATGTGTTATGCATTTCTTTACTAAGCCAAATTCGACACTTTTGTAGGAAAATCAATGAAGATGACCCAGATCTCAGAGATTGTTGGTGGAAGGATTGATTTCAATTTGAAGGTTCGTGTAATAAACATGTGGACAACACCAGACCGTGCCCAACCTACTGAGCAGGGAAGCATCCATATGATCTTAATTGATGAAAAGGTCAGATTATCTTTGTCTTGATACTTCTTTGTCGTTGTTTATCTCTTAGTTGTAAACATGAAACAGACCCTATTCAATTCAACTTTTTAAGATATAAATTTGGTTAGAAAGAAAGTTAACTTTTAAGACAAACAAATTGGTACACCTTAAACAAAATGAATAAACGTTTAATTTAATCTAATGCACCCAAGTTAGACCTTAATTGATTGTGCAGAGCTACATGTTATATAATCAAAAAGACCAAACCAGAACCATGATCGTTCTACTAAGCAGTGATACTTTAACCCTTCAAAATTGTTATACTAAGTAACCTTAAACTTTGAAAATAAAGGTAAAACCTTTGCGTATTCTATAATCAAAAGGCCAAGATATTATAATGTACCATGGCCTCAACAGACTCAGAGATAAAAATCACAGTATATTCCCCTCCGTTCAGATTGTGTTTCTCCTATTGACTACCATAAGGTTTTGATCTTGATAGAGTCATCCAGACATTATTAAATATACTTGCTGATTGTTCTTCTCTGCTGCACTTTGTTGTGCCATAACTATCCAAAATTTTGAGGCATAATAACAAAATTTTGGTTTTAAGAAGTAATTTTGGAAAACTATCGAAAATCCAAACACCTGTTTTAGCTATTATAGTTTGAAAACTAATTTGAAGTTACTAGAAATTTCCAAGAATAGAAAAAACAAAAGTAGAAAACTCTTTAATTTTTATTACATAAAAACACTTCTAATGCTGAATTGTGTAGACGCTGATTGTTCTTCTCTGTTGCACTTTGTTGTGCCATAACTAACCAAAATTTTGAGGCATAATAACAAAATTTTGGTTTTAAGAAGTAATTTTCGAAAACTATCGAAAATCCAAACACCGGTTTTAGCTAAAGGAAGCTGACAAGATGTTGTCCAAGCTACCATCAATTTTTCAAAAATCTGGAGTTTTTGTGAGGTTCTAACTTTGACTACAAACATGAGACTTCTTTCTGGTAGTTCTGACTCAAATGTCCAAGAAAGAAAAGCTTTCTCAGACTGGATTTTGGGTATTGGTGACGGTACTATAGGAGAAAGCAATGATGTTGATATCCAGGTTACTATTCCGCATGATTTGCTCCTTCCAAGTAACGGTGATTCACTTGCATCGATTGTCCAAAGCACATATCCTAACTTATTGGAAAATATCAATGACTCATCGTTCTTTCAAGATAGGGCCATTTTGGCTCCAAAGAATGCAATAGTTGATGCAATCAATAATTACATGTTGGACTTGATTCCAGGTGAAGAAAAAACATATTTAAGCTATGATTGTCCGCATTATGCCAAATCAGGTCTTGACAGACCAGATGATGTGCATACTCCAGAATTTTTAAACACAATTGTTGCTTCTGGAATTCCAAATCATAAGATAAGATTGAAAGTTGGAATTCCTGTAATGTTGTTGAGAAATATTGATCAGACTTTGGGTTTGTGCAATGGAACAAGATTGGTTATCACAAGAATGGGAAAGTACGTCCTTGAAGTAAAGGTCATAACAGGAAGCAATATTGGTCAAAAGGTTTACATCCCAAGGTTATCATTGACTCCATCTGACAAGAGAATCCCCTTTAAGTTTCAACGAAGACAGTTTCCACTGGTTGTTTCATTTGCAATGACTATCAATAAAAGCCAAGGGCAATCACTTAAACATGTTGGAGTCTATCTGCCTCAATCAGTTTTCTCTCATGGCCAATTATATGTTGCCCTGTCTAGAGTTACTTCCAGGGAAGGCTTGAAGATATTGATCCATGATGACGAGGGAAATGATACAAATGTAACATCAAATGTAGTATATAAAGAAATATTTCAGAATGTACTTTAGTTTGTTCATATGAATATAAGTTTGCATATCATCGTTATTATTATTATTTATACAATTACCTTTTGTATTCAACTTTATGTCCTTGATTTCTTGTATTCTAAAACACCTTATATAAATGACTAACGCTATAACAGACCCGTGCGATAGCACGGGTCAAAAGTCTAGTTATTATAAAATGGAGAATAGTGTGAAACCCTATTCCCCAACCCTAATACCCCAATTTGTCTATTTTACCCTTCATATTTTGCCACTCGTTCCAATTTTACCCCTCCCACAAAACTCTTCCATCATTAAGTTATTGATTGTATTCCTCTCCCAATTCCAACTCTTTCAATTATTCATTATATGTTACATTACAACTCTCATTAAGTTATTGATTGTATGTCTCTCCTAATTCCAATCCTCTCAATTATTCATTGTATGTTACATTACAACTCAATTATTATTATTATTATTATTATTATTATTATTATTATTATTATCATCATCATCATCATCATCATCATGATTATTATTATTATTATTATCATTATCATCATCATTATTATTATTATTATTATTATTATTATTATTAATTGGAATGACTCTCCTATAAGAGGTATTTCAAATTCTTATCTTTTTTATATAAGGGGTGTTTCGTATTCTGATCTTTTAGGATGTTGTTTTTGATGAATTGAGAAATATCTTTACAAATAAATAGATTAAAGAAATTTAACCTTTGTTTATCAACTTTTTTCTTCTTCCTCTTCAAATTTTCTTGCGTACTCCATTGTTATAATGATTTATTCCTCACATTTTGTGATGTTTGTCTGATTTCAAAACTACTATATTGTACAAGCTCCACAATGGTGAGATCTTTTCTGTTGTTCTACAATTGGTTCTTCTAATTTTATAATCATAATTAACTCTTCAATTTTGTTTTAAATTTTCATTTGGTAGTTCATGCGTCTATGTTTTGGGGTTTATTTATCGTAACATATATTAACACATAAGACCCATGCCTCGCACGGGTCGGCGGTCTAGTAAATATTAAATTTGTCCACTTAGATGCCCCCACTTTATTAAAATTGACTTAAAAAATTGGGTGCAAACCAAAACTTCCAAAAAATTAAAATGGGGAATAAAAAAAATTGATTTTTAAAATAGAAGACCAAAACTTTATATAAATTTTTAAATCTATCTAATCTATATATATATATATATATAAAGGATCATGTTAACAAGTGTCCTTAAAGCATCTACAATGGTAGTACATTAATAATGACTTCTTAAATGAACCTCACATGTACATATAATTTATTTATAATTTTTTAATAAAAGTATCTATTAAGGACTCAATGGCTCAGGAGACCAACTTGTACATATTTTATTACTTTTTTTAAACGTGAGACCCGTTAGTTGCTCGTTTGAACCCTAGTACTCCCTTTGCCCTAAATTATATTATATTTTTGACTTTTCACACGTATTATGAAATGTAATTAATTTTGTATGGGAAAAATATATTATGAGATTGTTTTGCAAAATTGTTCTTAATAAATTATATGGGAACAAATTAAAGAATTGAAAGAAGAAAGAGTAATAGGTATAATAGGAAAAAAGGTTAAATATGTTTTTTGATCCCGACATTTTACGCCCCTTTGACAAATAGTCCATACATTTTAATAAATGTTTTTGAAATCCTTACATTTTTTCTCGGTTAGCATTTTTAGTCTCTGCTGTCAAATTTTGGCACAGTCATCAAATGGAATGGTGATGTGACTTTTTTTTTGTTAAATATGTTTTTGTTCCCTATATTTTACGCCCCTTTGACAAATAGTCCCTACATTTCAATAAATATTTTTAAAATCCCTACATTTTTTATCATTTTTAGTCTCTGCTGTCAAGTTTTGGCTCAATCATCTAACGGAATGGCCCAATCATTAAAAGCATATCTCAATCTTCTTCTTCTTCTCTCTGTCGCACATTATGCTTTTCTTCTTCTTCTTCTTCTTCATTTTTGTTTTTCCCTTCTTCTTCTTCTTCTTCTTCTTTCTTCTATCTTTCGGTTTCTTCTCTTCTCTTATTTCCTTAATCCCTTCTCTTCTCTTTTCTCTCTTTCCTTCATGTCATAAATTTATCAAATCAAAGACAAATCCAAAATCTCAATTTCCAAAAATTTTTCCCCAACCCATATCTCAAAATTATGTCATAGTTCTCTCTTTGTTGAAAGATTGAATCTCTATGAAAACAAAACACAGTGTTAGTGTTGTTGTTTAGAGAGAGAAAGAGAAAGCTTTGTTGCGGTGATTTAGAGAGAGAAAGAAGAAGAAGAATGGAGAGAAAAAGTGAGCTTTAATTTTCTCTCCTTTGCTTCTCTTCTTCACCTTCTGCTTCACAAGACAGATTTCACTTCCTTCTATCTTCATTTCACTTTTTTTTTAATTTATTTTCATTTATCATCCTTTTCCTTTTTAAAATGGATGAAGAAGAAATGGAAGAAGATTGATAAGGAATTTGATGGGTTTTGAAGGTTTGGGTTAAGGAATTCGAAGAAGATGAATATTTGGGTTTGAAGATATAACGATGAATGTTTAAAGATGAAGATGAATAAACGAAGATTTATTGAACCTTCTGAAAGAAAAAAAAGGATAAATATGTTTTTGATATTTACATTCTATGTCCTTTTGACAAATAGTCTACTTTAGAAAGGAAAAAAAACCACATCACCATTTCGTTTGATGATTGGGCAAAAACTTGACAGCAGAGACTAAAAATGTTAACGGAGAAAAAAATGTATGGATTTTAAAAACATTTATTGAAATGTAAAAACTATTTGTCAAAGGAACGTAAAATGTAGGGACCAAAAATATATTTAATCCTAAAAAAAATAACATTACTTTTTAATTGATATCATAAAACGACTTATAATTTAGGATAAATATTTTTTAAAAGCAACTTATACTTATAACTTGAGACGGGAGAGCAAAGTATAAAGTGCAATTAAAGGAATTCAATTCTAAAGTGCAATTGATGGAGTGATTTTGACAAACTCCATGATAACGATAAACATGCACTATTTGAAAATAAATAAAAGGGACTTGATCCTTTTGTAACATGTGATCTAGAAATTTCTGAAACAGGGGATCAACCACTCTCTCCATCTCATCCAATTGTTTCAAGAGGAAGGTGCTCAATCATTTTCATCCTAATATATATTTTTTTTTTGAGAGGTTCATCCTAATATATCTAGAACCGTCTATTCAATTATTGATCACTCACTAATACTTTCTTCTATGCATGTATTTATAAAATCCCTCTAATGTATGATCTATGACTTAAATTAATTAATTCTTAGACATTACATATTTGAAAATGAATTATATGTACTCAGTGAAAGAAGAACACTTGGAACCAACGATTCCACCACCCCAACCAAATGAAGGACTTGTTGAAATTAGACCACAACCATTCCTCACAAAAACATTTGATGTAGTTGATGATCAAAGTACCAGCCATATAGTTTCATGGAACAGAAGTGGCACCAGTTTTGTGGTTTGGGATACACATGCCTTCTCCAATCATCTCCTTCCCAGATACTTCAAACACAATAATTTCTCAAGTTTTGTCAGACAACTAAACACTTATGTAAGTACTACTGTTTAAATACATTATTTTTGCGTTAAATATGATTTTGGTCTCTATAAAATTTTTAAATTTCAAGTTTTAGTTTCTATAAATTTTTTCATCAAATCGTGTGTATAATTCACATTTTGAATGAATTTTTATCGAGATATTTATAATAATATAACAATCTCTTCTACAAAAAAATTAAATTTTTTAACAAGATATGAATTAAATATGAATTTTTAAGTGTTAAAAACTAAAAAATTCATATTATCATCACTTGTTAAAAAAAAATTAAACTTTTGCAAGAGAGATTTCTACAACGTATCAAACACGTCTACAAAAAAATAATACAAAATTTTGAAGGACGCACATGATTTTACTTAAATGCAAAGACCAAAAGTTGTGACGGAAAATTTTTGAGGGACCAAAAGTTGTGGCGGAAAATTTTTATAGGGACTAAAACTTGAAATTTGAAAATTTTATAGGGACCAAAAACATATTTAACCGTTTTTTTTTTCTCCTACTTGCTTTTTTAATTTTTTAAGTTTTTTTGTTCGATCCTTTGAAAAACAATTAATCACTCAGCTATGGTATTTTTAAATGTTGTGTATGCCTCATAGTTTAATGATAAGTGGGTAGGTCGCTCGAGCGGGGCGAGAGGTAATGTTGTAAATTGAACCGTAATATTTTAATACAAGTTCTATGTAAACACTAAACTTTCGGTGATAATTAATAGAAAGAACGTTACAGTAGTCGGAAACGAATGCACAATTGACCGAACTCCGTGATCAAATATAATGTCTTATTTGTTTCCGTTGATTTTGTATCGTTTACTTTTGAACCGAGTTGTTTCTCTAACATGGAGCAACTGCAGTAATTGTTATGACAAATGCTTACAATTCATATTCATTCTCAGTCTGTCCAATATTAGATAGAGCACGTTCTTAGAGTTCTTAACTTTTAAAAACACTTACAATATTATATATATACTAGTATTCTATAGGGTTTTAGAAAAATAGATCCAGATAGATGGGAGTTTGCAAGTGAAGGATTCCTAAGAGGGCAAAGACATCTATTGAGGAACATAAGGAGAAAGAAGGGACCTTCTCAGCCTATTCCTAATTCCCAACAAGGACAAGGCCACTGTATTCAAGTTGGTTGTTTTGGACTAGATGCAGAAATTGATCGTTTAAGGCAAGAGAAACACGTGTTGATGACGGAGCTTGTGAGTCTTAGAAAGCAGCAATATGATACCACACTGTACCTGCTAGAGATGGAGCAGAGGTTAGAAGGGATAGAAATCAATCAGAAGAAAATGATGTCTTTCTTAGCTAGAGCTATGAAAAACCCTGTATTCATTCATCAACTACTCCAACAAAAAGAGAAGAAAAAGGAGCTTGAAGAAGCCGTGACCATGACAAAAAAGAGAAGGCTTGTTGAACAAGGAACTAGACTAGGCATTGGACAATCGAGCAGTATTAAAGTTGAGCCGTTAGAATTATGTGATTATGAATTTGGGGTGTCGGAGTTGGAAATGCAGGTTTTTGGAAGGGGGGAAATAATGGATAAGGAGGAAGTACATGAACCTGAGGCACTAGAATCACAAGAGAAGATGGAAAGAGTGCTTGATGATGAAGGGTTCTGGGAAGATCTAATGTTTAGTATGAAATTTGAGGGTAGATTTGACATTCCAACTTCTGAAGATAATGATGAGAATGAAGATGATTCAAGTGGACCACTGAGACAAGAATTTAGGATTAACTCTTTTCATTCAGTTCACTAGCTTCAAGTCATACAAAAGTCAATGTTTTACTTCAAAGGAAGCAACATATGGTGGAGAGTTATCCTAATTGGCAAGCAAGACAGTAAAATTATATTCAGACTCAGAAGGAAAATGATTTACTTCTCGGTGTTTCTTATTTTAATCCTATAATATGCTCTTTTGTAGCACTTGTTTAAATCCAAATTCTCTCATGTTTCTTGTGTTTGATTGGGTAGGTTGCTGCTGGTGCCAGAACAAGATTCTTTGATAGCGAAAACTGTCATTTATGTCAAGGACTCAAGGTTCAATTTTTTACCACCAGGCAGCTATATATGTATATGTAGATATGTTGTAATTTTGTATTACCTTGATGAATGTAGATTACTCAGAAGATATATGATGGACAAGAAGTAACTTATCTCCTACAAGCATAACTGAATGAACACTATGAATATATCTCTGCAAGAATGCAACAGGTCTCTACCTCTTCCATATAATCAACCAAGGATTGCGTATATGAGTTTTTGTTCAAATCAATCAGAATTCTAAGTATTCTTGTTTGTTCTGATGAGTTTGGACTTTGATAATTTGTGCAGTTCAGTCCAATTTTTGACTAACTTCAACTTAGGATTGCATGCTGAATTTGGATTGCAGTTTCTGTTATTTACATGTATGAAAGAAAGAAGATTTTAGGAGCATACTGCTAGGACGGGTGCCGTGTCTAATGCCACAGTTAATGCAATGGAATTTTAGCACTAAAGAGAATTGATTGAAAAATGTGATTTATATTGTATAAAACTCAAACTTTGTTGCTTGTAATATACATTGTACAGTTGATTAAGAAACATGGAATATAATCTAGATGGGAAGTCTTGACCCCTGATTCATTTCTTTGATCTTCCAGTAAAGGGTGTTGCTCTGCTTTAGTATATTTTGTCGATTCTTACATATTTTTATAAGTATAATCTTGGTTATGTAGAAAAATGGCCAACGATGTCCAACATTTTGAAGTTAGTACTACTAGCACTTCTACTTGCGGTTGGATTGGTTGAGCTTGAACAAACAAACTCAATGGCATTTTGATCATCAGAAATAGTGCTGTTGTGGATGACATTAAAGGTCTCAAAGCATATAATTTCTTCAAAAAGTAATCTTCTAATCCAAGCCTGAGTGGCTTATCTGTATGGACTTTGTCTGCATTTGTGAAGATCAGCATGGAAAAGAAAATAATAGGTCTCATTAGATTTGATTCAAATTTTCTGTCTTGATTCTACTTCTTCCATTTGGTCATAAAAGATATTGTTAGTTTTTGTAATGGCAGCAGAAGCAATAAACAGAAAAAGAGAATGCTAGTCAACCAAAACAAGTAACTTTTTATAAAAAGTTGTGTAATTATTATTTGATCAAAAGATAAAACTTATATTTACAAGACAAAGTTTCTATTTATAGATACCTTAACCATTGCCTCTGGAGCACTGACTGGCAAGACCCAACAGAAAAACAAAAAATAGAGGAAAGGAAGTGAAAGAGAAAGGGGCAATAACAATTTTGAGTTTAGTGCTGAAGACCTTACCTGTGAAGCAAAGTATCACTAACAAAACAAGTTAAAATTGACGTGAAAGAAATAGTCACGGGGTCTTTGAATTCTGACCATTTTTTATATTTAATCCTGAAACTTAATAAGTTTTGGTAAAAGTTAGATAAAAGAAGATTAGAAAGTCTTTAGATATTTAAACAGTTATTTTATCAAGAACGAGAATGATCTGGATAATAATTATATAATTAATATAGAGACAGAAATAATAAAACAATATTATTAATAATTATCAAGGACCAGAGAACTCTGGGAGAATATAAATGTTAAGCATGTATATTAGGACCAAAATGTTCTGGATAACAATTATATGATTAATTATTTAAACTGAATGATAAAACAATATTAATGGTTAATTAAGGACCAGAGAACTCTGGATAAATATAAAGCAGTTATATTTAATTGTTAAGTTGAATGATAAAACAATATTAATGGTTAGTTTAGGACCAATGAACTCTGAATATAAATTGGTTATATATAATTAAGGACCAGAACGTTATGAATAGTTAATTAATAAAGATTATGATAATGATAGTGTATGTTTAGTGTTTAAACAAATAATAGAAAGAAAAATGTAAGAAGATCACACAAGAGATTTATTCTTAGTTTACCCAAAGCAGGTTACTTCTAGTTCCCACACTTCGTGTGAGATTATACTATAGTATCATGCTACCAGAAACTCCTAAATAGCACTATATGTCTTTGATCACACCAGATCAGTATGTTACACTCTGTATTATCAACCTTAGCAGACTTCTACAATTCTTTGCTTACGCACAAGAAAGGTTGGTACAATTCTTTCTCAAACTATTATTACGAATAGACTTGAGAACAAGATACACTTTGTTATGATGAAATAGGTTTGGATCAAACAAATTTCTCAACTCATGTTTGAGATTTTAATAAACAAACTCAAAAGATTATGATCCAATGATATAGTGAGAGAGTTAGAGTTTGTTGTTTGTGAAGAGTTTATGTTGAAGTGAAGATTTCACTTATGTAATGATGTTTTTTCTGTCCAAAACTCTTGTTATTTTCATTCAAGTGTTCCGCTGTTTATAGGAGATGTAAAACTTGGTGACCATTTCATAAAATAGTTGTTGGGACACGTTTTCCTATGTAGCATGTGCTTCCTTTAGTTGCTTGGAGAGAAACATGATGTTTGCTTTTCAGAACGTTCTGCAAAACGTTCTTTGCGCACAGTCAGACTTGAGAAATAAATAACACGTTTTTGCAAGTTGTCATGAGTTGTATAAGTGTTGTAGAAGCTTCTTGGGCACTTGATAAGATGTGTTGATGTCATATGATGATGTCATATGTTTTTATCGTAAGGAACAACTTTAAGATCTTTCTTTGATGAATCTTTTCAAGAAATTTTACCCAACACCCCAACAATTATACCCCTACCCCCTACAAACTATCAAAAATACCAATTTTAACCCTTTCTAAATTCACACTCATTCACCCCAACAATTGTTTTCTCTCTGATTTACAGGAATCATGGTTCAAGCTGATTGGGAGAATCATGAATTCATCACTCACATTTCTTTCAATGTTATTTCCATATGCAATTCGGTTCGTACCCATTTTCACCAAAACTCATCAAATTCATCTCATGTTTGTCATTTCCTTTGACCCGTTTGTGTTATTTAAGAGGCTACACTAAAGAGTAAGTAGATTCAATGAATAAGAAGCTTATCCATGGTTCCATAATTTTTTTTAAGCTTTCTAGTATGGTGATAAATTCCCAAAAACATAGGTAAATGATTATTACATTTCAATGATCAAAGGAATAGATGAAATACTAATTTTTTGTATTGATTAAGTAATTTTTTATACAACTTATCAGCCTCAGCCAATAGCTCCAAATTCTGAGATCTTACAAGATCAATCTCTTCCTTTAGTTTCACTTCAAAAATTGACAAGTCGCCTGTTTACTTTGGATGACCTCCAACCTCTCCTTTGCGTTATCAACTTGTCTTTTTTCATTTTCCAAAGATGCCAAAGACTCCTGCAGATCTTTCTTGGCTTGTTCAATATCATCTTTCTCCTTTTGCAAAAGGGTTGTGTTTAATTCAAACTCCTTCTCAGACGCTCTAGATCTCTTCTTTCATACATGCCTTCAAAGTTGAGACATGATTCTTTTGCTTTGATTTTGAAAGATGAGAGTACGGTTTATGGCTTAGTGATGGAAACAGTTTGGTGCCATCAATGTCACCTAAGTTCAATTTTCAAAGTAATATCTATGGAATGGCTACAATTTACAATTAAATTATCTCTGACTGTTTTGCTTTGTTGTTGAAAAAAGAAAAAGGAAAAACCTGAAAAAACAGTTCTTGGGGTGAATGGGAGTGATTTTGAAAAGGTTAAAATTGGTATTTTTTATGGTTTGTAGGACAAGGGTGTAATTGTTGGGTAAAATTTCCATTTTTCACTTTATTACTTAATGGGCCGGACTCTTTTAAGGCTCTTATGCTGAAATCATTGTTCTTTCGCTACCATGACCTATGTGCAATGATGCATTAATTTGTCTTAATGTCTCTTGATTCTTATGATCATTTATTCTTTCTTTTGGTGAGACAAAGAGAATAAAATTTATTATTGATCTTAATTATGAAGATCTTTGATATTGCTCAAAGGCATAGTGCAGTAAAAAAAGTGGACAGACGTGCACATAGTGCCCGTCTGAATGCTAGTTTATATATAATGTACTACCTTCATCCCTAAATATAGGACCTTTTTTATAAAATCACGGGAATTAAGAAAGTTGATTGTAATATTAAATTTGTTTGTAATTACTATTTCTTTACAATTATATCCTTTATGAGAGAGAGTTGGTTTATATTTTCAGTATTGTATTCATTGTTGGTTGAAAAAAAAATGTAAAATAATTAAGGGTATGTTAGTAAAGAAATAATTAATATAGTTGGAAATAATGAAGGGGTCTTATAAAAAGGAAGTTGTAGCAACTGCTACAACCCCATAATATATTGATAAAGAAAAAGAAGTTACAAGAAAAGTGAGGGAGGACAAAGAACCAAAACTCTCAAGGAGTTAACAGAACCTAAGATTAGGTAGACCTAACCTATTTCTAGAGAAGTCATGCCTAATCTGAGAGGGAAGCTGAGAAAACCAACAATAATACGGCAAAGATAAACTTATATTGGCTAGTTGATCAGCACAAGAGTTGCCTTCTCTATAAATATGAGTAATAATAAAATTAAAAAAGGACAATAAATGCAAACAATTGTCCCATCTGTTTCTGAGATGGCATGGGAACTATTTTAGGAGACTTGAAGGACAAGTAAACTAAATTGAATCAGTTTCCAGCCAAAAATTGAGCCAATTCTTATAAAAAGCAATTTCAATTGCGACCATAGCACCAATGAGCTCAGAGTTGAAAGCTGAGGTGGTTCCAAGGTTGACAGCGAATGCTCCAAGAAAATATGAAACAATTAAAGAGAGAAGGAGCACATCATTGTTGCATTTGACACAATTAAAGAGAGAAGGAGCCCAAAGAACTTCTTTGATGATGGAAGGTTTTGGAGGGTTAATTGTCACTTTGAAGTGCTTTAGAATCACAAAATCTGAGATAGAGGAATTAGCAGCAAGCCTCGTATTGTTGCCAGAGAGAGAAGCACCTGAGATAATCATGTTAACTGTTGATCTGGGGTTAATGTTCTTATCATTAAATCTCTTTTGATTTCTACAGTACCATATGACATTGAGGCAATGGATAACAGCTGATAGGACAACAATTCGACACTGAGGAGACCAGTTTCTATCACATAACCCAATTACTTCCAAAAAATTAGTAGTATTGCAATTAATGTTCAGAGTAGATAAAAGCCAATTCCAAATAACTAAAGAGAATGGGCAGTTAAGAAATAGGTGAGTGGAAGTCTCATCTGACTTACTACAAAGATTGCAAATAGAAGGAAGATGCAATCCTCTCTTAGCAAGCTTGTCATCTGTTGGAATTTCATCTTGCAGAATTCTCTAAACTAGAAGGGATTTAGATGGAGGAATGGCAGCATGCCAAATGGACTTGGCCCAACTGATAAATTGAGGTTGAGGAGAGCAATGAAAAACATAAGCATCTTTAAAGGAAAGGTTACCAAATCAGCTTATCTTCTTTGAAGGTATTTGGACTTGTTATCATCTTGAGCATTTGCTGAATTGAGGGATAAGCTGCCAATATAACTTGGGGAACGCTCCATCTATTATCATGGATAAAGGAAGAAACTTTTGACTGCAGCAGCTTGTGAAGTTGATGAGGAATGCTGAGAGATGAAACAAAAGGTTCACCACACCATGGATCAGCCCATAAGTTGATTTGCTCCCCATTTCCAATTTGGCAAGTAACATTCTCTAAAATACTGTTAAATTTGTGTTTAACACTGCACCAAACAGATGAGAAAACATGATAGGTGACTGGTTTATTAACTCTTAGAACTCTACTTCTGATTAACTGAGCCCATTGCAGATCAGATTGAAAAATTTCCCAACAAAGCTTTAAGTTACATGCTTCATTGATTGTTGATACATTTCTGATACCTAAACCTCCTTCTTTATAAGGCTTACAAACCTTATGCCAAGCAACTGTCACAAGTTTCCTCTGATTGATGTCTCTACTCCAGATAAAATTTCTCATCCACTTTTCCAATTCTTTCAACAAATTAATTGGCCAAGAGTAGATGGTAAGACAATGAAGAAGCATACTTTGAATTACACTCTTGATTAATTGCCCTCTGCCAGCAATTGAGAGGAGATAAGCTTTCCAGGCTGAGAGCTTAATTTTGACTTTATCAGCAATAGGTTGAAAATATGCATATTTTGGCTTGCCTTTAAAAATTGGAACCCCTAGATAAGTAAAGGGAAGGTACCAATTTTAAAACCAATTAAGTTAGAAATTTGAGAGACTCTGTGATTAGACACAGATCCTGCAAAGATTGAAGACTTGTGGGGGTTCACTAATTGACCAGACACTGCAGCATATCTTGTAAAAATATTCTTTAGAGCATTGATATTAGAGTTGGTGCCTTTGCAAAAAATCATCATAATCATCAGCATATAAGATAAGGAATGTTTATGTCCCTGGTGCCATGGATCAGCTTCAACTTACTTTCTCTAACCAACTTAGTCAAGCTTCTACTGATAACTTCCTCAGCAAGGCAAAAAAGGAGGGGGAGACAGGGGATCCCCTTGCCTTACCCCTCTGTTGCAGCTAAAGTAACCATGTAGCTTACCATTAATAGAAACTGAGAGTTTTGCTGAATGAAGAATAGAATGAATCCAATTACAAAAAATTAGAGAACAAATAATTAATGAGAGAACAAATAATTAATTATTTTTTATGATATTCTCCTTCTAATTTTAAAGTGGTGAATGGTGTAATTTATAATTTTTCATAAAATAATAGAACATTACTAAATCTTATGTGATTATTTATAAGAAAATTAATTTAGTTATTGAACAAAAAATAGAAACATAATACATAAATGTAAGAAGTATTAAAATTGAGAATCTCTTTGTATTTCTAACATATATAATATTTATTCTCACATAACATGTATGACACAAAAAAAACTTATTTAATACATGAAAAATGAGGAAAATATGTATTCATTGAAAAATATATCGGTGGTTCATGCATGTAGTTGGTGTTTGTTTGTGATTGAAATACAAGACCCCAAAAATCATATTTAATACATGAAAAATGTGACAGATAGTTTGGAGTGTTTGTTTGTAGTAGTTGAAAAATGTGAAAAATCATGTTTGTTTGTAGTTGGTGTTTGGAGTGTACTCTTCCTCAAGGTCTCAAGTTTGATTCCCATCGGTGTCAATTTCGGTGAGATAGTTTAGCTTCTTAAAAAAAATATTGGTGGTTCGTGCATGTAACTTGTGATTAAAATACAATACTCCAAATTCGTGTTCAGTTCATGAGCATGAGAGAAAATCAATTGTGTGTGATTTATCTAATATATTTTTGCTGAAGAAACTACAATAAAATATATTAGAATTGTCGATGTCTCCTAACCATCACAGGTTGTTCTTGGAAATGATATTCAATTATTTTTTAATTGAACCAAAGTGTTGGAACAAAATGTATGAACAACTCTCTTTTGGGTTTTGATGATAACAAAGTGTTAAAAAGAAAATTGGAATTGCTAATGTTTAATTCTAAGTGTGCAGAATCATGTACTTAAAGTTTGGTAATTAACATTGGTTATGGAAGAACAAGCTAAGAGCAAGGAGGAAAGCATAGAAGCCTATGTTGCAAGTATGAAGCAAATTTGTGTCTGAAGCAGCTTCTAAAGACTGAATCTGAAAGCAGCTTCTGAAGGCAGAGTCTGAAGACTGCGTCTGAAGACTGAGTCTGAAGGTCAACGGAAGTCAACGTCTGAAGGCTGAGTCTGAAGGTCAACAAAAGTCAACATCTGAAGGCTGCGTCTGAAGGTCAACAAAAGTCTGCGTCTGAACAGTGCGTCTGATGAACAGTGCTTCTGAAGGGTGAGTCTGAAGACATGCGTCTGAAGAGAGCTTCTGATGAACAGTTCCTGAAGAAGCTTCTGAAGTCTGACTCTTAAGGAAAAGCAACTGTCACTGTCAGCATTTAATGCCTGTACAAGTCAGAACAGCTCAATGAAACAGTTGCCTCCTTCAAAGAAACATTATCCAGCTTTTAAGGAAAACTATTCAAATTTTGTGTGCTCTGTTTTCTGCAACTTACGCACACAATTTCAGCGGGACATAGCCTCTACTTGCAACGGCTCTTTGCTGGAAATCTGGGCAATCTCAACAGCTCTTTTATTCTCTATAAAAGGGTGAAGATTTGAAGAAAAAAATTACCAAGACTCAAGAAACTGAAAGACTGAATTATGTGCTCTGTTTTGCTGTCAAATTCGAAAGTCACCAAAAACTCTTAGAAATTCTTACAAACTACTCATCTTAGAATTTCTTAAGTTTAGAGTCTTAAACCTGAGTTGTATTTTGTGAACACCTCTGATATTATATCAAGTGTTCAACCCAAACTTATTTTCTTTGTAAATCAGTTTGATCCAAGTCTCAGCCTGCGTGCTTGAGCAATTCAGAAGTCTCTTAACTTTGTGTTTTGAGCATAGAAGTCTCTTAACTTTGTGTTTTGAGCAGAGAAATCTCTTAACTTTGTGTTTTGAGCATAGAAGTCTCTTGCTAGGTGCTTGAGCATTGGAAGTCTCTTAGCTTTGTGCTTTGAGCAATTGTAATCAGTTGATTATAGTTAAAATCTCATGTAAGTGACAGGGGGACTAGACTACTTCCGGTTTGTGGAAGGAACTAGTATAAAAACTTCTTGTGTCTCTCTTTCCCTTTCTCTCATTTAAATTTACCCGCTGCTAATTAACTCTGAAAAAGGTTCAGAATCTGATTCTGAACTTAACCAAAGTTTTTGAGAAAGAAAGAATCAGCCCACACAATTCAACCCCCCTTCTTGTGTGTTTTTCTCACCTTCACAAAGTTGGATAGGACCCATAAAAAAAACCCACGTTTGCTAGGTTTCTAAAATAATTCTCTTTGAAAATTGATTCAAGGAAGTTGTGTATCATATTAACTCACAACATTATCCAATAGCGCTTAGATGAGATGACACGAGTCTCTTCTAGCTTAACCAAGGTTATGAGTTCGAATCTAGTCTTGGGCATGCAGCAGCGTTAAAACTCTTAGGGAGAGCTTGTCGCCCATTTGAGTCTCACAATGCTCGAGGGATTAGTCTCCGCAGTTACGCGCAGAGGATACCTGGTTTACACCCAAAAAAAAATATCAACTCACAACATTAATTCAAAAACTGCACAATATTAAATGTTGTAATGATTGTTTTCTTATTATGGTTTAAGTTATTTAATTTTTAGGTCATTCTTTATCAACAAAAAGAATAAATTTAGTGGTTTATATGGAATAAGACTTTGTCAGTTTTGAGAAAAATAGTTGGTATGTTATTTAATGTTGTATGTTACGCAGGGAAGTATCTATCTTTAGTTTGACCGGTCGTACATGTAGCCTTATTAATTCTTTTATGTATATTAATGAATTTGTCTTCTTCTTTTTTTTTTTGTAAATTTGAAACTTAAATATTTTTCTTCACTTTCGCTCCGCCTTTGTACACAGACAAATTTTTTTAATAAAAATATTAAGAGATGGTGGGTCCCTATTATTTTTGTTGGCCTAGGGCACAAAAATTCTCATGATCGCCCTTAAGGATAGTCCACGGGAAGGGGGTATGATCTCTATCTTCTTTTTCAAAAGCCTATGAAGGGGATTTTTCCCCATCATTATACTCTCGGAGAAATTTTTTTCACCTGTGTGGTCCCAAATGGAGTAATAACCATATATATATATATATAGATTAATTGACATCCATAGATAGTTGTGTCTAAGTTTATGGCATATTTATTTTCCTTGCGCTGGTATTTATAACTTAGTTTCCTTGCATATTATTTTTTCTTGACTTAGAAATCGCCTATAAAAAAAGGATCTTTACTTGCCAAAGGCGCGTCATCTACTAACAATCTATAAAAATCGAAGTTCAGCAAAATTTCATAATTGTCCTTATTAAAACTCATGATCTCTTTAATTTTATGTGCATAATGGTCATTTTGCAAAATTTAATTTATTTATTTTTTAAAAATTTAATTACGGATAATGGTTATCATATGTGTAACCAATTTCTACAGATAACTATGAAACTAATTAGTTTATTTTTTAAAAAATTGATTACAGATAATGGTCAAGTGTAACCAATTTCCACGGATAACTATGGAACTAATTTGTTTGTTTTTAAAAAAATTAACTACGGATAATGGTCATCACAAGTGTAACAAGTTTTTTTTGACAAAATTTTTTTTGCAAAATTTCATAATCGTCCTTAATTATATAATCGTCCAACAAACATTGAATGATGTTTTGCATATAAAAAAAATTAACAGAAACACTACATTGATGTTTACATATTGAAAATTATCATGAGTTTCCAATATTTTATCATATCGATTTTCTCATATATGTATATAAAATTTGTTTATGCAGATATAAACATTTAAAATCTACAACGGGAATTGTGCAAACATTGAACGATGTTTTGTATATAAAATAATTTTTTTTCATTTAATTAATAGAAACACTGCATTAATGTTGATATTTTGAAAATAATCACGAGTTTTCAAAATTTTATCATATCGACTATCACATATCGGTACATAAAAAATTTCTTCTACATATATAAGCATATAAAATCTTCAATGAGTGCGGTTTAAATATTTACCGGTGTTTTAAACATAAAATAAAAATTTATTTAATAGACACACTACATTAATGTTGATATTTTGAAAATAGTATTGAGTTTCCAAAATTTTATCATAACGACTTTCCCATATATGTATATAAAATTTGTTTATGCAGATATAAGTACGTAAAATCTGCAACGGATGCTGTGCAAACATTGAACAGTCTTTTGCATATAAAATAAAAAGTTATTTAATAGAAACAATACATTGATTTTGATTTTGAAAATAGTCATGAGTTTTCAAAATTTTATTATATCGACTTTCTCATATATGTATATAAAATTTTGTACATAAAATCTGCAACGGGTGCGGTGCAAACATTGAACAGTCTTCTGCATATAAAATAAAAAAGTTATTTAATAGAAACACTAAATTAATTTTGAAAATAGTCATGAATTTTCAAAATTATATCATATCAACTTCCTCACATGTCTTTTACTAGTTTTCATAACAATTGTATGATCCTGGTATGAGAGTTGCTATCTGCAATATTTTTTTAAGACACCACTTCTCGAATTAATTTGAACTTTTCCAAAATATTTTTTATTTAAAAATTAAACTTTCTAAAAGTTTTATTTCGTTTTCATACTTAAATAGCTTAATACCTGGGCTTTCGTATGGGTTCTGCGATTGTCGTTTTTTTTCCGACTTATATGTGGTTGTTTGAGACATGTAATTCGTACACACTCAACTTTAATTTTTTTTTTTGAAAGAAAATTTCGTTGTTTTTAGCAAAAGGATGAGTCAATTGCTAAATTGCTTGATAGAGTTAAGTTATTATTTTATTGGTGGATAAAAACAAGACAAAAACCTTTTCAATCATTGGTGGTATTCTCTCAAAAAAAAATTCATTGGTGGTATTCCCTTCCAACCTTAAGCACGCCACACTGTGTTTCGAGATATTATTCGCTTTGGATGTAAACAGTTTTATCCTTTACAAAAGGCGCCTTGTTGGTGGAGGACCGCGGGTTTTGTCCCTTCACGGTTTCCAATTCAACGTCCTTATCTTTGTGCAACTTGAAAAAAATGACTTGCAATTTCGACTTTGTTAAAACAGAACAAACAACATTGTTGTTGCACTTGTAAAATGAGTTTCATATAAATCTTGGGTGTTAGTTGGAAACCCAAGCTTTAGCCACTTCTTCCAAACTTTTTAAATTCTATTTAGGGAAATATTTGAAAGATATCCAAAAACTAATTGACATCTAGAGAGAGAAAATAGAAAAAAAATATGATAAATAAGATATGTTGATGATATGATAAGAAGATATATAGATGGAAAATGAAGTGTTTAATAAGTGTATTAGAATTAAGGGTAGTCGCATATCATTACCTTTTTATTTATATATAATCACATAAGTATTATATGGGGTAATTGCTTTTCCCACATTAGACAAGGCTAAAACACACCAGTAAATGACGATTTTACCCTGGCGGCAGTTAATTGCTGCTGGGAAGGATTCGGCGGCAGTTAACTGCCGATGGGAAGGAAACCAGCAGCAGGTAGTTGTCGCCGTCTCCATCGGCAGGTTGTATTTGGGACATGGCCCGAAGTTGGTCCCTGTCCGGGGCCATGTCCAAGTTGTATTTGTATTGGCGAATGAAAGCATTGCCCAAATCATTGAATGTCCGTATATTAGCACTGTCCAGATTCATGTACCACTTTAAGGCGGCACCAGTCAGACTATCTTGGAAGTAGTGAATGAGGAGCTGATGATTGTCGGTTTGGGTGGACATCTTCCTGGCATACATCACTAGATGGATTTGGGGAAAAGTATTCCCTTTATATTTCTCAAAGTCGGGAACCTTGAACTTGTGCGGTATTATGACATTGGGCACCAAGCAGAGGTCATGGGCATTCTTCCCAAACTTTTCCTTCCTGCGGAGAGCTTTGACCTCTCACTGCATTTCGTCGAACCTCTCTTGCAGGTCATCCATCCGATCATACGTCCCTACACTTTCCGCATGATAGACGAGACCATTGTCTTGCGGGATGTTGTGAATTATTGGAGCTGAGAAGGTCACTGTAGCTGGTGGATGCATATGACCAGGTTGAGAGATAGGCATTGTTTGTGTAATAGGGACTTGGACCTCAGAAACACCGGGACGGAATCCTTCGCTGAAGTTATACGACATGCCCCATGGGTAACCTTCTGGCTTGGTGTGTTGAGGAGTGCTGGCAAACACTGTTGAAATAGGAATAATAGATATATTCGACTGAGCTGGAGAAGTACTAGTAGGTGGAGGAGGTGACGGCTGATTCTGTGCAGATACCAATGAAGCTACCAAGGCATTTAGCCTTTCAATTTCTTCTCGGAGCGTAGTTACTTCTTCCCGGAGTTCGTTGTTTTCTTGTTCAATCAAATCCATTCTTTTCTTCCTGTTGGCACGAGTGTTGTAAGTGCGGGTTGATTTGGGATGACGGGCCACTTTTCTTTTGGAGGCAGGTTGACCTTTTATGTGAAAAACAAAATGTGAGACTCGGTTTGGGAAACTATGAATGCAGTATGATGCATGATTATGCTTATGCAAAAAGAAAGAAAAATTTGTTATCGAAGGACCTGTCAAAGTAATTGTAAACATCCTAGTTGAACATTTCATTTAAGCATTAAAACAATACAAAATAGTTTTCTTTCTTTTTTTTTGGCAAGTTGAAAGTTTTGGAAGCTAGAATCTAACATAAAAATCCTAAAGACTTCATCTCAAGCTCCTGAAGTAGGTGGATCCTCAGAATCTGAATGTGCACCGGAGAACGAATCCATAAACCTCTTCTTCCTTTTAGAATCCTGGCTGAGCAATGCATCCTTTTGCTGAAGCAAGTAATCCTTCTCGATCATCCGTTGATTTTGAGTGAAAAGCTCATGATCTTTCTGCGCTAACTTTCCCTTCAAGGTTTCGTGTTCACGTTCAAGTTCCTGGTATCTCCTCTTCCAAGTTTCCTTTTCATGCCTTTCCTTAGTCAATTGCTCATGGAATTCTTCCTTGGTGTCAAAGGGTATGGGTAATGATGGTGGGGAGATGGTGGATGACACGTATCTGGGTAAATGGTATGGTAAGCCAAAGCTCATGGTTCTATCAATAACCCACTGAGTATAAGATCCGTGCACATAGTCTGATTTCTTTCCCAACTGGCTTCAGTTAAGTCTATGGATGGCTTCCAAGCTTGTGCGAATCTTCCTCTTTTGTCCGAATAGTCTTCATGGTTAAGGTAGAACTCACTGGTTAAGGCAAGGTTGTTCGGCTTAGTTTTCACCGGGTAACCAAATTGTCGTCGGGCAAGAAATGGGTTGTAGCTAATTCCACCACGCATACCAAGAAGAGGTACGTTGAGGTATTCACCACAACTAACAATGATCTTTCCCACGTCACTGGCTGTCAGGTACCAAACTATGTCGGATGGGTTGAGGGCCATGATTCTGTGAGACCAAGGGAGATCTTCAAGGTTGGCTTTGAAGGCATGAGATTGAGGTAGATGGGAGATAAACCATTTGTAGAGTAAGGGTGCACAACAAAGGATAGTTCCATGGCCGGCTTGGGTTCGGTCATGGATGGAGTGGTATGTATCGGCTAGTAGTGTAGGTACAGGGTTTTTGGTGAGGAAGATTTTGATGGTATTAATGTCGACGAAATTGTCAACATATGGGAAAAGTATGAGGCCATATATGAGTAGGGCTAGGATGGAATGGAATGCACGAGTACTGGCTACCTCGGCAAAGGTGGAGGCTTGTTGATAAAGGAAATGGGTGGGTAGACCTTGGAGGCCTCCTTTGAAGGTGAGGTTTGTTTTGATGAGGGAGATTTCGAGGTGAAGGGCGGTTACGATGTCGGAGGGTCTAGGGACAGGTTCAAGGCCATGAAACGGTATCTTGTCAGGCACTGGTAAACCAACCAAGTATGAATATTCCTCAAGTGTAGGGACGAGCTGGTAGTCGGGAAATGTGAAGCAGTGATAGAGAGGGTCATAGAATTGGACCAAGGTTTCCAAGCATCCTTCCTCAACATCTACTCTAAGGATATTAAGTAGCTTTCCGTGATGAGCTTGAAAGTCATTTGGATCGCTTACTAAAGACCCTAGCTCCCTTAATCTTGACAAATTTGGCTTTTTGAAAAGATATTTCTTAGTGCTTCTCCTTGGAATGTCCATATTTATGATGTTTACAAAAAAAGCTTGTTTAAGTCCTTTGATATTTTGGATGAAAAATGAGTTTATGCATGGATGCATGATTATGCTAATGAGCGGAGAAAACATGGTGAGGTTAAGTCCATAATGTTGGAGTCAAGGGTAAACACGCCACTTGGTAAGGACTATGGTTTCATATGTACATGTATCACGGGTTCTACCAAGTTCCCAAAGTCCTCAACCCCTTCCAAATATCATCGGTTTGCGAGATTGACTCCCGGTCCAACAATATTTGTAAGAAAGTCTCGTTTGAATGTAGTATCGCGTATCAACTAATTCAAGATTACTCTTGGTTAGTCACCGCACTACGTCCTAAAAGGCCAAGATGGGTTAAATGTAACTCTAAAGGTCCTCAACTTCATAGGTCGCTTAAAAATAACAATGCCAAACACGACTACTCATGTCGACTTGATGTTACTTTTAAGAGACCTCTATTGAGTGGGGTTATATCACATGTACCAAAACCCAAGACTACTCTTGGTATGGTACTTTGATTATACCACCATCCTATCTTATGTTTCCCTCAAGTCCGGGTGTAGGACTTATCTCACCACTCACGTAAAGATAAACACTTAAGCACATATTTACGATTACAAATAAGAATAAAGCATAAAGATAAAGACAAAATGAGATATGTCGCTATTTCTGTCGCGGTGATTTTCGGATATCAAGCTATTGGTTAGCGTTGACTCACAAAATTAAGATCACCACCGAGCAAAGGGGGAAAATTCGAAAAAAAACCCTATTTTTTTAGAGATCAAAGTCCGGGGGTTGGTTACTCAAAGGGAAGGTATTAGCACCCTAAACGTCTATAATACTCTATAGGAACCTCTCGTTTTAAATTATCTTTATGCTAAATTGATTATTTGTTTGTAAAATAAACGCCTAAGTGTAAAAAAATATTAAAGTGATGAGTTTAAAAGTGAAAAATGTTTTTGTTATTTTATTGATTTGGAAAGACAAAATCTTTTGCCTACGTACCCGAGCGGGATCAAAATCACGTAGTTCGGGGTAAAAAAGCCGAGTGATTTGTTTGATTGATTTTTAAATTTGAAAATGTTGTAAAAGATAAGATGAGCCAAAGTGGCAAAAGAGTGAAGTTGATTGATTTTAATTGTAGAAAATGAAGTCTAATATGATTAAGATTGATTAAAGTTTGATTAAAAGAAAGCTTCTTGGTTTGAAATCCAAGGTTTGTTAATAAAACATATTTTTGATGGGATTTTAAATATTTGAATGTTTTTTTGATTTTTTTATGGTTTTTTACTTGGAGTTGAAAAAAGATTAAGTGTGATAAAATAAACTAAACACGAGAGATTTCATAATGACGTTGGATCAAAATGAAAGTCCCCTTTTCCTTGGATTATGAATTAAACTATTCGGCATGAAAATGAATGCAATGCATATTCTCATTTATATTTTACATTTATCCTAAAATACATTCTAATGACATAAATAAATAATGGGTAAATTACACTTTTGGTCCCTTAAATATTTTTCAGGTTTCATATGGTCCCCTAATTAATAAAAGTAACGTTTTGGTCCCTTAAATCCTTCTCTGTTAGTCACTTTGGTCTCTTCCGTTAGTTTGTGTTAAAAAACGTTCACTTTTGGTCCCTTAAATATTTTTCAGGTTTCATATTGGTCCTCTAATAGAGGACTAATATGAAACCTGAAAAATATTTAAGGGTCCAAAAGTGAAACCTGAAAAATATTTAACGGGACCAAAAGTGAACATTTTTTAACACAAACTAACGGAAGGGACCAAAGTGACTAACAGAGAAGGATTTAAGGGACCAAAATGTTACTTTTATTAATTAGGGGACCAATATGAAACCTGAAAAATATTTAAGGGACCAAAAGTGTAATTTACCCAATAAATAAATAAAATGACAAATGAAAATAAAATGACAGATAGCATAAAAATGCATGAGGTGATGTGAGATGTAAATAAATAAGATGCTAAAAATAAAAGAACAATAAAAAAAGAAATAATAAAAATGCAAAGAAAAATAAAAGAAATAACAGGGAGGTGTAAAAAATAAAATGGGGGGTGCAGGAGGTAAGAAAAAGACCAGAAAGGAAGTAAACAGGCCCAAATACGTTGGGCCAGCAGGGTTAGATCTGGGCCGTCTGATCATTCTGAGTCTGATGATTATGAGTCTGATCATTCAGAGTTTGATGATCCAGACTCTGATGATCCAGAGTCTGATCGTTCAGACTCTGATGATCAAGAGTCTGATGATCCAGAGTCTGATGATCATACAGAGGCTGATCATACAGAGTCTCCTTGAATAGTTTTAAAACTCCACCATTTTTGAAAAAAAGTTTTTCTTACTCTTCTCCTCACCTTCCTTTTGAATCTACACCCAAAACTTTCAAAGAATTTTTGAAAACACCTAGATCTAGATTTTAAAAATCTTTGAAAAACTACCTTCTTTCTCTTCTTTTGGTTCGGATTGGTGGTGGTTGTGGGTGGTGGTGTTTCAGATTTTGTGTTGGGGGGGGGGGGGGGAAGGTTAGTTTTGTGTTGTTATGTGTTTTAGTTTAAGGTTTTTGTTGGGTTTTAGGGAGGTTTTGTTATGCGGCTGTGTGTTGAGGTTTGGGAGGAGATGAAGTGGTTCTGTTTCGGTTCAGGGGAGAGGAAGTGGTTCTGTTTGTTGAGGTTTGGGAGGAGAGGAAGTGGTTCTGTTTCGGTTCAAGGGAGAGGAAGTGGTTTTGTTGGTTGTTGTGTTTGTATCTTGTAAAGGAAAAAATGAAAGAGTTTTTTTTGTAGAGATTTTGTTATGTGATTTTGATGTTTTTGTGATTTGATTCTAATCTCCTCCCTTTACTCTGATTTTCCTCCCCGTTATATAGGCATTTTGAAGTTCTTGTGACCATGGGACATAATTGAATGCTGGATTTTTGTGTGTGTTTGGAAAAAGTTTTGGTTAATAATGATTAAAGAGGGAAGGAAGTGACTTTGCCTCTGATTTTGGTGAAGATTTGGGTCTGTTTTTGGACAAAGGATGATGGAAGAAAACAGGAAAACAGGG
The DNA here is from genome assembly GCA_018208015.1 of Medicago ruthenica. Taxonomy (NCBI): domain Eukaryota; kingdom Viridiplantae; phylum Streptophyta; class Magnoliopsida; order Fabales; family Fabaceae; genus Medicago; species Medicago ruthenica. The sequence continues at coordinate 40,158,078 of CM031371.1, forward strand.
GCGCTGCAGTCTGTAGTGTTTGTAGCATTTTTTGACTTTTTTTTAAAAAAAAACAATAATAAAAAAAGAAAAATAAAAAATAATAATAATAATAAAAGAAGAATAACAAAAATACAAAAATGAAAATAAAAGTAAATATAATAAAATAAAATAGATAAAGATAAAAAGTGGCCCTAAAACGAATTAAAAATGAGGTATTTTAAAATATCTCTTTGCTGAAAAAAAAATATTCTTGAAAAAAAGTTTCGGACCAAAAGACATAAAAATGGAATCTTAGGTCAAAAATTGGGATATGACAGTACCAAATCTTCAAAATTTGAGACCCCATTGAGATGGTGTCACATAACCGTTAAAAAATAGGTGACAATTTAATTGAGGTACAAAATTTGTATAATTTAAAGTATGCTATAACTAAAATTGCGTGAATAAAAATATCTAACAAAATGCATGCCCAATGTCGATATTGTTATGTTGGACATCTTCATCCGAGTTAGAACCTGAAACCTCGTAGTTGTGTGTGTGAGTTTCAAAGGTGTTTGCTATTTCGTCTAAAAGATATCAAAATTAGAATTAAAGCCTTGAAAATATCAATAATGATAATATATCTCTAAATTTCATACACTCATTCAACGCTTCATTTTGTTTAGCTCTTTTCTTATTGCATCACCAAACTATTACATTTATCACATCCCTCTCTTTTTATCTGATTTCCTCTTTATTTCAAGGGGTATACAAAGGTGTAAAAAAATTAAATATAAGTTGATATAGTGTTTTGTTGGAAACCATGGTGTGTACGTAAAGGGAGAGATATAGAAGTTCGTATGGGATGATGATGATGATGATGCGAGCCGAGAATCTAGCAATAGAAGAACCCGTGAATGATGTCTGGCCCGCATGGCATGGAGATCAACTATTCTCTCTTTCTTTCTTTCATTTCCACTCATCATCAGTCTCTCTGTGCATGCAGAATATCACAAACTTACCTAGAACACCAAGAATCGCTAAAACACTATTATGAGATTGTAATCATAATGTTAATGTCATATATATATATATATATATATATATATATATATACCGTGGCTATGATCGTTATAATATGTGTCCTATAATATGTGTCCTATAAGCAGCTCAACCAAGTCGGGCCTCCAAAAGCTATGGGCCTCAAAAAAAAATTAAGTCTAATATCTACCCCCATTCAAATGAAAAAAATATATGTTACTTTTTTTTTCTTTTTTCGATACATGTTTGAGTTTTTTTTCTTCTAGATTTTAGTTTTCTTTTCTTGATATAAATCTGATGTTATTAAATCCACTCCCAATTTGTATAATCACTTAATCAGTTAATTTGAAAAGCTATTTCATTGAAAGAATCACAATAATCTTTTTTTTTCTCGCATAAACCTTTTGTTATCCCTTTTCCCACGACGGAGGAGTGACAAATCCAAACGACACCGTTAGGTAAATTTCACATTTTTTCGCTTAATTTTTTTTATTTCGTTTCATGCTTAGAAGTTCTTCTGATTCTGATTTTTTAATGAAGCTTAACTACACACAAAAAATGCGTTTTTATTTTACTAGAGGCCTATTTTATTATGAGAGTCGAGCCTCCAATTCATAGAAACGGCCATATATATATATATATATATATGTGTGTGTGTGTGTGTGTGTGTGTGTATGTGTGTGTGTTTTTTTGATATATCAATCCCTTACAAACAAAAACAGAATGGATCAGTAGTATCTATTAACCCAATCCACCGAGGAATTAAGATCCATATACATGCTCTCATCATTGTCTAAAAATGTCATATTATTTGGAAGCGTGCACTAGTCATAAAGTAAATTTTCACTAATATTATTACTACATGATACTCCTTGGCATGCATGTCCATATTTGACCAAGCTAAGTGTGCCTTTATCTAGGAATGTGTGTGGTTTTACTTTTCAAATACAACAACTAGACATTTCCTTCTTAATTTTTTCTTCTAAGGAAAAGAAAAGAGAAAGAAGCAAAACTAAGTCCTTAAATAAGAAATCTGTGTTAGGCACCTGATTCCGAGTTTTCTATATAAAACCATGAAAGTTAGGCGCCCACTTCTCAACTAAGAAATATTTGTCTCTATATATATCTCTCATTTAATTAAACTAATTAGTTAATTTAGTTAATTGCACTGTTCTTAAAAATATCATTGAAGTTTTTTATGCAAGAGAGGCTTCATCTTCTCTCTAACATTTCTTCTTCTTCGTCATTCATTGCGGAGGAGTTGTCTAGGGTCATTTTTCATCGAGAGTAATACATTTGTATTGTTTTTCTTTCCTTTTAATCAAAATAAATGTTAACATCCACATCGATTTTTTAATTTTTGTGATTTTATCATCTGAGTGTGATGTTGTTTAATTTTCTCATCTAAATGCAACATAGTTTGACTTTTCCGTCTTGTTGGGGTAATTTTTTTCGTTTAGATTGACAGATCCTAAGGCACCGATATTCCATCCACCTTAATTTTGTCAATTTTGTATATATTTTGTTGTTTTATGCTATTAACTTGGATGTTGTGAATGTGTTCGCAAATTCATCCTTTTTAGTTTTAGCGACATGAAATTATGTTATTTTCGATGTAATCCACTAATTTGAATGAATGAAATATCTTCTGTTTTACCTAATTTACTACTACCTACGTCTCAAATTATAAATCACTTTTCCAATTCCACAAATTAAAAGTTACTTTGTCAAAAATAAAATTTTAGTTAACTTTGTATAGAAAAGAAAAATGACGAGTAACTTTACCAAATTCTTCTTTATTAGTTGTATGAGAAAGATAAATTAAAAAAATTAGAGAAAGAGAGAATAATAAATAGTAAAATATATAATTGTTGGATTGAAACTCAACTAGATCTCTAATTAGCAAACCCTAATTTCTACCTTTTTCCCAAATATTTTCACTGTGGCCAAGAGACTCAATGATTTCTCACACCCAAGGTGTTTGAATGGTGTTTCTAAACCCTAGAATTTACCTCCAAAAACCCTCAACCTTTAGCCTTTTGATTTTCTAATGGTTCCCTCTTTTGTTCTCTTTAGGTTTGCCTTTTTTCTACTAACAGAAACCATAAACTCATGGTGCCTATTTTTAAAATTCATCCAGTACTTAAAACTTGGCAACCAAGAAAACATAAAATCTCGCACATCCGCGTCGCGAGCCTTCTCCCCGCATCGTGAGATAGACAATAGCTTGACTTCCTGCAACCTTCCAGTATCTGCATCGCGGGCGTTTTCCCTGCATCGCAAAATAGACCGAACCCATTTAATTATTACTACAAAGAATTGTCTCGTAATGAATGTTATTTTTAATGTTTAATATAATATTACTTGCTTTTTCAATTGCATCATCTAATTGATATTGACTATATTACTCACAAGTAAAAATCTTTCGATTGCCATTTGTTATAAGCTAGAAATTCATTAATAAATTAATAATTAGGTACCGTTTGACCTGACTTTTTTTCTACTTCTCTACAATTTTAAGGAGAATGTAGACCAAACACAATAATTATTAAGTACTTATTAAAAAAAAATACTTTTTTTAGAATGCATAAAATTGAATGGAGGGAGCTTTAAAACTAAAAATAATAAAGTAACCAAACAACTTTAACTTATTTTTTAAAGTACTTTAATTTGAACTTTGTTTTAAAGTAACTTTTAGACCGTAAAAAAGTCAGGTTCAAACGATACCTTAATGTGAGAAACCATTTAAAAAGTTTTATAAATATTTATCCAACAAAAATTTACTAGTAATAATTATTTAAAAGTGATAAAGTCTTGCATTAAGTGTACGTGTATATTTCAGACACAAAGGTCTATTTTGGTATGGGTCCTATTTTAGACACGCCTATGGTTTATGGAATGGTCTGCATGACCCCTAAAGTAAACGATTGCCATGTTAATAGTCATAAAGTCAATGTTGACCTTAAGTCAATACTAGTGTTAACAACAACCATTGACTGATTACTAAAATTGGGATGGCTAAAACGGACAATTTGTGCAATATCTATCCGTGGCTTTAGTGTTGGGTTTGGAATAAAGAGTAAAAAAAAAGAGGAAAAAGAAGATAACTTTGCAAATTCTCCTTTGTGGGGTTTGGTTGAGAACTTTAAATCTTTTATTTTATTTTTTAAAGAAAATCTTTTATTTTTTATTAAGGTTGATATCTTTCTCTACATTGTATACATATAACACTTGAATGAGACAGTAAATTCTTTTTCAGTTTAATTAGAGATTTTAATTTCGAAGAGATTAATCTCTAACTTTGGACATAAGGGATGCCCTATTAAAAAATTTATTATTTTTTTTTTTTAAACTTATTAAAAAAATTATTGGGTGCATATAGTCTATAGGAGAATAATAACGCTAAAAGCTAGACTATTATAGAGTGGCAGAAAATCTTCAAGAATATAATGAAAAACAATTATGAGATATATTCCACGATCCAAATAATAAGCTGGAGGAAAGTATATATATATATATATATATATATATATATATATATATATATATATATATATATATATATATATACATATGATCGAGAGAACATGCTATATTCATGACTTACGAATTATTGTATTTATCATCGAAAAGATGCAAGACCATGACGAATTTAGGAAAAATACATGTTAAATAAATTTTTAGTTCCTATAGACATATCAAATTTTGTTTTTAGTCTTAAATAAGTCCCTCTAAAAAAATTCAGCATGAAGTTTTAGTTGTTTTTAAATTTAAATTTGTTTAATTATTATTAAATTTTTAAATTTTTGAATGACATTTTGCAGACATGTCTAAAACCTTATAAAAATTTCTTTCACAAAAAATTCAAATTTTTTAACATGAAATAAAGTTTGTTTTTTTTAACGGCAAAATTTATTAAAAACCGTATCTCTGCTCAAGACGAACAGAGATCGATAAATTAGAGACTACAAAACAAAGACGTCGTAATAGACGAAACATCCAAAAGAAACATCATAAAAGACACCAATACACATATCACTTAACCAAACCCTACCTTCAACACCCATGAGAACACCAACCATTAACCAACTTCACCACCTAAATCAAGTTCCATCGCGAACGACCACTGAAAACGAAATTCATAACCACCCATCGTCCGCTACTCACCCCAAAAAAAACCCCTTTAAATCAGACACCCTCTTCTCATCACAATAGCTGAGCCACACCCGAAAATATTCCATTCCAACGCTCATTCGGCTTCCACCACCTCTCTATCCCCAGTCCACCGAAGAAAAACACCATAATTAGCCCAAAGCAAACTTGAATAAAAGAACCGACTCCCGATCTCGAATCAAAAGCGATCGGCTCACCAGACTCCATAAACAAATCAATAAGGTACCCCTAACCTCCGATCCACCGCAGAAGATACCATAACCAACCAAACAAAGTTGCAACTAGTCACTAACTCCCGATCTCGAAGCAAAAGCAACCGGCCCACCAGAATCTAGAACACAAATACTCGAAGCACTCAAACACAAAAGTAGCCTAAACGCAACAACGACATTAGATATGGACCCAAAACAGAGGCGTCCAACAACAGAAACACCAAGAGCTCACCACCACCAACAAAAGCACCATTAAGATAAAAACAAAACAACCCACAAGGACCTCATCATCATCACTACAATAACAAACTCACCCCCGGCCCGCACAAAACATCACCTTTAACATTTAAACTCCTAACTCAACATCAATAACAATCACCTAGTATTACCGACACCGATGAACACCCACGTCAACCACCACATGAAAAATACCAAGCAAGATATACAAACCAAAACTCACTCCAATTAAAACCTATAGAATAAGAAACCAAGCATGCCACCAGCCACCGAGAGATCTGAATCTAAACCGAAACTAGATCCACCGCCACAAAACCATCTAACAATACGCAGCCGACAACACCAAGCACTTCTTAGAGATAGCACACCAACACACCACAGCTCCAAAATCCCATCCAGATCGAGGCCAAGGCCACATCAAAGGATAAAAGGCTGAAAACACTCCCCTAAATCACTCTTCAGAAAAATAACACCTCTCCCTCTTGGCTACACAAACCACCATGAGAGCCACCACAAAAAACCATCATCTGCACAACCACGAAAAAAAACACCCAAAAAACCACCATAACAACCGCAAAGCAATACTGAACACGTTGCGCACCCACAGAATCGAAACCACAACCGGATCTGCTGACGGATGGAGATTCGGAAACAGACAATAACGGGGCCATCGATGGTGCGGAGGGTCAATCTCGTTGCACCACCACTCGTATGATCTACATCGGAACAGAAATGTTTTGGATTTGAGGGAGAGGCGCGACAACAAGAAACTTAGATCTAGAAAGAGGTTAGAGAGAAAGTTTATAGAGAGAAAAAGTTATTGTCTTGAAGAAATTCCCATAATAATGAGGGGCTAATCAATTACATTGTTTAGACAACATGAAATGAAGTATGAGAATAAAATTCATTAATATGATTTATGGTTGCAACGTTGTATGATCTTCATCATCATATTGCTATCATCACTCTCAATAATTGGTATCAGGAGCTTTGGTTTGATGCGATAAAACTCATTAATATGATTTATGGTTGCAACATTGTATGATCTTCAACGTCATTAAAGAAGGATGATATATTGTGAAAATGTTGCTTCGAAAAAGTTCTAACAAGAAAACTTGTGGTAACTAAGTGTGTCCATTGTGGCTCATTTCTCTTTTCTAAGAGCCTACACAGTACACACTTTACACACTACATACAACTATAATATCAAGTTATGCAAGTGCTATCAAGTTTGACATAGAGAGATTTAATTGAATAAACAATTTTAGCTTGTAGAAAATTCAAGTCAATGACTTAATGATGTGTTAATACAATCAAGATTACACATGGCGCAAAATGAAAACATTACCAGAAATGTCTATCATTTTGAGAGAGGATAGTCTTCTCTAAAAATGAGAAGTGTGTTCTCATGACATTAATTTATGAGGGCATGGAAAGTGATATGTTATTTCTAACAGATTATGATTAGTATTTAACGAATATATCAAATCGTTCAAGTAATAAAGTGATGAGAATGATTGTCTCTAGAAAGATTGTGTTTAATTGACTTGCACAAAAAAGTTATCATAGACTATATTGTGAACATCGCGACAACAAATGAGAAGCCATTGTAGAACCTATAATGTTGTTCGGGCCGAAGGTTTTGGAAACTATGTTAAGGGTTGATGACAGGTCATCTTACGTTATTCTTAACATGTTTTTCAGTCATTCTCAATAGGTTTTGAAGTAAAATAATATCACAAGAAATGGGGGTTTGAATTGTGATCTAATTAAAATTACCAATAAAAATTTCTCAAGTAAATTTTTAAGGTTAGTAAGTTAGTAAGTAAAACAATAATAATTGTGAAGTGTGTGATCTTGTAAAAATAAAGAGAGATAGGGAAAGAGAAATCACACACAAAAATTTATCCTGGTTCACCCAATGTGGGCTACTCCAGTCCCCACAATACTGTGAGATTTTCCAATATGTAGTTGAGTATTAACTATAGCTTAACTATGTCTTTTCTTAGATCACTTCTTGGATCTATACACTTTTCACATCTTTGGGCTTTACACTAGTTTCACTCACTAGCTTTTACAAGACACTAGCTTCACTCACTAGCTTTTATAAAACAACTTCACTAGCTTCACTCACTAGCTAAAGGCGCAATCATTAAAACACTTAGTGATTCTTTTGAAATCTTTTGCTATTGGTTTTCAATGTATTTTCCTTTGTAAAGAACTCAAGTAAAAGAGTTGTTGCTGGATTTTGATATTCACTACAAGTAAACATTGCCATTTCACAGGGCTTTTTAACAGGGTCTACAACCCCTGGCAAATTTCCCAGGGCTTATGACAGGGAAACCCCTCGCAAACCATGGTTTGGATGGGGCCAACAACTTTCTGGAAACCTAGGGGCTTTGCCCCTCGCAAATGTCCACTAAATCTCTGGCAAACGACAAGCGGGAAAATTGAATTTGAAGAAGCAGACAACATCACGTGGGTTGGCAGTTTTTTGGTTGAATTTCACACGGCCTATGCGAGGGGTAGTCCCTGGGTTCTGTGTGATTTGACCAAGTGCTGACATCTACTGCACAAAAGCTGAAAAACGAGGGGCAAACCCCGGTCAAAATGCGCATTGACCCTGGCTTATGGTCTGCAAATATGACCGTTTTCCCAGCTACTCTGCAGCTATTCTGAAGCTTGGCCTAGACCTCCATATGTGAGGGGCATTCCCTCGTTTTTTTCCCTGTGTTTTTGCTGCAACATAAGTAGGCATGCACCGGTCACTTGCACCATTTCACCACACTTAGAAAATTTTCTTCACTTAAAACACAACACCTTCACACAACACCTTCATCAAACTTCATTTATTTGGTAAAAATCTCTTAATTTGTTATATATTTTTTCATGTTGCTATTTTTTACTACTTATTAATCTTATATATTTTCTTTGTTATTTGCAAGCTGTGTCATAGTTAATTGCCTCATGTCGCTTCAGCTCTTGTTGATTTTGGCTTGCATTGCAGATATGTTATTGTAAAGCTTCAACAAGTTAGTGATATTTTTTTCTTCATAACACTATAAATGTTATACATGTTGATCATATGTTGTAAAATAATAATCTTTGTTAGGTTATTTATGTTGTTATTATTATGAACATATATATTTTTGTGATACATTTTTTTTTTCGAATTTTTTCAACTATAGTTTTTATGTACTATATTTCGAATTTATATACTATATTTATATATTTCTGTGATATATATTTATGTTTTTTTTTTCAACTATAGTTTTTTCGAATTTATATACTATATTTTTGTGATATATATTTCTGTTTTTTTAAAGTTTAGAACTGTTTTTTTAATTCAAGAGAACCGTTTATTCAAAATTTAAATAAACAAATGTTATATAGAATGATATATGTTGATGATGTTCTTGTCAAAAAAAAAAATATGTTGATGATGTTGGATGTTATTTACTTTATATTTCAAATTATTTATGGAATATATGCATGTTGTTTTTTTTTTGTGACAAAATAGAATATATGCATGTTGTTGAATGTATGATTTTTAGGTAGATTTGTTGATTATGTGTATAGGTATAGTTATACTAGAATGACAAAAAATGTATGGTCCAACACTAAGTTTATAGTATATAATCCTTTTTTAATTTAGAATTGATATCTATAATTTATTTACTAAAACAGTTTATTTAAAACGTTTTTTTAGTTATTATAGAAAACATGGGTTTTTTAAAAGTAAAATTGTTTGTTAAATTAAATCGGTTTTTTAAAAATTATTATTTGTTGAAATCTTAAAACTGTTTTTTAAATAAAAATACTTCATAAAAAAATAATATACTAAAAAGGTTTATTGTTGGAAAACAGTTTTATAAAATAGTGTATTCAAAATCAGTTTTTTTTTTTAAAATTAAAACTATGTTAGAATTATTTTGTATAAAAAAATAAAGCCGTTTTTTTAATAAATTGGAAACTGTTTTTAAATTAAAACAATTTATAAAAAACAATATACTATAATAATGCCTATTGTTGGAAAAGAAGGGACTTAAAAATAGTGTAGTACAAAATCATTTTTTTTTAAAATTAAAACTCTTATAATTAATTTTTGTTAAAATTAAATCTGTTTTTTTAAATTAGAACAATTCATAAAAAACAATATACGAATAAGGCCTTTTATTGTAAATAATAATTATATGTTTGCGCGTAAAATTGTTATTTGCGCGTAAAATCGTTATTTGTTGTTTGCGCGTAAAATTATATGTTTGCGCATAAAATTGGTATTTGTTGTTTGCACGTAAAATTATATGTTTGCGCGTAAAACTGTTATTTGTTCTTAACGCGTAAAATTATATGTTTGCGCGTAAAATTAGTCTTCTCGATTGAGTAATCCTTTTTTTTGACGTGGAATATGTCAATGAAGTTGGTGAAGATACAGAAGATGGAGTATTATCAATATTAGTCTTCTCGATTGAGTAATCCTTTTTTATTATTTTAAATCAATTTTATTAATTAAAATGATTTTTCGTCCAATTAATTATATTTAAAAAAAATTGAAAAAAAAAAGATATTCTTTTATTATTTAAAATAAATTTTATTAATTAAAATGATTTTCAAAACAATTAATTATATTTCATAAACAATTTTGAAAAAAACTGATTTTTTTATTATTTTAAATAATTTTTATTGATTAAAATGATTTTTAAAACAATAAATTATTTATTAAAATCTTTTTTTTAAAAAAAGTATATACCGTTTCACAGGGGTTTACCCCTGGCAAAACCCCTGGTACTGTGACCTGCATGATTTGACTTGTGTCAGTACAACAGTGCGTCAGAAACAGTGCAGATGCGTCAGTAGAAAAGACAGGGGTTAAAACAGGGATTTGACAGGGAAAAAGTGAGGGAGTTTCACAGGGCGCTGCCCCTCGTTTTTTTGCCAGGGGTGAAACCCCTCGCTTTTCCATTTGTGATGGGTGTTTTTCCCAGGGATTCAACCCCTGACAAAATCCCTGACAAACGTCCTTTTGCCAAGGCTTTTGGTTTTTTTTCCCAGGGAATCCGCCCCTGGCAAATGTCAATGTTTCTTGTAGTGATTGATACACACGGTGAAAGAGTCTTTTGAGTGTTCTTGATGTAGTGAAAATCAAGTAAGTGAGTTTTTAGTTTTCTGACTCAATGCCTCTTCTCTTTGCAAGCCCTTGTATTTATAGATGGAAGGAGTCCTTTACTGATGTAATAAACACATGCTCCTTAGGATAAAAGTGGAAGAGAAAAATTTGCCAACTCATAAAAGTGAAATACTATTGTGTAACAATGCTTGGCAGAATGTTCTCCAAATTCTGAGAACGTTCTCAAAAATTTTGCTTTGACAGCTTGCAATAAAATAACATTGTGAATAGTGATTATGCAGATTTTGTTGGCTAGTTGGCAGCCAAGTTTGCTTTGTGTTGTGAGCTGTAGAAACCTCACGCCTTGGAGGGAAAGAAAGAATTACAAGTGATTTGATTTTATCACATGCTTTTAGCTTGATGTGTTGCCCATTTCTTATTGGCCTTTTCCTTCTTTCTTGATGTATTGTCTAATGCTCATGGGTTCCTTTTTGTTTCTTCATATGATCTATTTAATTAATTCTTTTTCATTCCTTTAAGAGTGTAGCATAATAAATATATTCCTTTTGTATCATATAACTCTTGATCCTTTTGTGTTCCATTTCCACAATGATTCTTGACAAAATAAATTCTTCCTTAAAGGCCAAGATCTTTGTACCCATGATTGACAATAACTTCCAACTTGTCTTGCTTGAGCTGACTTTGGCGAGGCAAGTATGAATAATGAAGATAGTCTTTGTTCTCAGAATGTTCTCAAAATCATTTTTACCTTTGTAACCTATCTTTTAAAATCACTGAAGAACACATGTTAAATAATAAATAATCTCATAATTCTTTTAAATATAATTTATATGTTTTGTTATCATTAAAACATTAAAAGGGATTTTTTTAGAATTTATCTCAACAGGTTTTTCATTCATAATAGATGAGTAACAAATGATTATGATTTCGGAACATTTGTAATGTTTTCTATATTTGAGTCATGTAATTCTATTCTTCCCGAAACATAGCAATTTTAGGGTGTTTTGATGTAATTCACGAAGAAATCATGCAAATCGGCAAATCAAGACATCTAAAGACTTGTGAAAACTTTGGGAAGATCAAGGATGAAAATTCAAGAGGGCTCAAAAGACATTACAGAGGGAGGAATTCTGTTCTCGGGTCCCAAGACATCTTATATGGAAGCAAACACCAAAAAAAATGAAGAAACAAGCATTTCTGCACCGAATAGCACTCACATGCGCCCCGAGCAGGAAACCATGCGTCCCGAGCATGGCAGAAACGGGCCAGAACTGAATTTTGCTACTTTTTAGTGGAAAATCCCAGTTTTTGAGCCCAACATCAGGTGAAAACTCTTCCTATAAATATCACTCATCTCATTCATAATTTCTCATTCAGAACGAAGTGGTTCAAGAGGAAGGAAAGCACTAGGAGCTTCCAAGGGAGGAGTTTCTCTCATCACTCTGAGTCTCTAGGGTATGTTTTATTTCTTTTGTAATTTGTATTTAGTTACCATGTGTAACTAAATCATTTTAAGCTAGGGTTTTAAGATGAACCTCTATTCTGGTTGTTGGATATTTTATTTAATTTAAAGTCTTTATTCAGTTATTTTTCGAGTGCTATTTAATTTTACTGTCGTGCGTAAGATTTGTCTCCTCTAAAGTATAACCTTGATATATAGGCACTTAGGGAGGTGACATACCTAATATTGGTGTATACATGTCTTAATCAGGAAGTAACTAATTAGCAACTAGGGAAACATGAACCTTTGAGATAAAGGTACTTAGGGAGGTGACATAGCTAATATTAGTGCAAACCTGCTCAAATCAGGAAGTAACTAGTTAATAATTAGGGAAACATGTGACTTCACGACTTAAATCAGCCCAGTAACTTCATTCTCCTCAAACTTTGGTAAGGTAGACGCTGATAGGGATGCTCGTTTGTAGAACTACCGAGAGGGAGAGTGTGTTATGTCCTTCTAAGATTCAATAGGCGAGTAAACCTTTAGGATACTTTGAATTTAGGAACCCTATTATCCATCATTGTTTCAAATACCTCTGAGAAAGTAAGAACCTACACGTAAACCTTCGAGTGTAAATGTATCTCTTTATAGGACTGACAACCCTAAACACTGAAACCCGTAGGAACTCCGGTGTAATGGTTGCAACTGATAGCTGGAGGGGAATGAACATATATCTCTGAGAGAGTAAGAACCCATGCGTACCTACCAGTGTGATCAGCAGGTGCAACCCGATGTCTGATAGGTAGTAAAACCCCATGAACTCATAACTTGAATAAGAAATGTTAAAAGTTGAATAAGACTTGATTGTTACATAATTCCAACAATTAAATAGACGGGATTCGAAGAATCCTAACCGCCGCTAACATTCTGCAATCAAAATACGTAAACTTTTCTCTGTTGCAAACAAATTAAATTGCAAAACTCTAAACCCTTTATCTTTATTTATTTTTATTGTTTCCAAATAAGTAACACGAATTGTTTGGTTGAGACGACAATCCATGTGGATACGATTAGGGATGGCAAAAAAATCTGCACCCGTGGATATCCGTGGATAAAATCCGTCACAGACACGGAGCAGATACCTTAATGGATATCCATGGATAAAATAAACAGATATTTCAACTACCCACTAATTAATGGATACGGATGCGGATTTCATGGTATCCATATACGCTATTAAACTGAGTAAATTACACAAATAACCTGAATACTTTTTAACATCCTAAGCCAAAAACTTCGATAGTGTGAGTGTTATTAGTTATTACACGAACTTTATTTTTATTAAATGTAACGAAATTTTCGTTGTTATTGTAATGTAGGGATATTATCTTTTGCTAAAAAAAGGCATGCGATGAGCTTTTGTTTTTAAATTTTAGCTAAAAAAATTAACAAATTTTTTTATTTTTTTTTATAAATGTTATCCATAGTTATTTGTATAAACCCGTGGATACTTCAAAATTCGTGGATTACCTGTTAAACGGATATCCACGTGAATATGGATAGGGTACGGATTTCATATTTATCTAACGGAGCGGACACGAATATCACACCATCCGCGTCCATGGATATCCATTTACATCCCTAGATATGATACTCTACTTACATTTTATTACTTGGTAAACGATTTGGTACATTTACCTAAATCTGACCATCAAGGGTGTTTTGTAAATTTGTGAAGCGCTTTTGGTTTGCATCTAACGGGTGAGGACATGCGTAAATGAACGCACTAGCTATTCTACTGCCATCTGCATCGATGAAAGTGTGCTCGAAGACAATTAGGTTTTAGACAAGGGTTCGGGGTTTTGAGTCAGGTTGGAATTGTTTTGAGGGTTGGGTCAGGTTGGTGATTGAGGCGAAGGGAATAGTGTGGTGGGTGAGGGTTATGAGGTGTAGGAGTTGTAATAAAATGGGTCAAGCTAGGCTTTACAAGGTCTCACCTAGACTTGTCAAAATATTTAAGGCATAAATATGGCATGTAGCTTATTATAGATTTATTTTTTAGGTCCGAGTTTATTTTTTGAAAACTTGATATGACATGTTTGTCTATTTAAAAACATATTTCATATGAACGTATTTAAATATGTAATCATATCTATGTTTGAATAGACTAATGAGATTAAACTCCACTTTAACATTTAACATGACATTTTAGAGAATTTGACTATATGTAACATCATATATTAATTCTAGTTTATAATTATATATTTAATATGGAGTAAAAGATGTATTAAATGTGTGTAAAAATTAAAGGCGTACATTTATCATTATTGTAATGCAGATTTTATACTAATAGCTTATTATTAGTAGCTAGATTTTTTATTTATTTTTTTTGTTACAGTAGCTAGATTGTTTTGAGGAAATATATTGTAATTTTAATGCATTTGTTATTGCATGTTGAATTTTCATCTGAAAAAGTTTGTCGTGCAGAATTTACTGACAAATATTACTGGTTAGTTTATTAACAAAAAAGAAAAACATTGTTAACAGAAACTAATTCTGAGTATATAGAACTCATTTGATATCTCTCTACATATACCACGGTTACTCCTTTACAAACACAATTTATGAGATTATTTCATTCACATTTTATTTTTTATTCTTTTTTACCTCAAAGTGAATGATGCCTTTCTCTATCTACATGTCACTCTGCCACCTGTTCACCATATAGCAAGGTTCTGTATAATGTAATTATTCTTCTATTTTTTTAGGAAATAAATGTAAAATATTCTTAGTTGTGTGTATCCAAGTCTCATTCTTAGCTCTCAAAAAGTAGCTATCAGGAGTAATAAATACACACATAGCCATATTTTGAATCAAACAAAAACAATAGAATATCGTATCTTTGCTACTACCTAGCTTTTTTTCCTCTCCTCTCAAACTTGTAGTGCTGTTTTTCTTTCTTCAAAGCCAAATATGTTCCCTTCACTAATGTCCAATTCCACTTCTTTCTCAGAAGAAACAAATGTCTCTTCTGGTAGATTAAACCACTTAGTTTCAACCATAAATTCCTCACAACAGCCTCAAAAGACCAAGAAAAAAAGAAGCCTCCCTGGTAACCCAGGTAACTAATAATTAGTTAATTGGATTTATATTTATAATTATAATATGTTAAATTGTGGTCGCGGTTGCGATTACGCTGCCATCCTGTTGTGGAGACTTCAAAATCCTTTATATTATGGCCGCAACTAATTACAGTTGCAGACCACAATTTAAAATCACATGTAATAACATATATTAGTATAATAGTAATATATTAGTATATACACCTTAGTTCAATTGTTTAGTAATTGATTGATTATTAATACTATATATGATTGACATGTTAATTAATTTTGTAATTCATTATGTTAATTCAGATCCTGATGCTGAAGTGATAGCTTTATCACCAAAGACACTATTAGCAACAAATAGATTTGTGTGTGAGATCTGCAACAAGGGTTTTCAAAGAGATCAAAACCTTCAGCTACATAGGAGAGGACATAACCTGCCATGGAAGTTGAAGCAAAGGAACAACAAAGAGGTTATTAAAAAGAGAGCTTATGTTTGTCCAGAGCCTTCATGTGTTCACCATAACCCTTCAAGGGCTCTTGGAGATCTTACAGGAATTAAGAAACATTACAGTAGAAAACATGGTGAGAAAAAATGGAAATGTGATAAGTGCTCAAAGATCTATGCTGTTCATTCTGATTGGAAAGCTCACTCTAAAACCTGTGGTACTAGAGAATATAAATGTGATTGTGGTACCCTTTTTTCCAGGTATAGTACTATACTGCTCATAGATATAAACTTCTAAGTACACATAATATTTTCATGTTAATTTCATATATCTATATTTTATTAAATTAATCCATTTTTTCATGTGTTTCTATTTTAGATCAATAATAATGTTATAAGTGCGAAACATAAGTTTAAATTGCAGTATGCAACTGCAATTCAAGTGCAATATAAAGGTTTTAGAGATTTGTGCAACAGTTTGCAATTGCGGTCGCATTTGCCCTTATTGTGCTGCAATATCAAAGTTTTCAGTACAACCACAACTAAGACCACAATTGCAATTTAAAACCATCATAAGTAGTATTTACCATCATTTAGTAGAGACATTGAATTAATTACTTTTTGCATCAAAAGGGTTTTTCTTAATTATTCTTTTTATTAGTGTCTTCTAATTACATAAGAATGTATGCTAGATTTTTGCCCTTGAATTTGTTTCATAGAAGGTTGCATGAAATCGTGGATACAGCTAATATATTAGTGTCCAATTGCTAAAGAGACTAGAATTAACTTTAGCTGTTTTCTGAATCCTAAAAAAGGCCAAATGAATGTGCGGCAGTTAACAACAAAAGAAAACACAATCCACACTTTGCTTTTTATCTACTACTGTATTATCTGTGACTCAATAGCAATTTTGTTTGTTTTTTTTTTTTAACATCATGATGCATGCACATGCATGTCAGCATGAACAGCATGATGTATACTATTTTTACAACATTATGTGTAAAAAAAATTGAATAAAAATTTCCAATTTTAAATGTGTCAGAGTGCTCAATTGTTTTCTAGACTTAATTGTACTTTCTCCCTACTATACACTCTTATGTTGATATGGAGTGGGTGCAGTCTCTAAGAAAATGATGGACATCTATTTTTGTCTACTGAAAAAGTAAAAAGAATATAATCAATATAGTTAGAAAATTTTTGATGATTTCTTACTTTTTCTCAATTTCATTTTTATTGAAAACTCCATAATATTTTTCTCTGAACTTTTTTCATCATTGTGAAATCTGATAAATCTGCAACAAATCTGATATGCTAAGTTGCTTTCTTCTATAACTTCATTAGTGGTTACATGGCAATTGGATTCATCGATCTCAATTGCTTATCTTTGTGTCGTGCATGAGTTCTAGTTTCCCAAGACTTCCACCATCATAATTATAACACTATACCAATAATCCTTCAACATAATATTATATAATTTTAATTTTTTGCATGCATAAAGCAAAAGGCTATCCACATCAATTGCATCATGCATATGATCATTTGACCCTGTAACATAATTTATGTCCCATTTGGTCCAAACCCATTGACACGTTAATCCGTATGCATTAGTCCCCTCCCCCTTTATCCCATGCATGATTTCCCTTACCTTTTTGCCAATGGGGCACATTCTACAAGAACTTCACAAGTCTTCTTTGGTTATGCAAACTTCACATTATGTACATATGCATGCATGATCCATTTCCATTCTCAAAATCAAATTTGTTGACTCATTTTCCCTCAAAAATAGTTACAGTAAAATATACAAAATTTACCATGTTTTTTTAAGGGTTAAAATTCATAAATGAATTGGGTGTATTATTGAATCTTGAACAATCGGTCACACTCATTTTCCTATGCAAGTTAGAATACAGTCATTCAATCAAGATTAGATGACTCAAATTATATGATTAGATAAATGCAAGATAATTTCAATTTAGGGAATCATATCCTTAAAACTCATTCTTCTCTAGTAATTACATTTAGAATAAAACACATTAACATTAAATAAAACTAGTTTCATATAAGTTAATGTCCTTTTTTAATTTTAAGGGTGCTTCTACTAGTATATTTTAGAGAAGGGTTGAGAGCTAGACTTTTGAGGTTAATTTGGTATAGAGATTATTTCGAAGTTTTATTACTATATAACAAATTTAATGTAACTGCAAACTAGTCATGAATGACAACAAATGACATGTGGTTCATGAAGTCCACCATTGAATCAAGACCATATATATTAGAGGTCCTTTTTATAAATAAGGCTAATTAATTAACACCATGTTTATAAGTATGATGCAAGAAAATATATAGTATTTTCTTATATTCTCTTGTGAATTAATACAAAATTGCTTTTGTTTTATTGTGTGAAAACTGCAGGAAGGACAGCTTCATAACTCATAGAGCATTTTGTGATGCATTGGCTGAAGAAAGTGCAAGAATGTCAGCAAACCAGTTAGCCATCACCACCACAAACACAAACCCATTAGTCCAATCTCTCTTCCTCTTCCCAAATCAACAACAAAGTTTCCAAAACCAACAAAGCCACGTCACCTGGGACCCACCTCAACAAAAATCTAACCCTAGCAACCTTAATAATACTCTTACCAATCCCCTCCACCAAAACATCAAGCCTGAATCTCCAAATTTTCACACCAACCTCTCTTCTCCTCCTCTACCATTTCTTCATCACACAAACCCTAAGAGTATAATGACATCGTCACCCTTCCACGTCAGCACACAACAACCTTCTTCCAGTAATGCTGCCATGTCGCCACACCTCTCAGCTACTGCACTTCTCCAAAAAGCAGCAACCGTCGGTGCCGCCGCCATCACAGGAAGCCAACCACCAATGAGTCATCATCAAACCTCTCAGCTCAGCATTGGCCAGTTTGGATCAGTGACTCAGCTCGACTCCGTTGATCACTACATTAACAACATGAGAGGCTGCCTCACCGGAAAGAATGACGACGGTCTCACGAGGGACTTTCTTGGTCTTACCAACGGCGGAGGAAATGGTGGTGAGTCCTTGGACGTAAAGGATATGCTAACATTTACGGGGGGTGTAGAATACCACCAAAACCAACCTCATAAAAACATGATGATGCTCAAGTCACAGTCACAACAAGCAGGTTTTGGTTTTCTTGGGACAACAACTGTTCCTGAGTCGTGGGGGAACTGTTAGACACCAAAATTACCAAGGGTATATGTGGCCATTCAATTCATCTTTTGCCTTGTTTCTCTTATATACCTTCTTGTCATGGAGTACTATTTTTGTTTTATTTAGACAAAAATGTCATCAACTACTTGTATTTTAAATTTTACCCCGTTTCAATTTCCTCAATATTTCATTTCAGTTTCATGAATTTTAAATTTTATGTACCTTCTTGTCATGGAGTACTGTTTTTGTTTTCCTACGTAGCACTGTTCCTTCCTTATATGCTGTCGTTTTCTATTTTTAGTCTCTCCAAACATTTAATGCTTAGTCAATTACACTCTCACGCTCATGTTAGGTGTTTGAGGGACCCATATTTTTTCTATACATCACAGTAGAACCGTATTTGTGCCTGAATCCGCCCCGACTTTGACGGGAAAATCCAAATTTATTGGGTTTGAGTTTGAGTTCGGATTTAGGTTTTCTTTGATTTCAAAAGACGGAGGCGGGGTGGGTAACGAGAACATTTTTTGTTTTGAACAACAGGTAGTGAGAACATTGATACTCAGCCGGCTTCTGATAAAAATTATTATCTCCGTTTCTTTTTAATTGTTACATTTTGATATTTTATACAAATCAAAACAATCAATAAATATTACTACTTTTGATACAATAATCTATCTCTTTCCAATAATAACCTCATTTATTTAATATCTTGTTTCATATATTTCTCTATGCAATAAGTAACTAAGGGTAATATTGATAAAAAAACATTTAATATTGCATTAAACTTTGAACGAGACAGTTAAATAGAAACAAAACTTTTTTTTTTTACAAAAGAGACACTTAAAAAAGAACAGAAGGAGTATAATTTTACCCTCTTATTTAAAAATTCTTAAACAAACTCTTATATTACATTCATCTTTTTATTTTTATTTTGAATTAATTACACATTTTACCCCTAGTTTGTCGATAAATCAACATGTCACTTGTTTATAACTTGTGAGTCTTCTCTCAAAGTTTGGTATAAGGTTTTCTATTGGTTATGTGGGGTGTTGGCTATGCACCATGATTTGGTCACTTTTTATTAGTCTTTTGTTCCTTCGGAGTCGACTCTCATCTTTGATATCGCTTGACAATGATTTGGCATGTCATGTGTTTGATCTAGAAGTCGCAAAATGATGTATATTTTTTCTTTGACAAAGAAGTTAACGTTGAGTAATTGGTGAAATGTACTCCCTCCATCTTAAATTAAATGACCTATTTGTTAATTTCAAACATATTAAGAAAATGTATAAGTAAATGCAATGGCGTTGCCAGGACCCAGGATCAAGGGTTCAAATTTTTGACCGTTAATTAATAATTATAATAATATATATAAAACAATATATATTCAAAAAATTATATTGTACTAAAAAAACTACATACATACTCTACAACCATCTTTTACACGGTTTTATGTTTTGAAATAATTGAATAATAAATTTATCATTAATATTGTCGAATACGCCCGTAAGTTTCAACTAATAATTTTTTAAAGATCACTTATTCTTGTCAAATATGCAAATTCAACACGTACACATATCAATAATGTAAATCGTAAGTTTATTAACAAGCATCGCCAACATAGTTGTACAAAATTCACATGGATAAAACTTTGCAAATTCAATCGGGTATGCCTTGTCAAAAGCATATAACAAGTTGGTTTGAAAACAAGTCATACAAATGAACAACTAACAATTTGTATCGTTAAAACAATTTTTAAGTTCTTAAAGATTCATATTTGCAACAATATAAGATAATTCAGTGTAATATACGGTATCAATTAAATGGTCTATTGAAAATATAATTATATTATTACATTAAAATATTATGATTTTTTTAAAAAGGTAAATTAGTCCATTTAAATTGACATCGAAGAGAATTGAACCCGATATCTTAAAGAGGGACACACTTTAAAGTATCAAATCAACGTCACCAAATTAATCTAAGTGGGTTTAAAAAAACATGATGAATTATAAAGTAATGTATAATATAAATAACCAAAATCATGTAAAAAAAATTAATTAAAATCACATATTTTTTTAGCAAGAAAAAAAAAGCGCAAAAATTTGATTTTATATATTATAATATAATAATTCTCGTATACTCTAAACCAATCCCATAGAAAGTTGGTGCACAAGTTTGATTTTATTGGTCGGCGTGTACAATCAATTCAGCAGTCGTTGGCTTCATTTCACAAAAGCAAATAGAGGGTGCAACACTTGATTTTCAGGGGATTCAATAACACAAAAGTGTGCTACGGTAAGTGGGATTTTCATATTTTGAGGGGGTTCATGAGAATCCACTTACGTGAATGGGGCTCAGCCACTGAGTGAATGAGAGAGAAAAATAGTTTTAAGTGTACTTGTTAAGTATTGATGTATTTATCATTATCATAAATGCAAAGTACAAGATATTGAATTAGGAATGATGAAAGTAGCATTAATTAGAGTTGTAATTGAAAAGCGAAATGAGTCACTTATTTTAGGACAATATTTTTATACAAAGGGGTCACTTATTACGGAAGTGGCTTTTTGTAGGTCCTTGATAATTGTACTTTTTACGAGTGGGTAGTAGAACCCTCTACCTGCTTTTTGGAAGATTTTTTGTGTTTTGAGCTTAATTTTATCGAATGTGGTTTTTCGATCTTTGCTCCATTTCATTTTACTTTGTGCTCTATTTTGACTTTGTTGTTATGTTTCTTTTACATCTATTAGTCGTGTAATGTGTTGGAGTGTAAAAATCAAATGAATGTATGACTTTAAAAGTAATTATTTAATACATATATTTTAATTTGTGTATATAGTTAATGTAAGAAGTTTTACATGATCATAAATCACAATCAATCAAATGAAGGACTTTAAAAATAATTATGAATAAAGTCAAACATTTTTAATGATTTGAAGATTGCGATTGTTTAACAGCGTAAAATGTATTGACAATGTAAAATTTTACATTGATAGTGCATACGAATTAAATTCTAACAAGGATAATATTTTTTAAAAAAAAGTAATAAATGGAATGTATTAGTATTATCTATACTATATATAAAGAAAATACATGAGTTTAGGTTGGCATTTTCATTACTTATTTTACCTTTCATTTAAATTAGTTTATTTACTATTTTATCCTTTGATAATATTATTTTAAATTTTAATTTAAAAAATAAATCTCATTAAAATAGGAAATATCCCACTATAATATGAACACCACTATAAATCTCATTAGTTTTTTTTTTTCAAAAAAAAATGAAAGGGATAGAGATTTTGGGCTGAATTTTTTATAATTTCAGTTATACCCTTAAACAAATTTTTTTGGTTTGTTACAATTTAAAAGTCACAAATATTTTTACTTATAATTTTAATAAAAATCAAAATTTTATATAAAATACTGTTTATAATTTATATGAGATGAAAGGGGTAAAGTTTATATGAAAAAAGTCTTGTGTATCATAATATTTAGACACATAGTTTAGGCGCACTAAAAAAACAAAAAGTAGAAGATTAAAATAATTAAATAGTATATAGTTTTATGTCCGTGGAGTTTAGATCCTCTGCTACATGCATGTAAGGAAGCTTTGTGGGGAGAATCCAAATGTTACTGTATTGGTGGAAGTGTTGTAAAATAAATTTGGTCAATGTATTATTCTATCCCAAAATATAAGCA
The DNA here is from genome assembly GCA_018208015.1 of Medicago ruthenica. Lineage (NCBI taxonomy): Eukaryota > Viridiplantae > Streptophyta > Magnoliopsida > Fabales > Fabaceae > Medicago > Medicago ruthenica. The sequence continues at coordinate 40,180,721 of CM031371.1, forward strand.
AAAATGAGTCAACATAAGTTGATGTATTTGGTACAAATCTGAACCGAATACATTAACTTTTGTTGACCAATTTTTACTTATATTTTGAGACGGATGGAGTATATCTGAAGCAGAGACATCGATTTTATACTCTGTCGAAGAGATTGAGTTTAGTAGAGTGGGGATGGATGGTGTTGTCAATGTGCAAACAGAGAAAAAGGCACATGTAAATTATAATGATTGACCCTTCTGTTTTTATCATGACTACCTATGTCCTATCTTTGTCTTCTCGTGCTACACTACCAAAAATTCGTTTATTTTCTGTTTCATATTCTAATATTTTTCATAGATAAGTTGGTTATGTTGTACGAATAACTATGTATGTGGACTAATCTTTTGACTAACACATTTTCACACTCCTGTTTTTTTAAGATTGGAGTGGAACTTAATACTTCTAGTTAAATTAAAAATTATCTTTTACTACTTCATCCAAGTGTTTTTAGACTTTTTCATATTCTGATTGAAATGCCTAGACAATTTTTAAAATACAATTATTTCTAATATTTTTCAAAATACTTTTTATTTATTTCCCGTATCACTTAATAATTACCTTTCTCATTCCGATATTTTCTAGAATTTTTCATTTCACTTCTCCTTGAACATTTATGTATCTTTGGTGGTCATTATAAAATCAATAATAATATTTGGACACCCTATATTTTTTTTTCAACCTATTCAACGTCTTATTTTCTCTATATCTTTCTCGTCATATTATATCATCAACATATATATATCACCACTATCTCTTATCTATATTTCTCATGTGTATACACTTTTGAGATCTCTAAGTTCTAACAAACATTTTCTTTATAGAGTGGAGAAAGATAGAATAAGGGAGTTATAGGTTAGAATAATATATAATATGAACATGATAAGATCTTGTTGTATATTTGATGTGCATTTCATAAAAGCTTATGGTCTTTTTTCGTCGATACTATACTTGAGACTAGATTGTATGTAAACTTTATAAGGTAAATTTTTTAATGTGTTTGAATCACGATATATCAAACTTAGAGTTGACATGAAATGTATAAATTTAATGTGCAACAAGTTTCTGGTGATATCATGTGAGATTCATGTAGAAAATCATATATTTTCATAAAATAAAAACAAAATGAATGTTTATTTGATATGTCATGTCATAATGAATGAGAGGATCCTTTGAAGAATGTTACGCAAAGTCCTTAGTAAAAACTTCTACAAGATGTTCTCTTTTTACATTAAAAACATTCGTTAAAAAAACGCTAAAAGATTTTAATCATAAATGAGAGGATTTTATTACAAAAAAAAAAGGAAGATATATTCATATTTACATACATAAAAATTATAGATGAACAAGAACAATCTCGTATTACCTGTTGAAAAAGTAGAAATTATATTTTGGTAATAATTTGTTTGACGCAAATTTTTTGGTAGTAATAAAACTATTCCAATTACTAAAATTATAAAGAAACAATATAATAAATGAAAAAAAAAAACATTTTTCACCTAGTATCGAATAGTCTCTGACAACAAAAGTGAATTGAAATATTCTTTTAACTAATGTGCTGCAATTTTAAATATGTATTTGCCAATTTCTAAATTTTAGAAACTATTTTGATTTATGCTTGTAATTGCAAAGATTGATGTCTATTCATTCGTCAAGGCCTATAATGACTACTTTGATGTAAAAAAAAAAAAAAGAAGGAAGAATAATAAGAGTATACAAACTAATAACTAATTGTAACCATAAACAAACTAATAAGCCAATGAATTTTGCTTCGTTGTTAAAGATTTGACTCACCCTTATGAATATGGGTTCAAATTTTATTGTCGGTGTAAAACTTTATTGGTAGGTAATATGTAAGTATCTCTGTTAACGTTCGATGAACTTTAAGGCATGCTCTAACCCTGGTTAATCTATGAGAAATAATTGTGCAGAAATTTTAACAAACTTTGTTCTTTTATACTCATTTAACAACCTTCTTCTTATTACTGTCTCATCATATATATATATATATATATCATCTTGGTGGAATATATAAAGTCCACTTTATAATTGGTCAAATCAACAGCTATAATCTAAACTAATAAAAATAAATTGTAGATTTTAGTGAAATTATGATTTTAGAACATTATTTTTACAATAATTTAGTTAAAGTCTCTGTTTGGATGATGTAGATTGTCCAGCTTGTGTTTAAGAAGCTACCACCATTTTAGATTTAGCAGCTAAATTCCAAAGGCCATCATATCCCTAGTTTTTGTCTCCTTGGCTCCACAATGGTCATGTAGGCCAAGTTAATTCAAACCGAAACAGCTCATTAATCTACGTATAAATTCCAAATCGCAGCCCGTGAGTTTGTAGGTCACTAACTAATTGTGATTACCATCCCCAGTCCCCACATATAGTATTATTACAAACCATAAGAGTGTCAATGTAGGTCCCCTTAACACATAGTTTACCAGTTAAAAAGGTGCAAGTTCTACTTACATGTAGCAATACCTATTTTGATTCATTCCATTTCGAACCAATACTCAAAACTTCATAAACCAACTTTGTTTAGTAACTTTGGGAGTGCTGTAGTTGGCCACATTTATTGCCTAATTTCAAGAAATTCTTTTCCTCGACACTTTTTCTTTTGAAGGACTATTAGGGGGAAAATGGACAGTGTTAAAGAAATAGAACCTTTTCTAAAGATAAACAAAGTGTACGCTCCAAAACCCACAGTCTTATAAGCGTGAGTGAAAAGGTTAGGAATTTAGTATGTGTATTTGTGCGGAGTGTAATAGTGGTCCGGGAGACATAATTAAAAGGTTAAAGAGTAAAGACAAGAAGAAAAAAACAATGGATAAGGTTAAAAAAAACATGTCAACGGTTAAGGAAAAAATGTTTAATGTAGCTTTGAAAGATTGAATTATAATTCTGAGCTTTTTTTTATGTGAATCCTTTATCAAATTTTGTGCCACTGCCACCCCCCACGCCCTGGTCCTTCCCCACAATATATTAGCCTTTGGTTGGCGTCCACAAAGTCAATGTACATATGTACAATACTACAATGAAAGTCTAATAAAGTACTTATAATACTTTGCATATATAAACAACTGTCAAGTTTTAAGTGAGTGAACATAAGAAAGATTAAACTCTTGTAATTGTTCATAATTTTGCCAAGAGTCCTCATCGTGTGCTATGTGTGTTTTTGGCTGTCTATACCTTAGCTAATTCAGCTCAATTATTCATATACTTGTTAATCAATTGATGATACACTTAAATAATAAGGGCATGTTTACTTTGTAAAAAAGTTTCTATTTTTATTTTTAAAAATTTATGTTAGTTTTACTTACAATGAGAAAATAGACTCTTTCAAGTGAAAAATTGTCTTGCATTTTCGAGAACAATAAAAACAACAGCTATTTTCATTATTTTCAAAAATGTTTCATCCCTAACTAACATTTTGTCTTCTCTCCGTCACAATGATTCAATCAAAAATCTAGCATCTTCTTATTACCAAGTTAAAATAAACATGTATTCTAAGAAATAACTAAAAATGTGTCTTAACTTAACAAAACAAACAGACACTAATTTAGTCATTGTTCGCTGCATAAGGTGAAGTAAAATTTTAAGTGTGTGTACCGCTCGTAAACCATATTTCTAGCCATTGGAAAACTCAAAATGGAATGTCATACGAACTCAAGAGAAAGTATCTAATAAAACCGAAAGAAATATAAGTTGTTGAACATTACATAAGTAAGGCTTGCATTAAAAACTGTGCTTTCAAGCTCAGCATAAGTTAACAAAAGGAATGGAGAAAGTTTTTTGTCACTAAACTCGGTAGAAGGAAAAGAGCATAGGGATTAACCAAAGGAGGTATAGTGTCTGTCAGGTTTTGGGTGTTATGGTATATCCAAGCTTTTGAAAAGTATATTTATAAGTTGCAGTGTTAAGGTACAAAACATCCCATTTGCCTACTCAAAGAGACTGCCTCTTTCAAATATCCCTCTGCTCTGTTGAAAAAGGAGACAAACTAAAAGCCTCTTCTATTCTCTCTCTCTCTCTCTCTCTCTCTCTCCCCCGTCAACATACTTGTATATGTCATCTTCCACTAGGGAATCTCATCTCCAATGCTAATAATTACCTAAACTTTCTTTTCCTTGTCATTGCTTCACTTTTTCCTTCAGCTGCAAATCCTCACAACCGTCCACTCCCCAAATAAGACTGTGATACTCTAAGGATCATGGACGGTGATATTCTTTGTCTACCCACTTGAAAATTAATCTTTATAAGGTATCCTAAATTAAATTTCTAACATGATTGTGTGATACACAGTAGAATATTGGACGTTTTAATTTAGGCACCATCGTTCTTTGTCAAGCAATTCAAGAAAATGCTACAAAAGTCAAGCTGGATTTGAAGTACAACATATCTATATATACAATGAGAAAAGAATAAATCTGCATGATGCAGATACTAATGACATTGCAACAAATATAACTAAAAAAGGATAAAAGTATCCACGGTACCATCTGATTTGCACACAATGGGGGAGACCCTATTTTTTTAATATGTAAAATTTACTAAAACCAACTAATCAATGTATAAGACATACATATAAACATAATTATACAGGGAAACATCTTGTGAACTAGGGCGCGTTCTAGGGTGCGCGAACGGTTCATATCGCGCACCGTGCGCGAGGAATATTTTTGCAGGTGTATTGTACTCACGTGTGTAGCCAATCTTTTCTCTACTCACCTCCTTCGGTCTCTCCACCTTTATGGTCGTCTGGTTCAAGCCCTCCATTTTTTTCTTCCCAAGCTTCGTTTTCATCTTCTTGCACGTGCTTGAATAATAATAAGGTTCATCTGGTTCAAAATCTCTATTGTTTCCTCTCTCTCCTCTAATCTATTGTCGCCATCTTCAAATATCATGAAACCTCTTTCTTTTTTCAGAAATTTTCCAATTCTTTCAACACAAAATCAATTTATAGGAGAATAATTCTTATTGTAAAGTAAAATTAACACTTTAATTGAAATTCCTCAAAAAAAAAACACTTTAATTGAAATTATTTGTTGATGGTTTTGTGATGTTCGATGGAATTGGAAATTCACAATCTAAAATAACAGAAACCCCAAATCTTCAGTGGTCAACTTTCATGTGAAATTTTTCCTGTTAATTTACCTTCGGTTGATTTATCTTCCTGATTAGGGAAAGATCTGTCATTTGGTGTTGAGAGAAGTTGTGTTGTTATGAAATTGAAAAGGAGTGAATTGTTATGTGTATTTTGGTGTTGAGAGAAGTTGTGTTGTTATGTGTTCCTGTTGATATCAGTGTATCGATCTGTCATTGTATTAAGTAAAATCTTGAAAATTATAAATATTCCAAACAATTCTAGTCCCAATTTTCAACCTGATCAAAATCTCAATATTGTTATTTTTGAAATGTGTTGTTTGATAAAGAATAGTCAAATTGTCTTTCTACTAAATAAAGCAATTAATACATCAAAAAGTGCTAGAGATGGGTGTTTGATGATTCTGCAAATAAGACATCTCCCACATGGCTGTATGATTGTGTTTGGAGTAGAACCAGAGTGAGGTGGAGAAGGGGAGGAATGTTTGGGTATGAGGTGGTGGTTCTTAGGAGGAGACGTCACCGGATGGTGGTGATGCAGCTCTAATCATGTTGAACAGAATAAAAAAAATATGATGCACACCATCTATAATAGTTTAATGTGGACCTTCATGATCTAATGTGGACCTTCCTATAATAGTTTCATGATCTAATCATATCTCCTACTGATGCACCGTAGGAGATATGAAAAGCTTGTCCACCCTAGACTGAGCCGTGAACTAGTTTTGCTGGTTCAGATTGGAAGTTTCTTTATTTCAGGAAAATATTAAATGGTGGGGTCAAAGAATCAATACCCTACAACTTCAATTTTGATTAGTTAATTCAGTGTATCAGATACATAGGGGCTAGGGCACATACAATTGATACTACCTATACAACAATAACCACTGTTCAAATGTGTAATAATCAGCTATTGAACTGTAAACTGACAAATAAAAGTACAGATCCAACGAAGAAATGCTTTGGTTTCAAATATGCATCAATTTATTCTTCGGAGGTACCTTGGTGGGCCAATTCATCCATAAAGTTCACTTAGCATCTCATCTGACCCCTGGCTTTGAGCATTCTAGATTCACTCCCACAAATTTGTCCAATACATTCTTAAATGCCTGAACCATACATGAAAAGAAAACGTAAGAAATGAATAGAGAATAAGTATTTTCATTCCATATGCTTCAAAAGTGTGAACATTTCCTGAAGTTTTTAACATCTAATAAAATCACCTTTAATTAGTTTAATTAACATGATTTACATTTAAATGACTATCTTTTTGTCTAAACTACAAAATCCTAATAACCCAACTGCTTATTCTCTTTAATACATGAAAGTGAAACTAAAATCTCAATGCACATGCAGGGCAACCAATGCCAGACTCATGCACTGAAACAATGATGAGGATAGAGACAATAAAAAAGAAAAGATGCCATCATCAAAGTATATTTAGGAAATCGAAAAATAAATATAACAAAATAAAAATTGAAACAAGTCAGTCAAAATTGTCTACATCAATTGATACTGAAATATAAAAAAAAAAAAAAACAGTTTGTTTGGTCAGAAAATCATAACGAGTTTGAATCTTAATTGAAAATGACAGACACACAATACATAAAATGTCATCAATGTTAAGGTCATGCATAAAATAAACTGATGGATGGAATATTAAGTTGAAAATGTCATCAATGTTAAGGTCATGCATAAAATAAACTGATGCATAAAATAAAAAAACGATATTCATGGAAGTGAAAATGTGCCAAGTGCTACAAATTAAGTTGAAGTAGCAAAAATAGTGCATAGTACATAGTACATGAAACACGTATTAAGGTTTAAATAATGCAATTGTTTCCAAATACTTATAGCATAGATAGCAAAAGTGATTTCAACCTCTTTCTGATGAACATTTATTTTTCATGACTATATAGGGACAACAATCGAAAATGAAATGAAAATAGCTTCCCAGTGTTCTTTGCAGCACTAGTTCATCCATGATATTACTCCGGACTCAATTATAAGCAAAAAAATGTCTATTGGATTCAAATATAAGCAAATGTGAACTAATCAATCCACATTAAATGTTATTATTCCAAAAATCTATTGGAGTAATTTCATAACTCTACTCCCTTATTGCAACAATCTAATAGCTCTATCATATAATGAATTAACAAATAATAAATAATACATAATACATGAATATATAGTTTATACACAAGAACGAGTCTGAAACAGATTATCAAAAAGACATCACAAATGGTATGGTCAAGTATTCCAAGGCATGTGGAAATTTTGATCTTAAGTCACATTTCATTATAGACCTACTATAACAAAAGATTATCATAGAAGGAAAATAAGGGGGAGCAAGGGTGGGGATGTGGGGCTGCTGTATCATCCCAAACCGACAACATTGGGCCACAAAGAATGGGCCTACAAGGATATGCAGGGAATGAAGGTATAACAACAGCAAGAACAGAATGGGGAATAACAGAAAGGACATGTGTCAATTGGAGAGTGGAGGATGAGACAGGGAATCAGTTCCATGCAGTGGAAAGGTGGGGGTCTGTTTGAGGGGAGGAAAATAATTGGATAGTAATGGAAAAGCTGTGCCTTGGTGAAGGTTGTTTTCTCCATAGGGAGAGCAGTCTAGTTGTTTTACATTTTCATCCATAGTCACTCTATTTTCTTGTGAGGAGCTTTGCTCCATTGATAGCAAATTCAATACAATCCATCATCTCCATTTCGACATTGGTTCAGCTTATTTGTTTTTGTTTGAGCATTTTATTACGTGTTAGCTGAGGGGTGATACCGTGTAACCTAGAGAGGCTACTATCTAGGACAAAGAACATTGTAAGTTATTGCATGGAGAGGCCGTCCAGAACAAAGAATGCTTCAGGGTGAAGCTTGAGCAGGCTGTAAATAAGCATGTTACATAGTGAAAAAACCAATTGTGTTCGGAGTTTCAACATAGTCCAAAACTTTTGTGAGCGAACCTGATATAAATTTCGTGTGCATTTCTCTCTTCCTTGCTCTATTAAGTTTAGTAAATTGGCACTTCTGTAAGTACAAATTGTCATTTCATCAGAAATTGAAAACTGGTCTTCTCAAGAATATTTGTTACTAACGCAGAAAGCTCAAACCTTGTATTAGAACTTATGCAGGTATTAATTCCTGCGAACTAGTTTTCAAATAAGCATAATACTGAAATGGTTTTTACTGTCTTATCATACAATGGAAAACAGTTCAAGGGTATATTAAACTTTTTTCCTAGGATGTGTCATTCCATCAGCAAATTCATGTTGCTTTAGTATGTTGCATCATTAGAAGACTAGTCTTTTGAACGAACTCTGAGTGCTTGTATTACTTGAGTGAGAGTCAGAAAAGTTTTGGGTTAATAGGTTGGGGATTCAAGAACTCCCTTCATGTGACTCTAAGTACACGCACCAGAAGGGTAAATACGGAGGAACAATGAATTCCAAAAGATAAAGCTAGAGCACAGCTCCTCAATTACCTGTTGTGTGAATAGCTCCTTCCCCTTCAGAATAGAATTCATTGCTGCAGATTGATCATCAAACGCACTGTAGAAAACCCCGTAGAATTTATTCCTGCAATTAAAAAGGCGACCAAAATAATACGACGTTATCTTCTTGACAACTAATCATATGAAACACTTGTGAAGATAGTACATATTAGAATGTACCTATCTTCCTCGATAGTTTCTTCATCCATCTCATCAAATTTCCGTGTAAGAACTTCAGCCCCAACTGGTGATAGTACATGCAGAACGAGAGCCTCTAAAGTTCTTGGGAAGTTGTTCTGAAAACAGTAAATAGTGCAACATATTTGAAATATAAAACATAAAATAAAAATATGAAAGAAATAGCTACGGTATGATTAAATACAAGGAAATTAGTATGCGATTTGAGTTAAAGAAGTAGCAGTAGCCTCTGTATCAGTGATATTTAGAAAAACTACAGAGAGCATAGACTGCTATATAAAATGAGCAAATGAGAAAAAATAAAATGAAATGTATTTGTCAACTTGCAAGGAAGAATTCCATCGATATGATCAAGTAAAAATGCCTTGTGTCAGGAATAACTTTGTTTTTTTTTACAGAAAAATAACTTTGTTAAATCATAATTCATAGCTAAAACACCCACGCCATGGTTCACAGTACCAAGAAGTGCAAAAAAACAACTTTTCAGACATTTGTAAGTTATATGGGTAATGAAAACTCACTGCCATAGCAAGAAAGACATTTTGAAGAGTTAGTGGTTTGACGTTCCAGAGAATTTTGGCAACTGGATCATCTTTCAATTCAGAAGTCACTATTTTCTCATATTTATCACTGCCTAAAAGCTCATAATCATTTATAGAAGTTGACAGTGATTGCTGATCTTGGCTGGCGCTAACACTGTTGTGAACCAAAGACACGAGTTCATGAAGCACCTGGACTGCAGCAGGTTCTAATTCTAGCAATGTGTTCCCCTCGTTAAGTCTTTTCTCCTTTAAATCCATTCCTTTTAACATCTGACTGCAATTTTCATCAGCGTGATCTGGTAATCAGATTATCAAGATCGGTTAGACCGTCAATGGAAAAATGATAAGCTGGAATTTAGTTTTCTTGTAAGGGGAAAATTATAGAACACAGCTATATTAAAGCCATTTTCTAATTATCTTACTTGCTCTTCCATTGTTAGGAAGCGTGTGTGTACACATCCTAGTTTTTCCCATCCCCAGTTTGAGCAGTTGCTGGTCCTGTCCTATATTAAAAAAGCATGTCACCGGCCCATTACAAAAACAACTAACTTGTGAGCATAAAGGAAGAAAGAAATCAATTTAACTCGATGAACTTTGATAGGCTAGAAGAATATAGACAGAAAATCCCTCCATTGTCCACACTAAGGAACAAAATTTAAGAGAGAAATAGACAGATGCTCAAAAGACTTGAGCTTCCTGTTAGAATTGGTGACTATTATTAGTTACTTTTAGTATTCCTAGATTGTACAGCTTCTTAGAATAGTGCTAATCAATTAAACCTTCAAATGTATTTACTGTAACACCATTACAAATACAAGGTGGTGTTGTCTGATTTAGACACGCAGAGGTACAAATTTTACACTTCCTACTTCATCAACCATTTGCAATGAAAATTTTCTGAAAACTTGAAATTCAATAACAATTAATCTGTAAACTTTATGCTACCAAGTGATACTCCACACGAGAGAAAGGAAAAGTATGGCACTTAACGAAGCTAAACATCTGAAGAATTTTGAAAAAAGGAAATTATTTATTTACACGCATGCACACACACATACATGTGTAGATGCATTCACAAGTAATCTCATACATGAGCAAGACAAAAATACAGTCACATAATTCCCAACTCATGTTGGTATGTGGTACAAGTACGGGTTTGCAGTATGCGACATGAGACGAATTCGGTACGTATGGGAGTATAGAGCTTCAGTATGTGTCAGTTCGTAGCACTAGTACTACCTAATTAAGTACGGTAAGATATCAATAAAAACTTTAGAAAACGTTTTTAAATTTTCACTTTTTTTCTTTTTTATTGGTGTTATTTTGCAAGAGAAGTTCTCTTTCTCCAAACTTCACAGAGGTTTTCATGCAAAATTCATTGGCTCCACCGGAGGTTTTCTTTTCTCTTTTATCTCCTAATCAACCTCTTCTTCCTCTTTCGATCTTCACCCACTTGTTTTGGTTCACCGGTTTCCACAAATTATAGGGGAATTTGCGCGAACCAATTCGCAAAAGTACAGCGAACCGGTACGCACGTACCCATTTGCGGTTCGCAGCATGTCAAGAGAATTATGTGACTATGCAAAAATATCAGTTTTCTTCTGTATCCGCTCTCCAACCCCACTAAGACAAACGAAAATATAATAGTGTAGGCTTAAATAATGTTTTCTGTACAAAATAAACACATACCATCTCTTTGTCAATCAGTCTTTGAATGCATCCATTGGATCAACAGGTAAATGATATTTGGAAAAAGAAAAAAAACAATAACATTCAAAAGTCTTTTTATTACATAATATTCGATGACAAATTTAAACAGAGAACTACGTCATCACCAATACCTTCTCAATATTCTGCGTAAATAATAAGCATCCATATGTTCTAGCATGCAAGACATTGTGTTGGATCTCCACCAAAAATTAATCGCAATAGTAAAATCGTCACTATCTACCTGGTGGAACCTACATCATAAAACAGTAATTAAGTGACAACATAAAGAGAACAAGACTAAGTAAAAGAAACATAGATTTTCTAACCAATATACAAACTACAGAAATATGATAATTGCACTTTAAACACCAAACGTAGACCCTACTACGAAATATGGTTGGGTAGCATGAAGTGACAAATGACGCTGTTGAGACTTGAGAGTCCCATATTGGATGTGATCATGTGATAAGGTATGGAAAAGTATTTATAAGTGGAAGACATATCTCACCTTATTCTGTAGGGTTGGGTAGGGTCCAAACCAAATTTTAAGATGGTAGTATAAGAGTTTATCCAAGACTCATTGGGTAACCCATTATCGCCCACTAAGGTAACACTCAGATATCTAGGTCTGAGTGTGACAGGGTGTGATGAGAGCCCCACATTGGATGTGATATGGCCTGAAAATGTGTTTATAAGTGGGAGGCATCTCTCCCCATACAAATCGGTTTGGTAAGGTTGAGTTAGACCCAACTCAAATTCTAAGAGTAGACCAATGCACTAAACATATATGTTCAAGTAATGAAAATTAAGAACAACAGTCACAAGATCAATAAACAAACAAAATGAATTTTAACTGCATCTACGATATGCTAAAAAAATATCCTTCAAGAAAGATTTATACTGTCATAGCACAATTACTTGTACCTAAGTGCTTGAACAATGCGCTTTCAAATGCACCCATTTAACCAATAAATGATAAGGATCGTGATCCTGGAGTCAATGAAAAGATGACATAATGTGAAGATATAGAAGTGAAACAGGTGAGAGTCGTTAACAATTGTAGGTAAGTGGACCTTTAGGCTTGAAAGCATGTATTTTAGAGAGAAAGGTTAACAAATGCACAAAGACTCAAATTAGAAAATCATAACACACCTGTATTTTCAGTTGATTCTTTCTAGTCGCACCCCAAGTATTTTTGGTTACACCCCAAATTAACAAAAATACCCCTAACCCCTTTTAAATTTTCAATCACTATCCTTTATCTTCTTCTCCTCTTTCTTTATCTTCCTTTGTCTCCCTCCAAGTCCACGAGAAAACCTTCGTAAACATTTATACATGGATTTCAGTCCATAAACACAGTTGGAAGGTGTAAAGTTTGGTTGACTTAATTTACAAGAGACCTTTGATTCCCTGAAATCCAATTTTATCTTAGTAGGGTTCATGATGGAACAACCAAAACACACAGAGAAACAAATTTTGATTCTCTGTTCAATTTGTCAAAAACGGTCTACGTATCAAATTCCAATTGCACCGACAGGGGCGGTTACTTTTTGTGTTTGGCCATGTGAATTCAATTTGTTGTGTAATAGGCAATGGAATTCAATTACGTGTTGATCTAAAATAATCAGATACGTGAAATTGAGTTCACGTGGTGCTTGTAAAATTCACAATTTGCAAGCTACGTTTAACGAGTTTACATGTGTAAATTTAAACCAAAAAAAAAACCACATACATGAACTAAGTTTACTACAAGTAGATTGAGAGATGAAAACATGGTGTTTTTATAATTAATGTGGGACTAAGGGTTATTTCGGTATTATGACAAAATATTAAAAAAAAAATTGGGAGTAATCCGATGTTTTAGGGGTGTAACTAGAAAAAGTTTTTTCAATTTGACAACCATGAACCAATACACATATTAATCACCTTCATCAAAAGCATCAAACAAATATGCATGAATTCTTTTTCAGATGCATCTCTAATGTTTGTTTCTGACATTCTGTGTCAGTACAGCATTGGCAGAAAACTAAACTTAGGGGGAACAATGAAAGTTCCAGGTATATACCCGGCACAGAATTCCCATAAAACAATCAGACAAGTTAAGCTATTCTCATATGACACCCAAGTTTCCCTGTCCATGTCTGCCAAATATGGAAGAGAAATAATCTACCCAGAAACTGAGAAACGCTTATCACAAAAACGTTGATGAATTTTAGACCTTACCATCCTTCAGGAATGAAGAGTGCATCGCCTGCCTCCAGAAAAACCTTTTGTGCAGACTCCATTGAGCATTCTGCCCTTGGATAAATTGAGTAATCGGGGTTTTCTAAAGCAACCGAACTGCCACATGAATTTTATTGAAAAAAAGACAAAGGGAGCCATTATTAGAATATAAAAGATAAAAGATATGTCAGTGACCCATGTTTTGAGGACTGGACATGTAAGAGCTGTATTGTTCTCATGCTAGTACTACATCAATACATATAGAGAGCTCTTAACAATCGTTGAGTATACTTATACCTGTGATTGGAAGCTTCTCCATAGATAGGCATTGGGTAGAGTGAGGGACTAGCAGACGGAGGCCACAAAACAACTGCAAAAATTTGGTTTCGTTAAAAGACAGAAAGGGATGGAGGCTTGAGGAAGATAAAGAAGGTGGGGGCGGAATATTTAGAATAAATAACTGAAAACCCTGGAAAGGATTTTTGCAAAATCATAGAAAGAAAATGAACATGGTGAAACCAATAGAGTTCCAAAACTCCACTATAATTATTTACTATCACGTTAGACATTAAATAAATTAAATCATCAGAAAGCCAATGCAAGTACCAAAATTTTCTACATAGCTGATAGCATATTGCTACTAAGGAGCGCCTACACTTCTGCAGTGAGATAAAAAATCATGCTAGGGGGTAATGGGATAATAGAATAGAACAGGAAGAGATATACCTTACCTTGTTTGCGGCCAGAAACTATGCACAAAAGATTGTGGTGTGGATCATAGTGAGTACTTGATCTAGATTGTGCATTGTTCATCCACAAATTTATAGAAGACAGTTCTTTTGCTCCCAAAAATGGAGGCTACAGAAAATAATATGATTAAATTAGATTTTTTATAATAAAAGTCTCTACTACGAAGAGCAGCAACATACTGTGAAGAACTATAGACTACAAAACAAAGTAGCATGCAGAAATAGACTAACCGTCTGAATGTCTTCCCTTAGGATTCCCAATTGAACTTTCTCCTGACGATTACTGTTCATGATCGGCACCTAAAGAAAAATCACCAAAATTAATTTCAAAACACAATAACTACAAACCTTTGCTATTCAAAAACAAACAAAAAAAATTGTTTTAACACTATAACACCATCAAACTATAAAATTAGCGTACAGATGGAACAGGGCCAACATAGAGATGACTTAACAACATTAACAAAAAAATAAAAACTTGGTAATATTGTCAAAAACAATATAAATAAGTTTTGATGAACCAATAAGCATAGGTTATTTCATATTGGAGTTTGAACCTGCGCTAAATAAATTTGTTCAGGAACATCTTCTAATGACAAACAATCATGTTGTGAGCTATCCGTTTGCGAGGCAACACAATGATCATTGTCCAGATGCTGTTGTTGCTGAGTTTGCATATGCATCCGTTTCTTACACAAATCAAGGAAGGTAGAAAATGGTAAAGGAACCTGCAATGCAAGGAAATGAAAAAACAAAAAGATTAACTTAATGTCACCACATAATCTCATATCTCATATATCAAGACAGTTTGACTTAATTTTATCTTTTGCTATAGAAATAGATTATACATAAAGGCCTGTTTGGATTGGCTTATTTGAGCTTATATACTGACATAAGTACTAGTGACAATTTGTGTTACCGAAATAGCTTATTCTTAAGCGCTAATACTATAAGGTGCTTAATTAAGTTGTGTTATCGAAAATGTTGTTAAAAGCATATAGAGTGCTAATTAATTACCCTTTGATGACTACCAAGATCACCGTAAAAAACAGGTGCAGATGAAGAAATCATAGCCTCGACCACAGAAGATCCTACCCGCTCGTGCAAGTAGTTGAGTCCATCGTTCCGTGGGTTCCATAGAGAGAAAGCTGTCCAATTCTTGGTGCAACCGCATAGAACCTTTTAGGGTTAGAAAATTCAAATATTAGTAATTAGTGATGCAAGTAATAATTGATAGAGAGTGTTGTTTGTTTGATTACAGCGGGAACGTTTTGAGCTTCGATAAGAGACTCGAAATCCTTAGATGTAACAACTTCTTCATATCTTCGGATTTTGATGCAATCTTCCATTTCTTCTAACTATTTTCAAGAGAGGAAATCAAGTGTAAATTCGCAACACTTCTGGTTCAAAGTTACAAGTTCTTGGCCTCGATGTTTAATTTAATTTTATTTAAAAGGGATTACTATTTGCACCGCACTTTTTACTACTACATTTCCTTTCTCTTTTTCTTACTACTATCTTTTTTTCTAAATACCCTGTACATTCATTCTCAAATTAATAGAAACAGCAGGAATTATTCCTCTTCTCTCCTAGTTTGTTTATCTCTGAAAACAAATTGTTTCTCCTCTTTCCCTGGAAACAACAAATTTCTCATAACTAGCTCTAAAAAAGGCATCTCACTTCTGAAACAACATCCAGAAAGCTTTGAAGAACAACAATGGCGTCTTCCTCCAAAACTCAATTGTCTGATACTGCGGCTACGGCGAACTTCTCTGTCCAACTTCAACCGGGGAACTTCAAGTTCGTTCCTGGACCTGACTTGAAGGACGAACAAGCCCAGATTTGGAAATCTCAAGTAATGATTCCTTTCCCTGATTCTCATGCATATTCGGGTCCTTTAGCATTCTTGGGTCCTTTACCCAGAGAATGAGAAGATAGTGATCAAATCAAAGAGATTTTTCCCACCTATCACCATTTACCCTTAGGGTTTTCCAAAAAGGACCATACTTTATGAATTTCATGGATACACCCACTACGGTGTTTAGGTCTGCACCTCATGTTGGGAGTGATATTTACCTGAAATGGCTGAACAAAGTCGAATCGAAGAAGAAAGATTTCTGGAAATCGTCTGGTATCTTCGACCTTATCTAATTGTCAAGACTTGGGCCAAAATAACAACCCAACATGCTAATTGCAGCGTTGCATTTATGGGACCATTCGACAAGTAGCCTCCAACTCAAATGTGGAATGTTATCCCCAACACTTCTAGATGTAGCTGCAATTACTGGCTTGAAACCCACTGGAAAAACCTTCGACCCTAATGTTGTTTCGACAGATTTTGATTTCAACTTCCAACGAGATGCCTTCTCGTCTTACATTGAAGACCATTACGACACCAGTAGCGATGATGTTTCTGATGTGGAACACGTCGCGTTCCTGACCCTTTGGCTATCCCTCTTCGTGTTCTGCACCCCGTCGCTGCAAGTGGCGAAGATGTACATTAAGCTCGCCATCCAAATTCATGAAGGTAAGGATGTCAGTCTGAGCCGACTCATTTTGGGTGCTCTCTATGATGGCCTTGGCAATGGATCTTTTGAGCCGAGGAACGCAAGTGAGGCAAGAAAAACTTTGTCTGTGTCTGGACCCATTTGGCTTTTCCAACTGTGACTGTTGGCCATGTTTGAATCAAGATTCCAACTCTTCATTCCTGATGAACATAAGAGTATGGTAGAACAAAGAAGAATCGAAGAAACCCGCCTTGCTGCACTGAAACTCAGAGAAGTAGGCCAAACAAATGAAGCCTTATTTTCGACGGCCTTCAATGTGTTCTTAAACTGCAACACTTTTGTACCTTCAATGGCCCCGTTTGTAAAAAGAACTCACGAACCAGAGTGGTTTACCAAAGGATTCCCAGAGCCTTCCTTCGACCGCAAAGGAGAACACTTCGAGATCTGGAAAGCTTATTTGACTCCCAATCTGCTTTCATTCAGGATTTCGATTGGGAAAGGGAAAGAACTCTTCGGAGTAAGTGGCTATCAACCAAACCTGGTAGCCAGACAATTTGGCCTTTGCTAGCTTCGACCTAGATCTCTCTTCTCCAGCAAGAAATATCTGCGACATCCCAAGACCGAGAGAGAATGGCGAGAGCTTCTTGCTAAATTCGATCAAGCTGCCCCCAGCTTCGAACCCATAGTTTTCAAAACATATTTCTTATGTACCCAAGAATTCTTTACTTGGTGGAGAGATTATTATAAAACACAAAGTGCTAATATTGATGAAAACTATTTACTCGAGTAGCTGATATCCACTTTTCCTTCTGTGCAGAATAAAAAAGCGAAGAGCAAAGGTACGCATATTCGAGAAATTCAAGCATTTCAAAAATATTTTGAAACTGTGTATCACCCGAGGCATCTTAGTCGGACCGTTGCTCAGGCAGCAAAAACTTTAAAAGAAAAGATAAGTGAGTACATGGTAAAATCCCCTCCTCATGTAAAAGACAAATACACTTATGCTTTGCATTTCAAAACACGATTTTCGGCTTTGCCAACCAGCAAACTTGCTTTGGCCTTTCGACCACCTCTTCCTCATTGGTTCTTTTGTGGTTCAAGATTAGCCTTCAAAAACCTTTTAGCTAAAAAGACTGATAGAGTAACTCTGATTAAGCACGACATACATAGTTTTGGAGGTCATTTACACCTTGATATTCGACATGTTCGAATTACGTCAGAAATTAGAACAGGTGATAACCTTCACATTCAGAGGTAACGTATGGTTTCGACTGCTTCCAAACCTAACGAATTTATATGTTTTACAGTTGTACCTCTTACCTCCAAACCTACTTCAGACGATGAGCCTGACAGGGAAGAAGCCAAGAAAAAAAGGCGAGACCTTCTAAGTCGAAAGTTGTTGAGGTAACCTCTTACTATCTCTCAATGGCAATATATATTTTCTTTGACCATTTCTTTAATGAAAGTGATTTTCCAGAAACGGAAACGCACCAGCAGTTCTTGCACCACGACTCCTTCTAGGAAAATCAGGAAATTCATCAGCATATCAAGTGATGACTCAGAGGTAGGTAGAAATTTCTTCTCTTTTTTCTTTGGGTTTACTTAACCATCCTCATCATTATATATGTACATATATTTTCTAGGATGATGGTTCCTCCCCACATGCTGACGCTGCTGAAGGTCTGTCAACCCTGGCGGGGAAAGAGCAAACCGAGAAACCTGAGCCGGATTCAAATGTCGAACCTCTCAAGAAGAAACTTCATAAAGCAAAAAGGATCCCGAGTGAAGGTTTTGGTGTCGGGAAAGTCAATACCGAGGTATATGTCGAAACCTTGACTTCTCACAAGTTGACTCATCGATTGATCTCCTCTAATTATGATGATAATTTGTTTATTACAGGTGTTGGAAACTGGTAACGTCGAGGTTGGGGGGCAGACGACGCCTACTTCGCCCCATAATTGTCCTATCTCTAAGATAATTGAAGAGACAAACGAGGACAGACCAATGGATCAGAGCAGTGGCAGGAAAGCGTCTGTTGATTGGTTTAAAGATGTGTTTGTCACTACTCCTCCCGAACCCAAACAAGCCGAAGTTGAGGCTGAACACAATGCGAGTCCGCCAAAAGGAGAACTTCTCGCTCCTACTTCAGGTATCCAAATTACCTCTCCTACCAGTGGAGAAACCACTGTCACTGACCCACTTCAGAATCCAAACCCTGTCGAGACAGCTGAAACAGATGAGGATGACACCCCTTGTGACAATGTGAGCAGTGAGGGTCTTGAGGACGAGGAGGCTGAAAGCGAAGGGGATAGCCCGCGAAGTCCGGAGAGTATGGATGAGTCTCCACCAAAGAAAATGCATGCCCCCAGTACCACTCCAAACCTAGATGACATAGCAAGTCTTGAGGAAAGTGATCCCCTTGAAGCTTTTAAACTCTTGCTAAGCAGTGAGAACACTCAGAATACTTCGACTTCATCCGTCGGAGTGAGTTCAGAAGCGTTTGAGGAAGATTTGACCCAAGAGCTTCGAGCAAAGGTCATAGGGGTAGACTTTTTTCAAGCCATCAGATTGAACTCGAACCTCACTTTCGAACTTAAAAGTTTGACACACAAGTTGCTCAAGTTAACCCGTAACCAGCCTTTGTTAGCCTTCCTGGTTGACTTCGAGCCTCTTCTGGATCAAATAGCCACGGAACTCCAGCGTGAATCCGAAAATAATGCTTTGTTAACAAAACAACGCCATCAGCATATAGAGAACTTGAGGCTAGTCGAAGCATCTAAAGCCAAAATTGCTTCTTTAGAGCTTGAGAGTGCCAATGTTTCGGCCGAGGCAAAAGCGTGCTAGTCAAACATTGCTACTTATAAAGAACAAATGGCAGTCTTAACGTTGAAGATTAAAGAAGAGGAAGAGAGGTTAGCTGGAATCCAGAAAGTATTGGGTCCTTCAGAAATCGAACTCCGCCGAGGGGCCAAACTGGCTATTGACAATTTCAAAAGGGCCAAGTCGAGTGACAACGAGATCAACAAGTTGATTGATAATGGCTCTCGAGCCCAAGCTGTACTGGATCTCGCCAAAACAGCTCTAGAGAGGCTGACAACTTGTAACATCCGGGATTCGGCAACTAACGGCCCCCACGATCCCCCGCGATGTACTCATGGACTTCTCCACCCCCCCAAGTGGAGTTTCATGCCTTCCGTGGGAATCGAACCACGTACCCTGGAGGCTATAAGTACATGGCCAATGCATTCCCAGTACTAGCTCAATTGGTACTGGGAATGCATTGGCCATGTACTTATAGCCTCCAGGGTACGTGGTTCGATTCCCACGGAAGGCATGAAACTCCACTTAGGGGGTGGAGAAGTCCATGAGTACATCGCGGGGGATCGCGGGGGCCGTTAGTTGCCGAATCCCGGATCCAAATCCCGGATGTTACAAAAAGGCGCCTTTTTTGTAACATCCGGGATTCGGCATCTGGGCCCCCGCGATGTACTCATGGTCTTCTCCACCCCCCAAGTGGAGTTTCATGCCTTCTGTGGGAATCGAACCACGTACCCTGGAGGCTATAAGTACATGGCCAATGCATTCCCACTACCAATTGAGCTAATTGTAACACCCATACTAATTTATCTAGAATATTTAGCATGTGTATTAATCTGATACTGGGTACATTAAAATTTTCAATAATAATAATACATACAATACAACTGAAAGGGGTACAAGTAGCTCGATTATACATTTATCCAAAATCATATACAAATACTTAAACATATACTGTTAAACTTCTGATGCTTGACCGCGACGAGCAACTGCACTCCATCCAGTGTCTTCCTGAAGAACTTCATCTGAAAAGTCTCTTGCTAACCTGTAAGCCTGCACCAGAAGGATTGGGGTGAGACATTACGTCTCAGTGAGCTCCAGCCCAACCTACTGTTGGCAACCACGGGGAAAACCTAGGGTCGCCGTGCCTACTCTCGGCAATCTCGGGGATACCTATGATCGCCAAGTCTTAATCTTACCCATAGCGGGCTACCTGACTGTCCTGCTAAACTGTGTGGTCATGACTAGACTACATCCTGCTAATCTAGTGATCAAGGGGAAACCTAGGATCACTGTCTGAGTCTGATACTGAAAAGTCATGAGATCTAGACTATATCCTGATAACTGGGTGATCGAGGGGAAACCTAGGATCACCGCCTGATAACTGATACCTGTTAACTAATAACTGTCTGATAAATATTTCCTGACTGATAATATAATAGAATATTAACTGATACATGCCTTTATGTTAGCTGTTAGCGTTGAACAAGCAATATTATCTGGGTTCATTTTACGGAATGCCCCCGGGTGGAGTAACCCCGAAGCACATTCCCCTGATAACCGGTGAAAATTCCTATCATATCAGGCTAACACCGGACTCCTCTTGTCGTCGTGCGGTTATCCTTGCGGAATAACACGTCCCACTGGCGTGAACGACAGAAGACACGACTTAATAATCTTATCTTACGCGTATACCTCCCGTGTCCCACTGGCGTGAACGACGGAAGACGCGAATTAATATACTTTCATTATTAGTCTTAACTTATGCATGAACCTTTCGTGTCCCACTGGCGTGAACAACGAAAGTCACGGCTTAATGTTTTAATTAAACTCTTATGCGCGGCTATCCTCGCGGATGATAACTACACCGTTCCAACTGGCGGGAACCCCCGTGTTCTAACTGGCGAGAACACTGGAGACACATAAGGTTGTCATATAACTCTTGTTCTTATATATATAACTTATAACTTGTGTCTATTGCATGTCTGATGCATTCTTGAATGCTTAACCTATTAAAGGTTCTTAACTATGAGCATAGTATCATTCTTGTGTGAAATTCTGGCCAGGCAATACTTAAGAGATTTCAGGTTCTGAACCAGTCAGGTTCTGAACTATACGCAGGGCACAATAGTTTGCTTAAAACAGAGCACACCAAAACACAATGCAAAGCAAGAAAATAAAGTGCAGGAAAGTAAAAGGCACACAAGGTTTGTTAACCCAGTTCGGAGTAAACACCTCCTACTCTGGGGGATACCAATCCAGGAAGGAAATCCACTATAGGATTTAACCCAAAGACTCAAGACACTGACTCCCAGTTCCCAGCCTTAGCAATTAAACTCCTCCTAGTCAGACTTCTACCCAACTCTGAGTATTAGAATCCTCTAACTTCCTATTCAAGCAACTAAACCCAGCTACTTGAACAACCCTTAACAAAAACACTCTGTTTTTCAGAAAACTTTAAAAACACAACTTCATTCGTACCTAAAGGCTTAGAATGAATTACAACTCAATAACAATCCTAAACCAACTCTAACAGAGTGGTGCACAATAAAGCTAAAAGCTTAAAATACTAAGACTCAATTTCTCTGAATAATACTCTTAAAATCGTAAGTCTTCAATAGCATAGCTCCTCCTTTTATAATCTTCAGCAAGCCTCTTAATTTTGCTCCAAATCTTCTGAATTGATTTGTTACTGGAATAAGATTGTTCCAATAAGGTAACAAATAAAACAGGAATGTATCTTTTAAAGATTCTGCAAAAATAATACAATCTTCATATTTTAAAATCAAATCTTCATTAAATCTTCTCCAAACCAACAGCAATCTAGAAGCAATAATTCTGGAACAAATCCTTGTCAAATGTTGCTAAGATTCGCATAAAGATAACTTGAAAAACATCAGCTTCTGATGAAGTCAACAAAAGTCAACACACCCATCAGAACCTGAATTCAGCTTCTGAACAGCTACAGTGCTTCTGATGAGGCATTCAGCTTCTGATGTCACTTTGAGCTTCTGAACATCTTCAAATGAAATTTCTTGCAACTGAAGACTTGTTATAAATGTGGAGATGCTTCCAAACAACACTTTGGTTTTGCCAAAACATGCAGCCAATACCAAAAGACTCAACAATCTCCCCCTTTGGCAAATTTTTGGCTAAAACCATCCAAGTTCTTCAATCTCCCTTAATCATCTTAGCAAAGAAGAACTTCACAAAGATACATCATAGCAATCAGTTTAGGCAGCGGATTCAGCTATGTTAAACAAACAAACAGCTTCAGCTTCTGATCTCCTGAAGCACACAAACATACTTAAACACATCAGAGCTACTCCAAGGTATCAGAACTGCTGATCAACTCCTGATCATCACACATACTCTGAATCTCCACAATACTCCCCCTGCAACTCAGCTTCTCACACAAACTCCCCCTCACTACTGAACTACAGAGAAACATGGTATCAGAGCATATCAGATGCATCAGATGCACACTTCAGGATCATAACAATCTTGTACTCCCCCTGAGACACATATTCCCCCTTGATCATATCTGGACATATATTTCTCCCCCTTTTTAGCCATAAAATTCTGACAAATCATAGTCTTCAAATAGGGAAGGAAAACTGCACAAACATCTTCAACTACTTCAGACTTAGTATCAGAGACAGGATCACACTTAGCACTAGCAAAGCTGGCAGGTACTCTATCTTCCTCACATCCAATTTGCTTTAATTGCTAGAATTCTTCAAATAAACATACACCTAACTTGCTCCTCAAGTTTTCAAACTGTTTAGCATCCAAGGCCTTTGTGAATATGTCAGCAATTTGTTCTTCAGTGTCCACATGTTCCAGTTGAATAATCTTGTCCTCCACAAGGTTTCTGATAAAATGATGCCTGATGTCTATGTGTTTGGTTCTGCTGTGTTGAATTGGATTCTTAGAGATGTTGATGGCACTCAAATTGTCACAAAATAATGTCATAGTTCTTTGTTCAATGTTGTACTCCTCCAGCATCTGCTTCATCCACACCAATTGAGAGCAACTACTTCCAGCAGCAATGTACTCAGCTTCAGCAGTTGACAATGACACACAGTTTTGCTTCTTGCTAAACCATGAAATTAAGTTATTTCCCAAAAAGAAACAACCTCCTGAGGTGCTCTTCCTATCATCAGCACTTCCAGCCCAGTCAGCATCACAATATCCCATCAGTTCAGATCTTGTACTATGAGAATACATGATTCCATAGTCACTTGTGCTATTAACATACTTCAGGATTCTTTTAACTTGTGTCAGATGACTCATCTTAGGATCAGCTTGATATCTTGCACATACTCCAACAGCATAAGTGATATCAGGTCTGCTTGCAGTTAAATACAATAGGCTCCCTATCATGCTTCTGTACTGACTCTGATCAACTGATACTCCTTGTTCATCTTTGGTTAGCTTCAGATGAGTAGCAGCTGGTGTCTTCTTATGAGCAGCAGATTCCATACCAAACTTCTTCACTATGTTCTTGGCATATTTACTTTGAGAAATAAAGATGGTATCTTCCATTTGCTTAACTTGTAAACCAAGAAAATAAGTCAGCTCTCCAACCAAACTCATTTCAAACTCTGATTGCATTTGCTGAACAAACAATTTGACCATCTTCTGAGACATCCCTCCAAACACTATATCATCCACATAAATCTGAGCTATCATCAGACTTCCATGTTCATTCTTCACAAATAAGGTCTTATCAGAACCTCCTTTTCTGTAACCTTGTTTCTCAAGAAATTGAGTAAGCCTTTCATACCATGCCCTTGGTGCTTGCTTTAATCCATACAAGGCCTTCTTCAGTTTGTAAACATGATTAGGAAACTGATGATCCACAAAACCCTTGGGCTGTTCAACATAAACCTCTTCTTGTAAATATCCATTCAGAAATGCACTCTTCACATCCATCTGGAATAATTTGAACTTGAGAATGCAGGATACACCCAATAGCAGTCTTATGGACTCTAGTCTGGCCACAGGTGCAAAGGTTTCATCAAAATCCAATCCTTCTACTTGAGTATAGCCCTGAGCAACCAACCTAGCCTTGTTTCTGACCACAGTACCATTTTCATCTGTTTTATTCTTGAATATCCACTTAGTGCCAATCACATTCAGCCCTTCAGGTCTTGGAACCAGATCCCATACTTCACTCCTTTTGAATTGATTCAACTCATCTTGCATTGCTTCAATCCAAAATTCATCAGTCAGGGCTTCTTTCACATTTTTAGGCTCAACCTTTGACACAAAACATGAATCAGTAGCAGCTGATTCTGATCTCCTGGTTCTGACCCCTTGATCCAAACTCCCAATGATAAGCTCTTTAGGATGATCTTTCTGAATTCTAATAGATGGCCCTTCACCATTTGGAACTTGATCTGGTTGATCTTCTGCTTCTTCAGACTCTGAATGCTTTTCAGCTTCTGAAGTTTGTTCTTCTGAGGCTTCAGGTTCTGGAACAACTTCAGGCTCATTCTCAGCAGACAAATCATCAATAACCACATTTATGGACTCCATCACAACCTTGGTTCTTGAATTAAACACCCTATAAGCTCTGCTGTTTACTGAATAACCCAGGAATATGCCTTCATCAGACTTAGGATCCAGCTTTCTCCTATTTTCTCTATCAGCCAAAATATAGCATCTGCTCCCAAAAACATGGAAATATTTCACAGTTGGCTTTCTCCCTTTCCACAATTCATACAGAGTTGATGTAGTACCCTTCTTCAAAGTGACTCTGTTGTGAATATAACAGGCAGTATTCATTGCTTCAGCCCAGAACATATATGGCAGCTTCTTTGCATGCAGCATAACTCTTGCACATTCTGCTAATGTCCTGTTCTTCCTCTCAACTACACCATTTTGCTGAGGTGTGATAGGTGCAGAAAACTCATGTTTTATACCTTCAGAAGCACAGAATTCTGAGAAACTCTTGTTTTCAAATTCTTTGCCATGGTCACTTCTGATTCTGATTATGCCACAATCTTTTTCTCTTTGTAGTTGAATGCATAAGTCTTTAAATACTTCAAATGTATCAGACTTTTCTCTAACAAAGCTGATCCATGTGAATCTTGAGTAGTCATCTACCATTACAAATGCATACCTCTTGCCTCCAATACTCTCAACTTGCATAGGCCCCATTAAATCCATATGAACAAGTTCTAGTACTTTGGTAGTTACCTGGTGAACCAATCTGGGATGAGACTTTCTTGTTTGTTTTCCAATCTGACAATCACCACAAACATTGTCCTCATTGATCTTCAGATTAGGCACACCTCTGATAGCTTCAGTACTTAGGATTTTCTTCATGCCTTTCAAGTGCAGATGTCCCAACTTCTGGTGCCAGAGTTTGACTTCTTCTTCTGAACTCATAAGACAAGAAGTCAGACTTCTTTCTTCTTCAGAAATCCACAAGTAACAATTATCTTTGGATCTGCAGCCTCTCATCTGAATCTTATCTTCCTGATCAGTAACAATGCATTCTTGCTTGTTGAAATTAACCTTCAATTCTTGATCACAAAGTTGGCTGATACTGATCAGATTAGAGGTTAATCCTTCCACCAGTAGCACATCATTAAGTCTGGGCAAACCTTCTCTGATCAAATCTCCAATACCCAGAATCTGACCTTTTACACCATCTCCAAATGTCACATAACTTCTGGAGTATGACCTGATATTGCTTAGCAGCTTCTTCACACCAGTCATATGCCTTGAACACCCACTATCAAAATACCAGTCTTCTTTTGAGGTGGCTCTCAGTGAAGTATGAGCAATCAGGCCCACATTCTGAACCTTAGGTTTCCACACCTTCTGAACACTGTGTCTGGGTGCAGCTGGTTGCACTCTTCTAAATTGAAAGTGTTCAGGGTAACCATACAATTTAAAGCAGAATGGTTTGATATGCCCTCTCTTCCCACAATGGTGACAGACCCATGGATGATTCCTCCTCCTTCTGTTTCTGAAAGATTTCTGGGGTTGCTTCTGAGGTAGCATCTGACCATGCTTCTGACCTTGCATCTGAACATACTTCTGAGCTTGCATCTGGGATTGTTTCTGAGGTCTCATCTGAGATGCTCCAATCACAGGATTATCAGTTTTAGTGGCAGGAACAAACTCTTTAACAAGAATCTTCTGTTTGGAGTTCTGAGTCTGATCATCATAGCCTAATCCAGTTTTTCCTTGTTGCTGAGCACCCAAGATTTCATCCAACACATTAGTAGCAGTATTCATCATTCTAACCTGCTTTTTCATATGTTCAAGTTGGGAATTTAACTGGTTTACTTCTTCTTTCAAATTTGAATTCTGCACAAGAAGTTCTCCCTTTTCAGCCTCTAGTTGAAAAATAGTCTCCTTCTGATCCAGCACTTGTTTGCAAACCTCAGCACTTCTGGTATACAACTTCTTGTAGTTATCAGCTAGTTCATCATATGAGGTTTTAGCAGCTTCAGACTCAGATGAGGCTTCAGACTCTGAGTCAGACTCTGAAAAGGTCTCAGACTCTAAAACAGCTTCCTTCTTCATGATAGCTCCTGACCTTACAACCAGACCAGTATCACACACATCAGATTCACTGTCATCATCATCTTCAGAACCATCATCAGACCATGCAACAGCTAGGCTCTTCTTTTGTTTCTTGAGGAAAGTAGGACATTCAGATTTGATGTGTCCATAACCCTCACATTCATAGCACTGCACACCTTTAGCTTGATTACTTTTCTCCTCAGACTTAATCTTCTTCTCATCAGTTTGTTGCTTTTTATTGAATCTGAAATTCTGACCTTTGGCTTTGGCTTTTCTGTTAACATTCTTCAGAATCTTGTTGAATTGTTTTCCCAGCAACACAAGAGCTTCTGATAAGTCATCTTCTTCAGACTCTTGTTGATCATCAGCTTCAGAATTCACACTAAAAGCTACACCTTTTCCTTTCTTCTCAGTCTGTTTACAAAAGGCAGTTTCAAAGTTGAGCAAAGACCCAATCAGCTCCTCAAGCTTCATAGTGGTGATATCATGAGCCTCTTCAATTGCTGTAACCTTCATATCAAACCTTCTGGGCAGGGACCTGAGGATTTTTCTTACTAACTTCTCATCAGACATCTTTTCACCAAGAGAATCAAAAGAGTTTGCCATGTCAAGCACATTCATATAAAAATCCTGGATATTTTCATCCTCCTTCATCTTCAGGTTCTCAAACTTGGTGGTCAGCAGCTGCAATCTGGACATCTTCACCTTAGAAGTTCCTTCATGAGTGGTCTTCAGAATTTCCCAAGCATCCTTAGCCACAGTACATTGTTTGATGAGTCTAAACATGTTCTGATCAACACCATTAAAGATAGCATTCAAAGCTTTTGAATTTCCCAGTGACAGATCATCCTCAGCTTTGGTCCATTCCTCCTCAGGCTTCAGAACCTCAGTCTTGTTACCATCTTTGTCTGTATACACAGGATGATCCCAGCCTTTAATCACAGCTTTCCAAGTCCTGCTATCAATAGATTTTAGAAAGGCACACATCCTAGACTTCCAGTACTCATAGTTTGTGCCATCTAGTAGGGGTGGTCTATTGACATATCCTCCTTCTCTATCCATGCTTGCCAGAAATTAAGTCCTCTGGATCTCACCCAAAGTACAGGCAGGGTGCCTGCTCTGATACCAATTGAAATTCTGGCCAGGCAATACTTAAGAGATTTCAGGTTCTGAACCAGTCAGGTTCTGAACTATACGCAGGGCACAATAGTTTGCTTAAAACAGAGCACACCAAAACACAATGCAAAGCAAGAAAATAAAGTGCAGGAAAGTAAAAGGCACACAAGGTTTGTTAACCCAGTTCGGAGTAAACACCTCCTACTCTGGGGGATACCAATCCAGGAAGGAAATCCACTATAGGATTTAACCCAAAGACTCAAGACACTGACTCCCGGTTCCCAGCCTTAGCAATTAAACTCCTCCTAGTCAGACTTCTACCCAACTCTGAGTATTAGAATCCTCTAACTTCCTATTCAAGCAACTAAACCCAGCTACTTGAACAACCCTTAACAAAAACACTCTGTTTTTCAGAAAACTTTAAAAACACAACTTCATTCGTACCTAAAGGCTTAGAATGAATTACAACTCAATAACAATCCTAAACCAACTCTAACAGAGTGGTGCACAATAAAGCTAAAAGCTTAAAATACTAAGACTCAATTTCTCTGAATAATACTCTTAAAATCGTAAGTCTTCAATAGCATAGCTCCTCCTTTTATAATCTTCAGCAAGCCTCTTAATTTTGCTCCAAATCTTCTGAATTGATTTGTTACTGGAATAAGATTGTTCCAATAAGGTAACAAATAAAACAGGAATGTATCTTTTAAAGATTCTGCAAAAATAATACAATCTTCATATTTTAAAATCAAATCTTCATTAAATCTTCTCCAAACCAACAGCAATCTAGAAGCAATAATTCTGGAACAAATCCTTGTCAAATGTTGCTAAGATTCGCATAAAGATAACTTGAAAAACATCAGCTTCTGATGAAGTCAACAAAAGTCAACACACCCATCAGAACCTGAATTCAGCTTCTGAACAGCTACAGTGCTTCTGATGAGGCATTCAGCTTCTGATGTCACTTTGAGCTTCTGAACATCTTCAAATGAAATTTCTTGCAACTGAAGACTTGTTATAAATGTGGAGATGCTTCCAAACAACACTTTGGTTTTGCCAAAACATGCAGCCAATACCAAAAGACTCAACATTGTGCTTAGTACATGATGAGTACCATTCTAAATCTCTTTAACCTATAATAGGTTCTAAACTTGAATACTATATCGTTCTTGGCTTGCTCGTACATAATTGAGTGCTTGAGAATTGCCTAGTAAGGGATGAGCTCAATACTAGCTCTTATACTTCTCTATGATATCTTGTGGATTAAGGCATCCATTCTCTCACTATTATGCCTATCCTCAATCCATAATAATGATCTAAACATTCTCAAGGATAGGTCTTTAAATGCTTAATAGCAATGCTTAACCATTACATGTTGTTCCTTGAGTCTGAAGCAGTATTAGATAGCCGAAACGGTGCAAGTAACGATGAAAAACAACATGAGTCTGTCCACTTCAAAATCGTGACACGATTTGGAAATCGTGTCACGATTTCATGCCCAGAAATCGTGTTTTACACTGCGTATAAAATCGTGACACGGTTGTAAAATCGTGACACGATTTTACCTGCAGTTGGACAGCATAGGGCAAGTTCAAAACATGTATTCCACCATTTTGGCTTATCCAATCATGCCCAAACGTCACAACAGCTTAAATGGTAAATTCAAAGGCATATTAACAGATTACAACATGTAATGATCAAGAATTGCTAGCAAAGTAGAATTAGGGCTCAAAAGTTCATAACATTGATCAAATACTAAATACTCATGAAGACTCAACAAAGTGGGTTCTATAACCCCTAGGGAGCTCACCTTGATTGCTAGCTTTGATCCTTGCCAAGTTTCTAATCACCAAACCCAAGCTTGAATATACCTCTTCTCTTGATTCTTCCTTATTTCTCCTTTCTTTCTCTTGTTCTAACTTCCAAGCCAAGCTTGCTTGCTAGAATTTCTTCCCAAGAATTGGGGTGAAGTTTACTAGATTGTGGCAATTAGGGAGAGGGGCGTGTGGTTGAGGAAGAGAAGGGGGAGAGAGCTGATTTTGGAGAGGGTAGAAGGAATGAAGAGAATGGTAAGAAAATATCTTACCTCTCTTTTCTTATAATCCTCCATTTTGAAATAATTACTTTAATGCCATTGCCACTAATTTCAAAATTGCCATGCTTGCTTCACAAGGTTCTAACACTAATAATTGATACATGTAAGCGGGATATTACACAACTAGTCTTACTTTTTAAGCTTTGTAATATGTATTAATATAGCCTCTTTTGAAACTCTTATCATTGTACTGGCAGCGTATGCCATGATTACGCACTTGCTATTATCTTTTATTCGCACGTAATTTTAACTTCTTGCAGCACTGGCTTGTATTTTTTCAAATATTTTTCATTTACTCGCAAGATTCGATTATCTACACCGACCTCCTCTATTTCGTATGCACCATTTGAGAAAACCTGAGTGATTTCAAATGGTCCTTCCCAATTCGGCGACCATTTGCCTAGAACTCTATCTTTTCTATCCATAGTCAGAATTACTTTCCAAACTAAATCTCCTGAAACAAAAGCTTTAGACTTTACTCTCTTGTTGTAGGCTTTAGCCACTCTTTCTTTCTGCCTCATGAGGACGTCTAATGCGTGTATCCTTTCCTCGTCTAAATCAACCAGTTCATCTAACATCATGTCCCAATAATGGTTTGTTGGAAGCTCGCATTGCCTTTGAATTCTAGTCAATTGTAAATAAACTTCGACGGGTAGGACTGCGTCATGACCAAATGTGAGCCTAAATGGGGTAGTGTTAGTTGATTCTTTTGGTGAATTTCGACAAGCCCATAAAGCATGGTTCAAAGTATTATGCCAATTTCTTGGTTTATTACCCATATGTTTCTTTATCCAATTAACCATAACCTTATTGGCGGCTTCGACTTGACCATTTGCCTGTGCGTAATAAGGCGTCAATGTTAACAATTTAAATCCGACTTCGGAGGCGAATTCTACCATTTTTCGTCCCGTGAAGACCGACCCTTGGTCTGTGGTGATAGTCTCTGGGATTCCAAAACTGCACAAAATGTGGTCTTGAATAAACTTGATAACTGCTTCCTGATCCACATTCGGCAAAGGGATGGCTTCTACCCATTTGGTGAAGTAATATATCCCGACTATAACATAATGGTGGCCATTCGACGAAGTAGGTTTTACTTCTCCGATCAAATCCAAAGCCCATACTCTAAATGACCATGGTTTTACTATCGCATGAAGTTCGCTTGCTGGTACATGTTGTATCCCTGTATGCTTCTAACATTCTTGACAACCTTTAGCGAACTCTATACAATCTTTTAACATCGTAGGCCAATAAACCCCCTGTTGAAACAAAAGCCATTTCATTTTGTGGCCTACTTGGTGAGAACCACAAATTCCACTATGGGTGTTGGAAATTGCCAAATATGCCTCATTTTCTCCAAGGCATTTTAGTAAAACTTGCTCAGGTGTTTTCTTGAACAATTCATTCCCTATCACCACATAGCTTAAGGCTCTATATTTAATTTTTCGACTGGTGTTTCCGGCAGGGTTTAATATTCGACAATCTGTTTTCGCCAATCGTTGTCTGCCATATCATCAATGGCAAAAACTTCAAACCAAACCTTCACAAAGTTGCCTGAAAAATTTTCGGTTTCGGCTGAAAGATTGTCTATTTCCTCTGCCCCCTCAGTTTTTGTTATTGACAATTCTGTTCGGGGAGGGGAAATCGGAGTAGATTTGTCTCTTATCTCTATCAACTCTTTTAACTTCGCTTTAGGTACTTTATACCCTGAGGCGATTTGTGCTAGCTCATTCGCCTCTTGGTTATTCATTCAAGGCACATGTTGGATGTTCACATGCTGAAAACGTTGTAACAACGTGTTGGCTAGAACAAAGTACATAATTAGATTTTCTTTAATGCATTTGTATTCTTTCGTCAACTGCTTTATGACCAGTTCGGAGTCTCCTTTTATCTCGACCTCCTTTGCCCCCAGTTCCAACAAGATTTCAAGTCATGCTATTAAGGCTTCGTATTCGGCATCATTGTTTGAGCATCGTTCATTAACTCTGAACTTAAAACTTGTCGGAATGTTAGTAGGAGACACAATTATAATGCACATCCCAGTGCCATCTTTGTGACTGGAACCGTCGAAATATAATTTCCAAGGTCGAGTTTCTACTAGACCAATTGTAGCTTCGATCGCAGAATGATCGACTATGAAATCGGCCACGATTTGCCCTTTAATGGCTTTTAAGGGCTTGTAGGTCAACGAATACTCTGTTAGGGCTAGAGCCCATTTGCCAATTCTACTATGTAAAATAGGTTTCGACAACATGTGCTTAATAATATCAAAATGAGAATAAACACAAACGTCGACTGGTTTTATATATTGTTTCAACTTTGTACAGGAGAAATACAAACAAAGGCACAACTTTTCAGTTGGATGATATCTTGTTTCAGCATCATTTAAAATCCTACTGAGGTAATATATGGCTCTTTCGACACCATTTTCATCCTCTTGGGCTAACATGCTACCTATGGATGATTTTGATGCTGCTATGTACAATTTCATCATCCTGTTTTTAACAGGGGGTAAAAGAATAGGTGGTTTTGTCAAATATGACTTGATTTCTTCAAAAGCCTTCTGATGCTCTGGTTCCCATCTAAACGTATCTTTTTTCTTTAGTTTAAGCAATGGCGGGAAAGCTTGGGTCTTGCCATTTAAGTTCGAAATGAACCTTCTCAGAAAGTTGATCTTGCATAGAAGAGATTGCAGTTCTTTCTTGGTAGAAGGAGACTTCGTTTCCAAGATGGCTTTTGTCTTGTTTTGGTTTATTTCAATGCCCTTTTTGTGAACCACGAAACACAGAAAGTCACCTTGTTGTTCTGATGAACTTTCTTCGTAAGAGCCTTTCAATTTCTTCTTTGATCTTTGACAGGATTTGAGGCACAAATCTCCTTGGAGTTTGCTTCACTGGCTTCTTTCCTGGTCGGATTGGTAGCTTTAACTCAACTGCGTCCTGACTTAGACCTGGCATTTCATTACAGTCCCAAGCAAAACAATCTTTATATTCCTCCAAAATTTTAATGATTCGAACTGTTGGTTATTTAAAGGTTGACTTCATTGTTTGGTAAAATCAAAATGCAAGCAATGCGTTTTCCAGATGTTATATAATGTCTTCAGAAGCTGGATATTGGTTTTAAGGAGGTTCAGAAGCTAAAAATTGCATTTCAGGAGGTTCAGAAGCTGAAATCCTGGTTTACTGTTCATCAGAAGCAGTTTTGGCCTTCAGACGCAGAAATTGTTTATCAGACGCAGGATGGGGGTTCAGACGCACTGTTCAGACGTTGACCAGCGTTGACCTTCAGAAGCTGAACTTCAGACGTTGACCAGCGTTGACCTTCAGAAGCTGATTTCAGAAGCTGGATTTCTGCATTCTTTGTAGTTTATTCTCTGCGTATCTCTTGAAGATTTATTGAAGTTGTATTCATGCTATTGTTTTCTAGAAGACTGATTTATTTGGTGAAGATCTTAATAAAGATTGGCTTCGTGTTTATGTTTGAATATATTTGCTGAAGGATCTTTGCAAGATAGAATTCAGAAATATATGTTTCCTTTTTGAGCCTTTGAAGAATTTCAGAATTGTATTTTGAAGAAGATATGATTCAGAATTATGAGGTCTGCTGAAGATTATATAAAGGAAGACGTGTTACTGCAATTCTTAATTAATTGAGTAAAAACAGTTTTTATTATAAGAGGTTTTGTGTTTTGTCTGTGTAAGATTTAGGCTTTGATTGTACACCACTCATCTGAGTTGGTTTAGATTGTTTTGAGTTGTAAATCATTCTAAGCTTTTAAGTACGAATGATGTCATTGTTCTTTTGAAGGGTGTATTCATATTTGAGTTGTTTATTCAGAAGTTGCTGATCACTGGGTTGTGATGAAGTAATTGGGAAGTTAGTAGTGTTCTAAAACTTAGGTGGTGCTCCTGAGTAGAAATCAGACTAGTGGAGATTGATTGCTTAGGCTGGGAATAGGGGGTCTGTGTCTGAGTCTTTGAGTTAATTCCTCTTAGTAGATTTCCTTCCTGGATTGGTATCCCCCAGAGTAGGTGAGGTTTGCACCGAACTGGGTTAACAAATTGTTGTGTTCTTTTTACTTTCTGCATTGTTTATTGCTGCTTCTGAACCTGTTTGTTTGTGCTCTGTTTTACTTGTTTCATACTCTGTTTTACTGTCTGGTTCAGTATCTGCCAGGAATTTCACGAACTTTAAATGCCTCATCAATTTTGGCACTGATGTAAGTTGGCCTCTTCACAGAGCCATCTCCCAGGTTGACTTCCTCCAGAGGGTCTTGTGATACAATTTTCTTAGCGGGACCCATTGGGTCTTTCTCGAACCCTAAGGGCTCCTCAACATAAATGCAATCCAACCTCTGGTCTTCGATTATTTCATTTTCCTGACAACCTTCCGTTTGTTGCATGGCAGCTTCCAAAGCCGCGTTTTGTTTATTTTCGGCCACGTAGGCCGTAATTCTCTCCCGTGAACTGGGGATGGACATGATTACTATCTGTCATCCCACCCAGCTGGTGGGGTTCGTCCTCCGAAGACTTATCGTCTTCGACTAACTCCTTTTCCCAAAAAAGGCCACGGTATGGGTGGAGTTTAACAGAACTCCTCACAAGCTCTGGTCTCACTAGACCAAAATCTGAGGATCGATATGGCGAAATATATGCCAAATGTTTGTCAGAGGTCTTTTTGTTTATATGGTCAACTTCATCCCTGAAATAGCTTTGGTCGGCTTCAATATTCTCTAACACTCCGTCTTCCCTCCAGATGGAAATCCTCTGGTGCATAGTCGACGGGACTGCTCCGACACCATGTATACATTCTCTGCCGACTAACAGATTGTAATTGGCTTTGGATGGAATGACCAGGAACAATGTTGACCTTTTGACACTTCTGACAATTAATTCGACTTCAATTGCCCCATAAGAATGGCCGGATTTACCCTCATAGTTCGAGAGGACCACATTATGGGATGTTAGGTCGGATTCTTTCTTCCCGATATTTTTCAGCAAACATAACGGCATCAAATTCACTGTTGTGCTGCAATCCACTAGGACTTTGTTTATCCCGATGTTATTCACCTTGGCCTGAACGAACAGAGGTTTAAGATGACTCCTCATATCTCGACTAGGTCTTTCGAACATGGCTTGTTGATCTTCGACACAGCCACTGTTCATCACATAATAACAAACTGGCTTATGTTCAGCCATATCCTCTGTAAAACCTTCTTCCCCCTCACTGATTTATGAGACTACATCAAATTTGACTGGTAGAATCGAAACGACGTTGCATATCACATCAAAATCTGGTTCGGAATCGGAAAAATTTGATCCCATTTCTTTATCTTCAGCAGGAAAGTTTTCTTTGACAGGAGGCAGTGAGGGAAAAAGTCTCTCTGTTGCTGGCTTCCTAACCTTGGTGATTACCAATTGCTTTCCTTTTGCAGAACTTTCAGCGACATCTGTGGCAGCAGCCCTCTTCTGACGTTGGAATCTACGCCATTGAGTCTTTGTCATGGGGTTTTTTCCTTTGTATCCATTCTTGTAGGAGTACATATTGTCGACATGATGGATTTCTCCACTCGTTGACATAGTCGAACGACGACCCAGATTTTTTCCATTAGAATGAACCCATTTACCCACAGGAGTCTCCGAGGATGGGACATATGTCTTCGTCGGAGGCACCACCCTGTATGGGATCCCCTTTTGATTGAAATTGAACTTAGGCCTGTTGTCGACCCATTTTCCCCTCCTCTTCGACACCAACTGCTTTCCCTCGAGGCTTCTTGCTGCTTTTTTGTCGAGCACTGAACTGCATTTTGGATAGATCGTGACCTCTGAATTGCTTATTTTGCAACGATTCAAAAAAGCAACCAGACCCTCTTCAGCGTCAGGGTACACAGCTTTCAATTGTCTGTTGTACTGATCTTCAGTGATCATTACAGGTGCTATCATGAGGCTTTCAGTACCTTCCTTGGGGTTGCTGGAACTTTCCCCTGGCATCTCTTCCATAACCTCGGCAACCTTTACGTCTAACGGCTAGGCGTACATTGCGTCTGTGACTGGGAGAGGATCAGCATCTACCTGCATTGGCGATTTCGACTTGTCACCAAATTTCAATTTTCCCTCGTTGAGTGCTTTATGCACCAAATCCCTGAAAAGAACACAACGGGAAGTATTATGACCCAAAATATTGTGAAATTTGCAAAATCCTTTTTCTTCCTTTGGTCTATTGGTGGCAATTTTAAACCCTTAGGCACCACAATTTGACCATCAGAGACTAACAAGTCAAAAATTTCGTCACATTTAGTAACGTCAAAAGTGTATGATTTCGCAACAAATTTATCATTTTTTTGTTCGACGGGAGTTTTTCCATCTGATGGTTTCAACAATTTACAAACATATGGGGTCCAGGTATTAATGCGGCTACATTAACGTCATTCTCTTCGATGGAAGCATATTCGACATCGAATTCTTGGTCGCTGCCGATATCGTCGACATACGCAACCTTCTCTTTTTTGTGGAACCTATTAGACCTAGCCTTTCCGGCTTTTAACCTTTCTACTTGTCGAATCCTATCGGCCAATTGGGCCATATCTCCCAAGTGTTGGGTGTCCAATTTCTTTCGAACAGAGTAATCTAGGCCACCAGCAACCATTTCGACTAACTCATGTTCGGGCACTTGGGTAAAACATCTCGCTTTCAATAGTCTAAATCTATTGAGATAGTCATCAACAGATTCAGGCATTTTCCGCCTAACACTAGCCAATTCTTTCAAACTTATCTTGGATTGGCCCATGTAGAACTGTTCATGGAATACTCTCTCCAATTGATTCCAATTATGTATTGAATGAGGAGATAGAGTGGTGAACCATGTGAAAGCGTTCTTTGTCAAGGAGTTGGGAAATATTTCATTCTTAAATTTTCATTATTTGCAATGTCCCCGACATCTGTTAAATAACGGGCAACATGTTTGACAGTGGACTCATTCGTTTCTCCAGTAAACTTTGTGAATTTGGGGATCTTCCATCCCCTAGGAAGTTCAGTTTGCAAGACATATTCAGACAAGGATGAAACGAAATTTGGCCTACGTAAGCCTACGTTAAGGCCATTCTGGACCAAAATTGTTTCGACGAGATGGGCTATATTTTCTTGCCCTCCAAGATTATTCTGTCGAACTTGTCTGACCACTTCGTCTGCGTTTTGGTTTCTATTTACCAAAACAACTTCAGGGGCTTGTTGTGCTGCCCCTACGATTGGCTCTTCATCCCCTTGGGGCGCATGGTGTGGCTCCTGATTTGCCACATTATCTCCTCTTCTGCCAATTTGAAGCGGTCCAGGGTTCGGTGGTTGAACCGGGTTGAAGAAGATGGAAATTCTCTCCATTTGAGCAGCCAATATTTGGTAACTTTGGTTAGTAGCCTGGATCATAGGGTTAAATACCGTTCTGATATGCTGAGTTAACATATTAACCATGTCATGGTTACTCTCGACCATTTGTTGTCTAATCGACGCCACGGACGTATTAGTCAACGCCAAAGGGGTGTTTCGACCAGGGATACTCATTTCAGACCCATGAATTGGAGACAATATGGTATTTGCGTCATCCGCGAATATAGACGCATTTGTCCCAAGGCCTACCATTAAAGTTGTTGGCATGCCATAAGGCGGATCTCTCATTGTCGTTGCGAGCGAAAACTGTAGAATCGAGGCACCAAAAGTTTCTGCCAAAGTATTTCTATCCACGGTCTAGAGACCGGTGGGCTCGTTTACGTCGATGGAATGACATCCTCGATAACTGCAGGCCTAGTCGATGTTGGTATCGACGATGACGACGGCATAGAGACTGTTACACCAGTCACATTCGACTGGGTTTGGCTACTAACGGGTATTTCTTGTGAAATTTGTGCACCGGCTTGAGTGCTAGATGAGGAAGCGGTCGTTGAACTTGGACGCACCATTTCAGGAAGACACTTGCCTCCTCTCAATCGCATACGAAGTAGAATCACAAGAATTTATTCAAAGAGAACAAAACGTGAAAAGAAATTTTTGAAAATATTGTTCTTAGACACACAGAGTCCCACTGGGCGTGCCAATTTGTTTACCCTGGTTTTTGGTAAACAACCGCTGGTTATAGATTTATTGCTTGCGAGATCAACCAGTAATCTCAGACCATTGTTTGTCAAGTTTGTTTGAATTTCTTCGCATATTTTTAGGTATTTTTGTATGTTTCGAACAGAAGTAGAAAACAGAATATCTCCAAGTTCGGTTACTTGAACTTTTCGACAAGGAATCACGGCATAAAAGTAGATTGTAAAGTAAATTGCATTGATTTGAAATAAAGGTTGTTCACAAGGATCATACATGATTCGTAACTCTTTTCTCGCTGTAACTTGGATACTTCGAGTGTGTAGAATATTATGTAAGTGATTTTGTGACCCTGTTTTCCTCATGGAAAACTCTTATTTATACTAAAGGAAATAACTGTACAATCCTATCCACACTTCTAACTGCTAATAACGCTTAATAATAGAGAAAAACAACCTATTTGAAATTCAAATCTTGTTCCTTCGACAGCTGTGACCTTTGACAGTTTGTTAAAGAAGCTTTCCGAAACATAACTAACTTTCGCTTCGTCGATGTGTGCTTCGACCAACTCTAGATGCTTCGATTATGTCGAGAGAACAAGTGCAACTTCAGAAATCCTTTAGACTAAAAGTTCTATCTTATCCCATGTGTCCAGTCAAACATTAGTGACTGTATTTAACATCCTTTGTCGAAAAACACAAGTAACAAGTATATATTGGGCCAAAAAATACAACTCAATAAACTTGATATTTTATTCAACCCAAGAGTTGAGGTTCATCTTTATATAGGAGATTGCTCTTTAAACCCTTCAATTTCGCTCAAAAATCTTTTGATTTATCAAAATGTATCTTCTGATTATACAAACCTTTCAAAATGTATCTTTCAATCAATTTTTTAGGCCGAGCTAGGCTTTGCAAGGCCTAAGTCTGGCCTGCCAAATTTTTTAAGGCCTAAGTTTGGCATGCGACCTGTCATAGGCTTACTTTTGAGGCATGAGCCTGGCCTTCTGAAAGTCTGATAAGGCCTGCTAGCCTGTTTAAAAGCCTATATCATATGAACATCTTTAAGTAAGTAATGTGATCTAAGTTTAAATAGACTAGCGAACTAATAGATCAATTAGATTAAACTCTCTTTTAGTAATCAACATGAGTTTTTAGGGAATTTAACTATATATTGCATCATATTCCAATTCTAGTTTATAATAATACATTTGTATATGTGAAAAATTAATGTATACTAATAAACTTAAATTACTAACGAATTTATATTTTAACTCAAAGTATAAAATATATTATAATAATAAATAATATTAATCATATTTACTTAAATAGGCCGGCCTAATAGGCTTAAGAGGCTTTTTGAATGGCATGTGGTCTGGCCTTTTAAGCTAAATAGGCTTCTAAAAAAGCCTAGACCTTCTCTATTTAAGAAAAAAGCCTGGCCTGGCCTGTCGTAGGCCCCTGTAGGCCGGCCTGGCCTATTCCCATCCCTAATGTCCATATCATTTCCTATCATTATCCAATTTTGTATCATATCATATCTATATCATGTCATGTGCATCAAACAGACTCTTAAAGCTTCCATTTTTTCTAGAATTCTCAAAGACCAAAATGCCCAACGTAGTTAAGTGTCGCTGGCTTTAACAACAATTAATAGTTGTTGCACTCTATCGCATAAGCCAAACTGCACTCATTGGCATAATCTCAACATTTTTTTTTTGTTATTTTTCTGTACTTTATTTATTGATACATTCGGGGACTATTTTGACGTCAATGACTATTTGGACAAACAGAATGCATAACGAGAGACTATTTTGGAATTTCCATACATTAATGGACTATTGTGGTTACTCGTTACACATTCAGGGACCAAAATGACTATTACCCCCAAAATCAAACACAAATTATCGGAAAAGAAATTCTTTCGTGCGAAAATTGTTTAAGTGGCAATTACATTAAATCAACTTCAATTGTAACGACATCTAAAACAAACTCGTTATTTACAATCAAGAATCCAAAAACAACTAAACATAAAACTACTACCTCCTGACTTGGCGCCTCCTTCTTTATATTTGACATGTAGTGGTTTGGATCATCACATTCCTAATCCTCGTCAAGACACCACGAAAGTCACCGACTGTCTCACCCTCAGACAACTCCTGATTTGTCATGATTGAATAAATAAATGAATGATTGAATGAATGATCGAATGCATCAATGAGTGAAGCAGGGAAAAATAACAAAAACATGTTGAGATTATGCCAATCAGTGTAGTTTGGCTTCTGTGACAGAACACAAGGATTGTCAATTGTCGTAGGAGCCAACGACACTTAACCGTCGTTGGTGAAACGATAGTTAACTAACGTTGAAGGTGAAACGTCAATTAATATTTTGGTCTTTTTGGGATGACTGAGAGAAAAATGGAAGCCTAAAGAGTAATTTAGCCGCGAAAATTGCTTTATACACTTCAAAGAAAGCTAAAACACACCACGAAATTACATTTTTACCCCCTGCCACCGGCTCGTCCCATCGGCAACTAGTTGCTGCCGCGTTTGAATCCATCGGCAGTTAGCTACCGTTGCATTATTGATGTTGTTGATTACAACAACCTACTCCTGTACTGTTACTTCAACTCTTTTCCTATTTCCTCTTCAATCTAAACACCTAAATCCAGTTTTTTTACACAGTCCTTGTCCAAAATCATTGAAGCAGCAATCCTAGAAGGTTTTAACACACTTTTGACGTTAAGAAACAGGTAATGCATCATTTAATCAGTTTTTTTTGCTGATTTTTCTGTCATTTTTTGTATAAACCTGACATGCAGCGTAGCGGCACTTAACTGCCACTGTATGGGGCCATCAGTAGCTAACTGCCGATGGCAGCGGCAACTAGATGCCGATAGAAAACTAAAAAAAAAACAAGCTTACTGCCTAATTTTTTGAATGTTTTTTTTTGGTTTTATTTTTATTTTTTCAGGTTTAATTAATTTTGATATTGATGTTATTGCAATTGTAAGTTATTTATTCATAATTATGTGTTGTTTATTAATAGTTATGGATGAAAATGCGAATGTTGATCCAGTCGAGACAAAACCTATTTTTGTCGATAATTCCGGAAATGTCATACCGCCTAAGGTTGAATCCAAACCAAATATTGATGAAGCTTCTGTCCATGTTGAAGCTTCATTATATGTTGACTCCGGTGTCGTCCCTCTTGAGGCCAACGAAGTTGACAAGGCTCATTTTTTTTCAGCTGAAGTTAAATGTAAAGATAGAGATGACTTGCTTAATTGGGTACGTCGTCAAACAAATAGGGCGGGATTTACAATTGTTATACGTAGATCCAATTTGATCAATCCAATGTTGCAACTAATTTGTGAAAGGAGTGGTGACCACAAAGTGCCGAAAAAAAGATTGAAGCATGAGGCAACAAGTTCAAGAAAATGTGGGTGTAAGTTCCTGGTTCGTGGATATCTTAGTATGGAAACAAATGATTGGAGATTGAACATTCTTAATGGAGTTCACAACCATGAGATGGAGCCAAGATTAGAAGGACACATGCTTGCGGGTAGATTAAGGGAGGATGACAAGAAGATTGTACGTGACTTGACCAAAAGTTTGGTGCTACCAAAAAATATTTTGATAAATTTGAAGACAAAAAGACAAGATTGCATGACAAATATCAAGCAAGTATACAATGAATCTAAAAAAAAATTCAAGTCAAACAGAGGTAACAAGACGGATATGCAGTATCTAATCTCAAAGTTGGAGGAGCACAACTATGTCTATTTCACCAGAACACAAAGTGAGAGTACTACTATTCAAGACATATTTTGGGCTTATCCAACACCTATTAAGTTGTTTAACGATTTTCCAACAGTTCTGGTTATGGACTCCGCCTATAAAACCAACATGTACAGAATGTCATTGTTTGAGATAGTTGGGGTCACCTCGACCGATTTGACGTATTATGTTGGTTTTGGATTTTTGACATCTGAGAAAGAGGAAAATTTTACTTGGGTTTTACAGATGTTGGTCAAACTTCTTAACTCAAAGATTAATATGTCTTCAGTGGTTGTGACTGACAGAGATACGACTTTGATGAATGCGGTAGCAACTGTTCTCCCTGAAACTAGTGCAATACTTTGTTATTTTCATGTTGGTAAAAATGTTAGAGTAAAGTGCATCACTGACTGTAGAGTGAAACCGAAGGATGGGAAAGAGGTGAAGACAAGTGACATAGTTAACAAGGTAATGAGAGCATGGGAAGTTGTTGAATCACCTACTCAAGAATTATAATCAAGTGCGTTAATGGAATTGAAAAATGTTTGTAAAGATTTTCCAAAGTTTCTTACTTATGTCGAGAGCACCGTATTGGATGCTGTGAAGGAGAAAATAGTGAGGGCATGGACAGACCGTGTCTTGCATCTTTGGACCGTAGATCTCACCATTTAGGCCTTGAGATCCTAAAGACAAGGGTTTGAACCCTTGGAGTAAGGCTGGGCGCCCTCCGTGGGGGCGCAGGGCCCACTTGACAGTCATAAATAACCTTAGGTGACCTCCCTAAAGGACTCCTTCAGGGGGCGCCCTCAGCAGCTGACGAGGGCGCCCTAGTCATGGTTTTGGCCCTTTACGATTTGGGCCCAAAACCATGGCCAGATAGGCCCAAGTCAAGGCTACAAATAGTAACCTTGGGATCATTCCCAAGGCATGACCAAAACAGACTCTGAAACCCTAGTTTTCATACATTGTACTCATAGCCAGTACAGTTGGCGCCCACCGTGGGGCTACGGTAAAACTAACCTAGCCACCGTCTCCGAAAGAAAGACAGTTCATCCACGGCCTCTGAAAATCACCAGAACGCCGTGAATTCGCCGTGTTTCTCAGGAGCAACCCTGAAACCTCCGAATCCGCTGCGATTCAACCATAAATCTACCCCTAACTCTAATCAAACATTCAACCCGTTCTTTGTTCAAAACATCAATCCTCCCCCTGAGATTCGTGATCTTAATCGCTAATCTCCAACCACCAATCTTAGTCTTCGTAACCGACTCAAGCAACCATTGCCACCACCGTTGCTGATGGACCCAACAGCCTTAGAAGCCCTACAACAACAGATCCAGCAGCTTTGCAACCATAACGAAGCCTCGCAAGCAACCATGGAAGGAAAGGGAGCCAACAGCAGTAGGGCTCACCAAGTAAATGCAATCGACTTAGACCCAAGAGAAGAGTTCCAAAACGAGCGCCTTGAACCCACATAGGACCTGAAAGAAGTCACAATAGGCCCAGAACCACATCAAACAACCAAGGTGGGGACTTCCCTAAATCCCGCCGAGGAGCAAAGTCTGATAGATCTTCTGAGGAAGAACTTAGACTTGTTCGCCTGGCAACCATCGGATATGCCAGGCATAGACCCTGCCATCGTATGCCACCACCTCACCCTACGCCCAGGAGTAAAACCGGTTGCCCATCGCAAAAGGAAGTTAGGCGAGGAGAGAAGGAAAGCAATAGATGAAGAAGTCGCTAAACTAAGAGATGCCTGTTTCATAATTGAGATCAAATATCCTACATGGCTGGCCAACGTCGTCCTCGTGAAAAAATCTAACGGAAAATGGCGCATGTGCGTCGATTACACCGATTTAAACACCGTCTGCCCAAAAGACCCTTATCCCCTCCCAAATATCGACCACCTGATTGACAATGCCTCGGGATATCAAACCCTAAGTTTTATGGACGCATACTCCGGTTACAACCAAATAAAGATGGATCCCCTTGACGCCCCAAAAACTGCTTTC
Organism: Medicago ruthenica; assembly: GCA_018208015.1. NCBI lineage: Eukaryota > Viridiplantae > Streptophyta > Magnoliopsida > Fabales > Fabaceae > Medicago > Medicago ruthenica. The sequence continues at coordinate 40,224,745 of CM031371.1, forward strand.
ATGACCAACCACCAAAACTATCACTACGAAGTCATGCCTTTTGGCTTGAAGAATGTCGGCGCTACTTTTCAAAGATTGATGGACACCGTCTTTGCAGAGCAAATCGAAAAAAACCTGGAAGTCTATATCGACGACTTAGTGGTAAAGACAAAGCAAGATAAAAGCCAATCAAAAGACCTGGAAGAGATCTTCGATCAGGTCCGAGCATACAACATGCGCCTCAACCCAGCCAAATGCTCTTTCGGGGTTCACGCCGGAAAGTTCTTGGGCTTTATGTTGACCAGGCGCGGTATCGAAACAAACCCTGACAAATGTCAAGCGATAATCAACATGAGAAGCCCCTCTAATATCAAAGAAGTGCAGCAGCTGACAGGAAGCCTCGCGGCGCTTTCCAGGTTCTTATCTTGTGCCGGCGACAAAGCCTTCTCTTTCTTTGCCTCAATCAAGAAGAAGGAACTCTTTCAATGGACCGAAGAATGCGAGGAGGCTTTCGCAAAAATAAAGACGTTTCTATCCAGTCCGCCAGTTTTACATCATCCAGAAGCAGACGCCGTTCTTTTCCTATACCTGTCTATATTAGAGAACGCCATGAGTTCTGTCCTCGTGCAGGATTCTGACGAGGGTGAAAAGCCAGTTTATTTTGTGAGCAAAGTATTCAAGGGAGCAGAACTGAGATACCAGAAAATAGAGCGCCTCGCTCTAGCAGTAGTGGCAACGGCGAGAAAGTTGTGCCCATACTTCCAAGGACACAGAGTTGTTGTCCAATCCAATTACCCCATTAAGCAGGTACTTGGGAAGCCAGACCTCGCAGGAAGAATGGTGTCCTGGGCGGTAGAATTATCTGAATACGACATCCAGTATCTTCCTAGAGGTAGCATAAAGTCGCAGGTTCTGGCCGATTTCCTAGTAGAGTTTTCAACCCCGGTGGAAGAAATCGCCCATTTCGTATGGCTATAGTCAGTCGACGAATCCTCAAACCTCAAAGGAAGTGGAGCCGGCATAGTGCTTGAAGGACCAGGGGGACTAATCATAGAGCAGTCGCTTAGATTCGAGTTCAAGGCGAGCAACAACCAGGCATGAAGTTAGCACAAGAGATGGGAGCCGAAAACTTAAGAGCGAAGAGTGACTCCCAGTTGGTGACAAGTCAGATTGCCGGGGAGTACCAAGCAAAGGACAATCAACTTATTAAGTATTTAGCAAAAGTCAAGGGTTTAGCCTCCACCTTCAAGTTTTTCGAGGCAGTCTACGTTCCAAGGGAGCAAAATTCAAGAGCAGATCTCTTGTCTAAGCTTGCCAGCACTAAGCGCCCGGGAAACAATAGAACGGTCATTCAAGAGGTGTTGGCAACCCCAAGCACATAAATAATAGAAGTAAGTGCCGTGGAAAACGAAGAGGAGGGGTGGATGACGCCGCTTATCAAATATCTCACGGGATCGTTTAATCCCAAAAATGAGGAGGAAGAGTTACAAATACGAAAGAAAGCCTCGAAGTATTGCATGGTCGCTGGCAAATTATACAAGAGAGGCAGGGCAACGCCTCTGCTCAGGTGTCTAGACGAAAACGAGACCCACCTCGTCCTCTTAGAAGTGCATGAAGGAGTATGCGGAAGCCATATAGGCGGGCGATCCCTGGCCGCAAAACCCTTAAGAGCAGGTTACTATTGGCCAACGATGATCCAAGACAGCGCCGGTTTTGTAAGGAAGTGTGACAAGTGCCAGAGGTTCTCTGACAAGAAGCACGCTCCTGCTTGTGAGCTCACCTCAGTTTTCTCCACATGGCCTTTTCATAAGTGGGTAGTGGATATTGTGGGTCCATTCCCATTGGCACCCGGACAACTCAAGTTCCTCGTAGTGGGGGTTGATTACTTTACCAAGTGGGTTGAGGCCGAGGCGGTCGCCAAGATTACGGCGGACAGAGTGATACGTTTCTACTGGAAGAAAATAATATGTAGGTTTGGGCTACCCAAAGTTATTGTATCAGACAACGGGACCCAATTCGCCAGCTCCAAGGTGGTAGATTTTTGCAACCAGCTCGGAATCCAAATGAAGTTCGTGTCAGTCATCCACTCCCAAGCAAACGGACAAGCCGAATCTGCAAACAAGGTAATCTTGAACGACATCAAAAAGAAGCTCGACGACGCCAAGGGACTTTGGGCTGAACAGTTACATGAGGTGCTCTGGTCATATCACACGACGCCACACTCGACAACCAAGGAAACCTCGTTTACTATGGTGTATGGCGCAGACACTATGCTGCCTGTAGAAATTGACACGCTAACATGGCGTCGTGAAAATTTCTCGGAAGAAGCTAATGAAACAAGCTTGCTATGCAGAATAGATATGATCGATGAGGTACACGAGGCAGCCCACATCCGAGAGTTCGCCGCGAAACAAAGAGCAGCCCGCCGGTACAATTCGAAAGTAATCCCAAGGGACATGAAAGAGGGTGATTTGGTCCTAAGGCAGGTCGCCGCGCCTACTCGAATTGGCAAGCTATTACCCTACTGGGAAGGACCATATTGAGTCAGAGAAAAGCTAGCACACGGAGCGTACAAGCTAGAGGAGCTGAATGGAGACACAATACCGCGAACCTGGAATGCGGTTAACCTGCGCCATTACTACAGCTAAGTATTTCATTATTCTTGCAAGACGAATCGCTGTAAAATTTGTATTTTTTAAATCTTTGTATTTTGGTTTTCGATTAATGAAAAGGAATAGGGGAGCACTCTTTTCCCCGCGAAAGCTGGGGTTTTTAATGAGGCACCCATTTCTATTTACTTTAATCTGTGCCACGACTCCAGCATTGCAGACATCATCGGAACAAGACAGCGTCAAATCGCAAAGTGAGATCGCCACCTAATTCCTTTACTCCAATGAGGGCTCTAAGACGTCGTGAGCCGAAAATGAGATCGCCACCTAGTTCCTTAACCCCAACGAGGGCTCTAAGACGTCGTGAGCCGAAAATGAGATCACCACCTAATTCCTTAACCTCAGTGAGGGCTCTAAGACGTCGTGAGCCGAAAATGAGATCGCCGCCTAATTCCTTAACCCCAATGAGGGCTCTAAGACGTCGTGAGCCGAAAATGAGATCACCACCTAATTCCTTAACCCCAGTGAGGGCTCTAAGACGTCGTGAGCCGAAAATGAGATCGCCACCTAATTCCTTAACCCCAATGAGGGCTCTAAGACGTCGTGAGCCGAAAATGAGATCGCCACCTAATTCCTTAACCCCAATAATCTAAGACGTCGTGAGCCGAAAATGAGATCGCCACCTAATTCCTTAACCCCAATGAGGGCTCTAAGACGTCGTGTGCTAAACAAAGATCGCCAAACCCCAGCGAGGGTTGCCACCTAATTCCTTAACCCCAATGAGGGCTCTAAGACGTCGTGTGCTAAAAAGAGATCGCCAAACCCCAGCGAGGGTTGCCACCTAATTCCTTAACCCTAAAAAGGGCTCTAAGATGTCGTGAGCTAAAAATGAGATCGCCACCTAATTCCTTAACCCCAATGAGGGCTCTAAGACGTCGTGAGCGGAAAATGAGATTGCCACCTAATTCCTTAACCCCAATGAGGGATCTAAGACGTCGTGAGCCAAAAATGAGATCGCCACCTAATTCCTTAACCCCAATGAGGGCTCTAAGAATCGCCACCTAATTCCTTACCCCTAAAGGGAACTCTAAGACGTTGCGAAAATAGAAGGGTTCACGTAAAAAGGTGCCCCAACAAAACAATAACGCTGAGAATAAAACGGTTTGATAATTTTTAGCAAGTCGCGAAATAAACAAGTAATAGTCATCGCCATGGAAACATTTTTAGCATCGCCATTAAAAAGAAGAAATTCGAAGCTAAATAATAGAAGAGCGGCTAAACAACATAAAGCAAATAATGCATCACTACGAATTCAAAGAGTTCACTAAGTTCAAAGCAAAATTAAAAATTACAACAGAAAGATTATGGTTCATCCACCAGGGCGCCATCTACAACAACCTTGAAAGAATCTAGAGACGAGAGGTCGACGCCCGAATGAAGAAAGGTGACCTGTTCTTTTGCACGGTCGAAACCACTCTCAAAGGACAGGGCCAGCTCGCCTTTGGCTTCTGAGATCTCAGCCTTCAACGCCATTTCTGTCTCACCTCCTGAGGCAACCTCATCCCTCAACCGAATAATCACTGCATCCTTCCCAGCTAAGTCGGCGTCGTGACCAATCTTCAGATCACTAATACGCTCATCACATTCGGACCTCATCGCCTCTTTAGCCTCTCTGATCTCCTTCTCCTTGCTCTCTTGGATTTCTTGCAACTCCTTCTCCAGCGACCTCACCTTACCCAATAGCGTTTCCCCATTACGCACCAACTCCTAATGTTTGCAATCCACGACCATCAGGAGCATAATAGATCGCAAACAGTTCACACCCACATCCCTTGTCATAAAGGGAACGGAGTTCTGTTTCCCAGCTTCCACATCATCAAGATTTAAAGCCATCTTTTCCTTCACATAAGCTCCGTAATCGAATTTTTTGCTCCAGAAAGATTGGACCTCTCGGCTGGGACCAACAAATTCAACAGCAGGACGAGAGTGCGCCTTCTTGGATCTTCTCTCTATTATCAACTTCTCCTCCCCGTCAGGCGCCTTCTTCCTCTTCTCTTTTCGACCCTTCTCTTGCGCTACTTCACCGACGATGTTACACTCAGGTTGAACATGAAGAGCAACCTTGGCTTTCCTCTTAGACTTGCGAAGGATAAGCCCAGAAGGGTCGCTGGCGACCAACACCCCGGCAGATTTCTTGGCCTTCATCTCGTCCAAATACTTCTTTCTCTCCGCAGCAGTCAAAGGCGCCATTGATTCTACAAGAACAAAAGACAAAGACCAATACATAAGTTACTAACAAAAAAGGCGAGAAAGCCAATAAAGTAAGGTTACGAAATCAACTCATGCAAATAAGTCTCTAAGCTATTAACATCCCCCTCCCTATTAAGCAACTCCGGGATATCCATGGGCAGTATCTTGTCCAAGAAGCAAACGACATCTTTTTCATACCCACTCAACTTCTCGAAAGCAAACCCGGTAATGGAGGTTGGAGAACTCATCCAACAGATTGGAAATTTCAACTCGCCCTGTACGCGCACGGCGGCATCCTTGCAATCCTTTCCCCCCTCGTCCTAAGAAAAGTTTGCCTCCAATTCTTATAATGGGAGGCGTAAGGCGGAAACAGCCGCTTTCCAGGATGGGCGCCAACGGACACCCAGGACAACTTGTCTACCCCCTTAGTACCGTAAAAACTAAAGAAGGAGCCAACTGAGGGTTCAAAGCCTAATCCCTCACACACGATCTCAAAAGCCCTGATGAACGCCCAACTGTTGGGCTGAAGCTGCGAGGGCGCCATGTTTAACCATTTTAGAACACTTACTTCGAAGGGCGTGAAGGGATACTTCACGCCCAAATCTTCAAAGACAGTCGTGTACATATAGAAGAATTCATGAGCAATACCCTTTGGCATCCGTAAATACACTTTCTCACCAGGGCGGCAGGGCTCAAGAATCACGTCTTCTTTGAATCCTGTCGAGGAGACACTAAGTTTGCTTTGAAAGAGCGCCACTCGCTGAGGATCCATATACATGGACTCCGAGCACAATACTTCACCAGCAAAATCCCCTTGTCCCGAACTACTAGCAGACGCCATACAATGAGTTTCTCTCATATAGAAGGGACCTGGACGAACAGAAAGAACAACACAATCAGACGAATTCCCACTATCATCTTTTCCCTCACTACTGCTCGAATCGCTCGAAAATTCTCCTAAAACAAAGTGGCCATAATAGGCATTTTCAAAAGCCACCCAATCGGTGGTTCCGTCCGATCGCTTCCCGAACCTAACCGCCTCACTCAATAACCTATCTCTCTCCTCCGAATTGGCCGGAGATACTACGTTACCCTCCCCATCACACTCTTTGATAACCGCCATGTCCTAACCCCAAAATACAAAAACGAAAACCTAACGTACAGAGGACGAATACGAAATAAGATTACCTGTTTCGTATGAAAGCAGCAAGGAGAAAAGGAATAATATGGGTTCGAAGAGCGCGACGATTCCTGAAGCTATTAACGGTTTGTGGAAAATATACGCTTTTGGGGAAAGAGGAGAAAGTGAGGGAAACATAAAGGCAAAGACTGACCAGGGGACAGGGAAAGTAGATCTGAAAAGCAGTTCAAAGTACAAAGCCTGTGAAAACGTGCAGATGACGTCACTTAAGTTGGCACGATTTCCAAGAACCGTTGTGATGTGAACACGTCAGCGAGAACGAACGGTCGCCTCATGTCAACCGTCGGATTCCACTAAGGCGTGTCCTCAACCTAAACTTTCAAAAGGTATTACGCCCATATTGGGCTAGTTCCGGCGCGGCGTTCTAATCTACTCAAAGGAGCCATTTCGACACACGGTTTAATCACTTCGCCTTGTCCTAAGACTCGTGCTTGTTGGGCTACATGAATACTCTCGTTGGGCTAGTACCCACTAAGGCCCCCAAAACAGAAACATGGAGCTAGTACCCATGTTGGGCTAGTATCCGTGTTGGGCTAGTACCCATGCAGGGTTAAACACCCATGTTGGGTTAGCACCCATCGCGGGCGAGCGTCCATGATTGGGCAAGCATCCATGTTGGGCTAGTACTCATAAATTTTTTTCATATAGCTTCGTGATCAGTAAGCCTCACTTGTTGGGCAAAAGGTCATAGGCAAATCCCCCCGTTAACAGTTTAATCACTTCGCCTTGTCCCAAGACTCGTGCTTGTTGGGCTGTGGACCGTAGATCTCACCATTTAGGCCTTGAGATCCTAAAGACAAGGGTTTGAACCCTTGGAGTAAGGCTAGGCGCCCTCCGTGGGGGCGCAGGGCCCACTTGACAGTCATAAATAACCTTAGGTGACCTCCCTAAAGGACACCTTCAGAGGGCGCCCTCAGCAGCTGACGAGGGCGCCCTAGTCATGGTTTTGGCCCTTTACGATTTGGGCCCAAAACCATGGCCAGATAGGCCCAAGTCAAGGCTACAAATAGTAAACTTGGGATCATTCCCAAGGCATGACCAAAACAGACTCTGAAACCCTAGTTTTCATGCATGGTACTCACAGCCAGTACAATCTTGGCTGCAGAACCACCAACCGAGTTGAGGGGGCTCATGGTAAACTGAAGAAATATTTGAGCAATAGTGTAGGTGATTTGGGTACTTGTTGGGAGAAAATACATGATATGTTGGTGATCCAGTTAACTGAGATACAAACATCATTTAGGAGGAATTGTATTGTATTGGAACATAGATACAAAGATGTCATTTTGTACTCTGGGTTGGCTGGTTATGTGTCTAGGACTGCTTTGAGCTTTATTTTTGATGAAGAAAGACGTTCCAAGGAAACCTTGTGCATGGACAAAGAAATTTGTGGTTGTGTGATAAGGACATCGTATGGGCTACCTTGTGCATGCACTATTGCTGTGAAAATCTGTGACAACAAGTCTATTCGATTGGTGAGATACACCGTCATTGGCAAATGTTATGTATGGGTGAAGAAAGTAATGAAGATGGTTTTTCTGTCAAGGAGGATTGGAATCGTATTCAGGAACGTCTAAAGAAAGTTCCTTATCATATCAAACTAGAAATCAATTGGCATTTCTAGAATCCATAATGGTTTCTCCTCCTCCAAGAAAAGTACCAACCAAGGGAGCGCCGAAAAAAGTGAGTTGTAAAGCAAATGGGGCATCGACAAGTCGAATCCCTTATTATTGGGAGCGTGTTTATTCACAATTCCTGGATAGTCAATCGTTGCAAACTATGTCATCATTTCCTAAAAGAAAGGGTGCTCGTATTGGCAAATCATCACGTTCCCCACTTCCACCACCTACTCGGTTTCCTAAGCTTAGCCCGATTCCAAAGCCTACTCCGGTTCATGGTGTGTTTGATGTTTTGAGCCCTAAAATTCATGGTTCCATTTATTGAAAAAATTGTGGATATTAAAGGCGACAAGAATTGTGGTTTTCGGGCTATAACTGAGTTCTTGGGTTTCACCGAAGAAAGTCATGTCATGGTTCGTAGACATATTATTCAAGAGGTGAAAGATCATATAAATTGTAATTCTGGCAGGTACTGGTTCTGAACTCGTAAAACAGAGTATTAAAATAGTAGTTCAGAAGCAGAAATATAAAGGGCAGAAAGTAAAGAACACAGCTTGTTTGTTAACCCAGTTCGGTGCAAACTTCACCTACATCTGGAGGATACCAATCCAGGAGGGAAATCCACTAAGTAGTATCAATTCAAAGACTCTAGACACAACCCCCTGTTTTTTCCAGTTTTATCACTTAATCACTACCCGATATAAGAACCCACTTACTTCCTATTCAAGCAATCACAGTCCCAGTGATTGTAAACTCTAAACAATTATGAAGACACTCTTCAAAACATAAAAACAGTCACTTGTGCTTAAAAGCTTTAAGTGATTACAACTCAAAAACAAGCAACCAACTCTAACAGATGAGTGGTGCACAAAAACAGAGCAACAGCTCACAGACTCAAAAACACTAAGACTCTTTTAATTCTTGAGATCTCATTCTTCAATAGCAACGTGCTCCTTAAATAGCTTCAACAGCAATCATAATTCTGAACCAAATCATCAAAGATAGAATCCCAGAATTCTTTAGAAGCAATTAGAAGCTCACATATTATTCACAAATATATTTTCCAAAGATTTCCTTGAAAATATATTCACAAATAATTGAACCAAATCTTCAGAACATATCTTGCGCAAAAAAAAAAAACTTCCTTCTAGAAATGAAGCTTGGATAAATCTTCAATTGAATCTTCAACAGATTATGTGAGAGAATTAACAGCTTGAAGACACAAATTCTGAACGCAGAAACCAGCTTCTGAAATGCTTCTGAAATGCAGCTTCTGAAGATTCAGCTTCTGATGAACAGTGCTTCTGAAGGTCAACAAAAGTCAGCGTCTGAACAGTGCGTCTGAAGGCCAACAAAAGTCAGCGTCTGAACAGTGCGTCTGAAGTACTGTTCCAGCTTCTGAAGTGTACCGTCAGCTTCTGAAGAACCAGTTTCAGCTTTTGATTGGTAAATTTCAGCTTCTGAAGCACAAATTGCTTGTCTATTTGATTTTAGCAAACATGAAGCCAACAACCAAATATCCAACATAAATGATTATGTGCGGGTATTTGCGAGTGAAGATCGTTTTAACTACATCTTAAATGGCTTGCATCTTCCCTCAAATAGTGGTGGTATTGCACTTGTAGATAAGTGGTTGACTTTTCCGGACATGGGTCACATCGTTGGAACTTATTACAATAGACTTGTAGTGGAGTTGACAAATCACGAAATCGGAACTTTGGAATCCTTTTTCCCACTTAGAGGGGTGGCACCGCTTAAGCAAAAAAAAAAACCCATCATGTGCCTAGGCTTAATTCCCAATCATTTTGTTCTTATTTTTTTGAAAGATGGTTGTCCACTACCTTCATCACCTATAGAGTGGAACATACACAGGAGTGAAGAGGCATTGACTTGGGAATTTGAGTATTTTGATCAACAAGCTAGGTTCCGAGACCTCATGAACATTGAAAAAAGAGAGAATCCGCTTCCACCAAAAAAGGAGTCAAACCAAGCCAATCCAATTTTGTGTGACACTCCTGAAAAATCAAAGCAAGAATTTCAAGTTATTTCGGAAGATGAAGATGGTTCAAATTCACTTGATGCGATATGAGTGACTTTTTATTTTTGTCGATGTTCATCTTTTTTTTTTGGTCGATATTACACCGACATATTTTTTGTGATCGATATTGTAACGCCAATTTTTTTTGGCCAATATATATAACTAACATATTAATATATATATATATATATATATATATATATATATATATATATATATATATATATATATATATGACTTTTATGTGGTGGAATATGCACCTACTTTGTTATCAGAAATTTATGAAAAAAAATCTTTGCTGAGAGTTGAACCACAGACCAACTTCTAATAGGTCACAGCTGTAACCACTGGATCACTAATGGTTTTTGTGACTTATAATTGCTTTTATTTTATATATATCTACGGCAATTATAAAAAGGGGGGTTTGAATGAAGGAATTAAGTAGTGTTTTAATTAAATCTAAAATATTTTTATGCACAATCTAATATATTTTGGTTTGTGATATGAAATATATTTTAATACTCAATAATATATTTTTATACTGAATATGATATATTTTGGTACTCAATTTGAGATATTTTTGAATTAAATCTAATATACTATTTTTATATTGAATATGTTAGAAAGTGATTTCTTAGTCCCCAAGTTCTGCTAAAATATTTTTATGCACAATCTAATCACTTACATATAAATGTTAAGTAGTCTGATTACATGAATCCCTAACCCTAATGCAACCCTAACACCCAAAATGACACATTTCTCCCTAACTTCCTTGCTGAGAGTTGAACCACAGACCAACTTCTAATAGGTCACAGCTGTAACCACTGGATCACTAATGGTTTTTGTGACTTATAATTGCTTTTATTTTATATATATCTACGGCAATTATAAAAGGGGGGGTTTGAATGAAGGAATTAAGTAGTGTTTTAATTAAATCTAAAATATTTTTATGCACAATCTAATATATTTTGGTTTGTGATATGAAATATATTTTAATACTCAATAATATATTTTTATACTGAATATGATATATTTTGGTACTCAATTTGAGATATTTTTGAATTAAATCTAATATACTATTTTTATATTGAATATGTTAGAAAGTGATTTCTTAGTCCCCAAGTTTTGCTAAAATATTTTTATGCACAATCTAATATATTTTGGTTTGTGATATGAAATATATTTTAATACTCAATAATATATTTTTATACTGAATATGATATATTTTGGTACTCAATTTGAGATATTTTTGAATTAAATCTAATATACTATTTTTATATTGAATATGATATATTTTGGTACTCAATTTGAGATATTTTTGAATTAAATCTAATATACTATTTTTATATTGAATATGATATATATGATATATTTTGGTACTCAATTTGAGATATTTTTGTACTAAATCTAATATATTTTTGTACTTAATAATATATTTTAAAATTGAAGAGTAAACCCGTTAAATAGTTATGAGAGAAACCTAGCTCAGTTAAAAGGTTATAAATAGAGGAGAGCATTAGAGAATTAGGGTTACAACAAACAAGAAAAGATTAGAGATCAAAGGAAAACTAGGGTTGTGGAGAGAAGAAGCAAGGAGACAAGTGAGAAGAACCTGGAGAGAGATTTTACCGTAGGAATATCAAATTCTGCAAACCAAAGGTAAGGGGGAGTCTCTATTCACCATAAGGGGGAGTCTCTATTCTCATGTCTTTTATTTTGGCCTAAAAAATAGGAAAATCTTCCAGGTCATGGCAAATAAGTTATTAACATATATATAATGATGTGGCTTTGCAGTTTTTCTTTAAACCTTATAATGTGCCTTTGTTGTTGCCCATGTTCTGTTTTCAATAACTTCAAAAATCCTTGAATCTATCCTCTCTATTAGAATCAAAAATCAGCCAAAGTATGTTCTAAAATTTAGTGAGATTAATATACTTCACATTTATAATTCACATTTTTTGTGTTATGTATCATAACTAATGTGGATCACATCTGTTTTAGGATGACATTGGTGAAAGCAACCCCCATCTCTGATATCGTGTGCGGTAAGACTGATTTTAATGTCATGGCTCGGGTCATTCATCTCTGGTCAATTCCAGACCGAAACAAACATACTTAGCTATTTCGCATTTATTTGATTAGATTAGATATCTCTGTTTATGTGTTATGCATTTCTTTACTAAGCCAAATTCGACACTTTTGTAGGAAAATCAATGAAGATGACCCAGATCTCATAGTCAATTTAATAGTTTTATATGAAGCTATACAAAACCCGTGCATCGCACGGGTTAAAGTCTAGTTGGTTATAATGTTTCCGCATTTGATACATATATATATATATATATATATATATATATATATATATTGGTTATTACGTTTCATTTAATTTATTCTAATGTTTGATATTTCATAAACTTGTGTGAAGTTAAACATGTCTGAGGTTGCACAAATTGAAGCTCATGTCCGGTACCCTGCTTTCAAAAAGACAATTAAGGTTTTTCTAACTCCGACCGACACTATGGATGAGTTGAAGGCACAACTTAACAATTATTTTCTCCATGTTGGTGAAAATCATCATACATGTCATGTATTTGCTCATATGCCAATTTATGACCTGGGGGCAGATAAAGAGGAAGACATGTGGAAAACGGTCTATTGGCATCGGCTTATTCGTGACGATAGTGACGTTGAATTTGTGTTTAGGCATATGGTTGAAAATAATATATTATATCTTTGTGTTCGTTCCAACTGTATGTGCAACGAATGTCGGTAGAGATTTCATGTAATATTATGTAATGTGTTGTTGAATTTCAAACACTATTTATGTTTTTGTTGAATTTCAAACATTCGTGTAATTTTAACGAAATGTCGAATTGATTTTATTTTGGTCAATTGTGAAAGATTATATATTGTTCTTGCTTATGAATGATTATAATTGATGTATGATTTGTACTGCCTCTGGAATTGTTGTTTTGGATTACAGGTAATAGATAGGCCTATTAATGGCTTGCTAGAGAAAACAACAGGTCTGTTCTGCATAATTTCCCGCAGGGCAGTTAACTGTCGATGGTACCATCGGTTGTTAACTGCCGATGCACCATCCCAGCGGCACTTAACTGTCAACGGGGTAAAAATGTCATTTTCTTGTGTGTTTTAGCTTTGTTTGAAGTGAGAAAAACAAATTTCTTTAACCGCAAGTTTCTCTAGTACAAGTTCCATGTTCTTGGGCTCCATGTTTAACTTAATTTAAAAGGACTACTATTTGCACCACACTTTTTACTCTTACATTTTCTCTCTCTTTTTTCCGAATGCACTACACTTGATCTACGTTTCCAACTCAATTTTTTTGGGAATGGATACACATTCATTCTCAAAACAACAAATTTGAGATTCTATATTTTGAAACTTAATTTCTAAAACATGAGTAAATGTTCGCGAGGTAGTAAAAATTTAACATAGTAACATCATGATACATAGTTCAATTTCTCTAATTGTACATAATCGTGCATTTTAAATAGTAAACTTTTTTGTTTTTTTGTCAGCGGAAAAAATTCTCTCAAATCTTAACTTACTATGTATTCGGCTAAAAAATACACCTTAATAAACTTGAGATCATGATTCAGCTTAAGATTTGAGGTTCATTTTTGTATATGAGATTGTTCTATAGATCCCTCAATTTCGCTCAAAAATCTTTTGATTTATCGGAATGCACCTTACGATGATACAAACCTATCAGAATGTAACTTTCAATCGACTTTTTTTTAGACAAAATTCATCGAAAACTATTTTTTTATCGCCCTTTTTTCAAGGTTGAGCAACCTGGAAGCCATAGAGCAATCTCCGTTTGTGCATTGTATATATTGAATTGTATCTAATGTGATGTGCTTATTGCCTAATATCAAATCTCAGTCAAACCCTAGTCGCATCAACATTTGTTGGGTTGTACTACTACTCATTTATTAATGTCAACTAGACTCTAACCCGTGCGATACACGAGTTTTTGTAGAGATTTATATATAACTATCAAATTGGTTATATTATTATTTTTATAGTTACATTCAATATTATGTTATCAAACTACTTCAAAAAGCAACAAAAACAAAAAATAGACTGCAATAAAAATGACAAATCAAAAGAAAAATATATATATATACAAAAGTCTTCACCAATAAATTGGTTCTAACCGCGAAGGCTATTAAGTCTATAAAAATGAAAATGAACAGTTATGTAGTAATCGTAAGAAAGAAAAAAAATAATGAACAGAAACTCCTTTGTGTAACCAAAAGAAAAAAAATAATAAAAAGGAACTGCAATAGCATTAATGGATTTAAAAAAATGTAAAAAAAATGACCTTTAGTACGGTATATTCATTTTGGAAGCAACATTCTTTCAGTAAAAGTGGTAAAAGATTTAAAGTGTTGTCATGTGCTACCTGATTCAATTCCTTGCAGACCTTTTTTTATAAAAATTAATAAGGTCCGCCAAAAAGGGCGGGATTAAGGTTATTAGGTTTAATTGCATGATGGTGAGAGAGATGAAAGTGAGTGAGAAATGATTTAGGGATTGTGAGATTGAAAGAAAGAGAACCCGAGATTTGTGTTGAATATATAAAAGTAAAGCAATCACATTTCATCAAAAACATCATTGCCCTGGTGTAAGAGTTGTGAATTGGTAGTATATGATATCTGGTTTGATCTCTAGTAAGAGTTTTTTCATAAATTTTTTTAAAACTAAAAATTAGATATATGAAAAGGTTAAAAGACATGACATTATGTGTTTCTCATGCAATAGAATTATAGAAAACTAAGAAAAGGTTTTTCCTTTACAATGTTAGTAACAGAAACCTTTTCTTATAGAATTTCTTATGATACATATATTTTTATAATCCTTTTGGATTTAAAATTTTCTCTAAGAGGAAATTCTAGCTAGTTTAAACTCGTATATTATAGCCTGAAATCATATATTTTTATAATTCCAAAGGCATGGCGGGAATTTATAGCGGGAAGTTAATAATAACATGGTGTTGTTACCGCGGTAATAATGGTTCTATAATAGAAACGTGGAGGGAGTGATGCTTCAATTTAATTAATTATAATTTTAATTCATTAGTATAGGGAAAAAATGTGGAAGAGAGAAGAAATGAGAAAATGACATAAATGTTGCATATTAATTTTGGAAGCAAGATCATTTCAGCAGAAACTTAGGTGGCCGAGTGGTAAAACATGAGTTGTTATAGCATTTGGTGTACGGTTCAACTCTTGGCAGAAATTTGTTTTCATAAATTTTTTTCAAGACCAAAAATTAGGGTTAGTCATAGAATTAGGTCAATACTACCTAACATTTAGTATTATAAATATAAAGATATCATACGTATCACAACCACTTCTTTTGTTCTTTTCCACTTGAAATCCCAAACTTTTTCAAGCTGTGTAATTGCAACAACTTGTCCGTCTGAACATATATAACTAATTAATTTATATTTTCACATGTCCATTTCCTTGCTTACGAAGCTTACAATGTTTTTATCTTAATGTAACTATATTATTATAGATATGGACAAGTTGATACTAACTGTTTTATAAAAACATTGATCCTTCAGTCAGTATAGATTAATATCACTATGTCAACCAAATTTTATGAACGAGTCCTGTAATGATCTCTACTACATTCTTAAAAGCAACCAAGTACCATTCTGGAATTTGCTCAATTTCACCTACTTTGAGCACCAAAACATTAAACAAGATTGGTTCAAACATGTGACTTAGTTATTACTTTCGTCCTTGTTTCGGACATTTACGGAGTCATGCACATTTTTTTTTTTGAAAATGTTGCAGCCAAACATTACTACTATAAAAATTTAGAAACAGGATAATGCAAAAATAGTGAAACACTTGCAGCCAATTAGCAAATACTAGTAATCACCAATTTGATTAGGTCAAAAACATGTCAAAGACTTGTCTCAAGACAAATCACCATCGTATGGGACAAGTTAACATCTTCAAAATCATACCTTTTAAAAAGAAAATTGATTTCCCTCTAAAATAAGTGGACAGTTTATAATTTTACAAAGTGATAAAAATTTAAATTGAAACCTCAAATGCTTAATATTTTCAGCCACCAAAATATATTATGCAAAGCATTCTCTAAAAAAAAAATTATGCAAAGCATTAAAAATTAACAAGAAAACCAATATATCAAAAAGCCAAATCGTTTCTATATTAAGAGAACGTTTAATTATAATTTTGGTCTTTATAGTTGGATCGTTGCGAGGGGATTTTTGCCCTTTAGTTTTTTTTAGCAATTTTAGCCCTTTTATTTTAAAATTTAATAAAATATGGTTTCATGAGCAATTGCATTTCACGTAAATCCTATTAAGTCTAAGTTTTTATTAAAATAATGGGGGATTGATGATGAATATATAAAATTAAAACTTAATAAATTTGATAGAATTTGAAGAATGTTGTAGAATATGAAGTTAGAATTTTAAGAGAATAAAATTTGAGTTTTTTAAGATAAAATTGATATTTAAATTGATAAATTTTAAAGGAAGTCATGTTTAAAGCAATTTGATCAATTCAGATTGTAAATAAATCTAATAGATTATGATAATTTGAAGGTTTAATTTTAAACAAACTAAAAGAGATGAAGGGACTTGATCGAAACAATTGAAAACTTGAGGAGTAAAAATATTACTCTAAAAAAGTAGTCGACCAAAATTATCAATAGAACAAACTAAAAAGATAAAAAAAGGCTTGACCAAAAAAGAGATCTAAAGGTAATAGATGGAAAAAAGAAGCTAAATCTTTATCGGACATATAGGTTATAAGTTTGTATGTTTAATAGCTATTATTTTATTGTGAGTTTATAACTTATTTCATAATCTTATAGATTATTTTTTATACGCTATTTCAAATAAAGTTTGACTTTGTAGCTCATCATTTTTTCTTCTATTTTTATCTTTATTATTTTATTTAAAATCTATTTTCATGCGTTATAATTTAATATGATTTAAAATGAAATATATATGTTGAGTGCAGACATATGAAATATCTATTTTTTTTTACAATGAAAAATCCAATTTTATTGTTACATTTAATCTTTATAATACTAAATGTTAAGTAGTGTTGCCCTAACCCTAATGATTAGATACCACATGCTTGCAACTGACAATTTTTACCACCAAAGTACTGATGTTTTTTATGACATATAATTGTTTCAATGTTATGTATTAAACACAAATTTCGGGTCCTCTTTATTTCAATTTCACAATCCCTAAATCATTTCTCACTCACTTTTATCTCTCTCGCCATCATACAATTGAACCTAATAACCATAATCCCGCCCTTTTTGACGGACCTAATTAATGTTTATGAAAAAAAAGGTCTGCAAGAAATTGAATCAGGTAACACATGAAAATGTCATTTTTTTAAAAGCCACTAACACCATTGCAATTCTTTTTTCATAGCAGTTCCTTTTTATTATTAACGGTTCTTTTTCATTATCATTTTTTCTTTCAATTACCACGTAACGGTTTCTTTTTATTATTTTTTTTTCTTTCGGTTATCACATAGCAGTTCCTTTTCATTATTTTTTTTCCTTTGATTACAACATAACATTTCTTTTCCTTTTCATTTTTATAGATTTAACATCTTTGCGGTTAGGACCAATTTCTTGGTGCAGACTTTTGTATATATTTTTTCTTTCGATTTGTCATTTTTATTGCAGTCAATCTTTTGTTTTTGTTGCTTTTTGAGGTAGTTTGATAACATAATATTGAATGTAACTATAAAAGTAATAATATAGCTAATTTGATAGTCATATATTAAGCTCTACAAAACTCATTCATCGCACGGGTTAGAGTCTAGTTTTTTATTAATTGTTACGTTTAATTTTTTAAACCCAACAAATGAAATATCTCCTAGATATATTTTTAATCGAGCGATGGTTTCAGAGGCTAAATGGGTGAATCTAATTTTTTTTTTACTAATTAAAACCCCAACTCGTTTTTTTGTTAACCTCCGTGTTTTAAAGGAAATAGGTCCTGATAATTCGAAGTTCGACGGTAAAACAAGTAAAGTTTGATAAAAAAAAATTATTTCACATAGAAATCGAATTCAAATTTTTTTGAACAATACATCTTTCGCTAAATTCATTAACCACTTAAGCTTTTGTCAAAAAGAAATTAACCACTTAAGCTCAAACAAAAGGGGATATTAACAAGGGTGGACCTGAACAAGGCATGGTGTAGCAAGTGTCACATCAGCTCAGGTCCAATTTTTTATTTTTAATTTTTTTTTATCAGTTCACTATATATTTTTACTCATATATTAATACATATATCAATTTTTTTATGTTTATACATGTGTCTATATTTTTACTCGTATGTTAATACGTGACATATTTTTTTGTAATTTGTACACGTGTTTATATTTTTACTCATATAAGATGACCTATTTTTTTTAATTTATACACGTGTCTATATTTTAACTTATATATTAATACGAGGACCGATTTTTTTTTAATTTATACACATATTTATATTTTTTCATATTTAATACGGAAATAATTTTTTGTACAATTTGTACATATGTCTATATTTTTATTCATATATCAATACAAAGATCTTTTTTATAATTTATATGCAACTGCGACTTGCTTCTAGAAAAAGAGCGCAATGCGCTCACCCGTCCGTATGCACGGGTATCCTGCTAGAGCATTTGACATCTCTTGTAGCCCATATAGAAAGAGATGTTCTTAGAACAATTAGTAATGATATAATTTTTGTTCATTTTCAACAAATGAAAAATAAATTATTTTCTTTGTAATTTTGGTTGCTACAATTATTTTTAATACAACTTCTTATTAAATTTAGTATTATTTAATTATTTTTTAAAAAATTGCCTCAGTAATATTGTGAGTCTAGATTCGCCTCTGGATATTAACCTTCTTTAATTTTATGAATTTCATTTTAAAAAGTAACAAGTGTATTAATAAATTTTTTCGCATATTTTAACCATGAGAGCCATTATTCACTTGGGTACCCATCAATAAAAGGTGGGTAACACAACCCATGCTGAGTTGGCATCAATCAAAATTATTTGTTTGTTTTCTATTATTTGTAATGTTATATAAATACATTGTTTTGATTGGGCCAACTCAACATGGGTTGTATTACCCACCTTTTATTAATGGGTAAACAAGAATTTCCCTAACTTTTATTTAACTAGACTCTAACCCGTGCGATGCACGGGTTTTGTAGAGCTTTATATATAACTATCAAATTGTACGATGCACGGATTTTGTAGAGTTTCATATATAAGTATCAAACTGGTTGTATTATTAATTTTAGAGTTACATTCAAAGTCATGGAAATAATCAAACTAAGTGATGACTGAGAATGATCGACATGCAAAATCTAAAAAAAGTAAATTAGAAATATTCAGTTTGAATCAACAAAAATGAATATGGAATGAAAGTCATAAATTAAATTCTGTGAAAGTAATCAAACGTGAAAATAAACACAATAAAAATGATAAATCATAGAAAATACTTTAATGAAAAGAAAACAATATACAAAAGTTTGCAAGGGCTGCTAAATCTATAAAAAAGAAAAAGAACTGATATGTGATAACATAAAGAAAAAAAAAATGAAAAGGAACTGGTATGTAGTAACTAAAAGAAAATAAATAATGAAAATGAACAGCTATCAGAAAAGGCTAATCGCAAGAGCTGCTAAATCTATAAAAATGAAAAGTAATTGCTATCAGAAAAGGAACCGCTAATAATGAAAAGAAACTGCTATCGAAAAAGGAACCGTCAAGGTGTAGGTGGCTTAAAAAAAAGGCCTTTACGATTGCATATCCATTTTAGAAGCAATAATATTTCAATAAGACATGAAAATGTCATTTTTTAAATCAAATGGGTATTGTACAAACGTATTACAACCGAAATCTAAAACAATCTAACATCACAAAACTGGTCACTTTGGTAATCAAAATTATTAAAGGTGTGCTCCAGCATCCGATATATTGCCATCATAATAAGTTTCACCTTTTCGAGCTTTCATATATACTGTTAATATTAAGAATCTGATTTCCAAAAACAACAAATATGTTAAAAGAAAAAGAGTAAAAAAAAAGGAATAATCTTACAATATCACACTGAGGCGCCGCTAAAATATTTCATATTCACTTTGAGGCTTTTATAAACACAACCTGCAAGTTCAAACTAAGAAAACAATAGACACAATGGGATCCACAAAAAAAAGTATTTTCAAACCATTGAAAATTATGAATTTTATTGATGGAAAAGTGAAAGAGAAATCACAATTGGGTGGAATTTGATATTCCTACGGTAAAATCTCTCTCCAGGTTCTTCTCACTTGTCTCCTTGCTTCTTCTCTCCACAACCTTAGTTTTCCTTTGATCTCTAATCTTTTCTTGTTTGTTGTAACCCTAATTCTCTAATGCTCTCCTCTATTTATAACCTTTTAACCGAGCTAGGTTTCTCTCATAACTATTTAACGGGTTTACTCTTCAATTTTAAAATATATTATTAAGTACAAAAATATATTAGATTTAGTACAAAAATATCTCAAATTGAGTACCAAAATATATCATATTCAATATAAAAATAGTATATTAGATTTAATTCAAAAATATCTCAAATTGAGTACCAAAATATATCATATTCAGTATAAAAATATATTATTGAGTATTAAAATATATTTCATATCACAAACCAAAATATATTAGATTGTGCATAAAAATATAAAGATCAAAATATTTTTCATAAATTTCTTTCAAAAGAAAAGTTAGGGTTAGTCATTAGGGTTGTCAAGACTACCTAACATTTATATATCACTTTCTAACATATTCAATATAAAAATAGTATATTAGATTTAATTCAAAAATATCTCAAATTGAGTACCAAAATATATCATATTCAGTATAAAAATATATTATTGAGTATTAAAATATATTTCATATCACAAACCAAAATATATTAGATTGTGCATAAAAATATTTTAGATTTAATTAAAACACTACTTAATTCCTTCATTCAAACCCCCTTTTTATAATTGCCGTAGATATATATAAAATAAAAGCAATTATAAGTCACAAAAACCATTAGTGATCCAGTGGTTACAGCTGTGACCTATTAGAAGAAAGTTAGGGAGAAATGTGTCATTTTGGGTGTTAGGGTTGCATTAGGGTTAGGGATTCATGTAATCAGACTATTTAACATTTATATGTAAGTGATTTACTTAATAGAAGCCTAGCTAAGATCAACAACACGTCCCTTAAGTGAAATCAGTATTCAAGATATCACAATCGGAAGAATCTAAATGTGCAAGAAATGAATTGATGTGGGTATGTGAGCGTTCTAAGTACGGTTACTTCAACTAAAAGAAAAATCAAAAGGTTGTCAAAAATGACAATGCCCCGTTAATTAATTTACTATTTTACACTTGCAAGTATCTTGAAGCCGATACCCTATTTCTTTCTATAGTTGCCTTACATTAGGTCTCAGGTCAGTGTCTAACCAACCTTGGCAATGGCATGGGCTTCGGACTTCATATTACACGTGTATTACGTAGTATATATTAGTACATACATTGCCTAACATTTGATAATTGGCTTCATTTCATTGTAATTATTATTCTTTTACTTTCTTTTCTTGCAAAAATAAACGATATTCATTCAAATTGATAAAATACATTGATACAATATAAATTTAGAGTCACTAAAAACAAAAATGATGAATGTACAAACAAACTTAAAACATCCACGTTAATAGCATAAAACGACATAGTACTTGTGTCTACAAATATGACTATATTCAAGTCTCCATAATATTTATGTCTCCGGATCTGCAACGTTGACAACGCCAAAATTACTGATTGAATTTGCACTTGATCAAAGTTTATCTTTCAATCTGAATCAAATAAACACTGCATTAAGACGAGAAATCTCAAAAACACATCGCACAAAGATGAGAAATCAAAACAAACAAAGTCGTGTTAAGACAATGAAATCACGGAACAAACGAAAAAAAGACTAAAAATATGTGAAAATCACTTATTTGACTAAAAGAGAAAAAAAATGGAGGGGTAATTATGTGTCAAAATTAACCTTAAATCACATTTCTTCGGTAGATCGAGAAGAAGTTGGTCTTAAATCACCCCTCTGCGGAAGAACAATAAGAAGAAAAGGGACGACGACTATGGTTTGTGAAGACGAAAATAGAGAGAGAATATATGAGTTATTTGTATTCTTTTACTTTTTTTAGGAAGTGTATTCTTTTACTTGTTAAATATTAACAAAATGTTGACTTTGACTAACAAAATGGATGTAAATTACTAAATCGTTACCATTTGATAAAATTAAAGACAAAATATGCACATTTTTCTTATAGGGGACCAATATGAACCTCACAGAAGAGATAAGAGACAGGAAAAAAGTGTGTTAAGTCTCTTTTTTTGTTGTTGCAAGTTACAATCAAATTTAATGAATTGTCAATCTATTATGGTAATAATTTGCTTGATAAGAGATGACACTTCTTCAAAATTAAATCTTATATTAACTCTCATATACTTTGTACTTGTTGTGAGTACAATCGTTACCACTCTCTCTAGTGTTGTTCAAGCGAAGGACGATGACGTTTATGTTTTTGTGAAAGGGATCCCCTTCTTCAAGGCCTTGCTTTCTCTTTATATAGATGATTTTGGGAGTTTTAGGAAGTTATAGGGAGTTAGATATGTTTTGGCGGATCAGAGTCATAATAGGCGAGTTAGATCATAAAGGGGATCCAAGTGGAATTAGTTACCAGATCAATCCGGTTCGCATTTGTGTCTACGTCACTCGCGTGCCGAGCACGTGGTCTTCAAAATCATCCGGAACCCTCATGTATTTGCATGACTTTGGGCTCGTACCATCTTTTTTTAAAACTCGGTATCCGATCCAAGGACCGACTAATCCGAAGGGACCAATCCCACCACCCACTTGCAGGGGCCCCATTTAAAGCTAGAGCAAAGCTTTGTACAGACTTGCCCATCGAAATTGACATCAGAGTGAATCAAACCTGAGACCTTGAAATAAGCACACTCCAGGATTCCAAGCCAACCACTAGGTCAACCCCAAATGGGTTAGGCCCAGGCCATTTTAACAGGGGGTACCGAGGTATATTTGATATTGGACTACTACTTTTCCCACCTACCAATTTCTCGCGCGCCATATATTTTTTACGAAAATTGCCCATGTGATTTTCGGATTTTATAATCTGAATTGGGATTTTCCTTTGTTATGGGGTGAAAAATTGAGTTTTTCACCAATTCGGATTTTATAATCCAAAAACCTCAAAAAATAGGGCGCGTTCCTTACTTTTTTCGGATTATAGAATCTGAACACCCCCTAAACACCCTTTGTCAGAGAAAAATAGTTCGGATTATATAATCTGAACTATATCAGCATAAATTCTGAGTCTGTTTATAACATAGATAACCAGTTTAAGGACCATGTTGATCTTCCTAACTCTCATCATTCTCTTTTAGGTCATTGTTAGCTGTTCTCAGACAAAAATATGGTTTTCAGACTGCTTGATTATATTGCTCTGAAACTTCTCCAGAAAAAAAAAATCAAGGATCAAGACTCCCATAGAAGGGATTTCTTACGGGACTCCGCCCCTAAAAATCCAAAATTTCATCGTTTAAACCCGTTTTTTTTCTTTCATATTCTAAAAAATCCGGAAAAGTATTTCATTAGTTTTATTTGATTTTTAGAATTTTTTTATGGTATTTTTATGATTTTATTTGATAGGATTTATCATTTTTTACTTTGTTTTTTGGTTATTTTTAAAAACAAAATTCAAAACTGTTGAAATGGGAGAGATTCTTATTGCTGATTATATATAAGCATATTTCGGATTATATAATCCGATCACATCCAAACTGTGTTCGAATTTTATAATCCGAAATCTCGTGGGCATTTTTGTAAAAATTACAGGGCGCGTGAGAAGTAGATAGGGTAGGAAAAATAATAGTCTTGATATTATGGTCCATACTCAAATTGCTTGAAATGAAAACTTTATGCTTACCCTTTTCTCGCGCGCCCTGCTTTTTATGAAAATACCCATGTGATTTTCGGATTTTAGAATCCGAATTGAGTTTTTCCTTTGTTATGTGGTGGAAAAATGAGTTTTTCACCAATTCGGATTCTATAATCCGAAAACCTCAAAAAAATAGGGCTTTTACTTTTCCCACCCTATTGTATTCTCACGCGCCTTATTTTTTTTCTTCCAAAAATACCCTTTATTCGGATTTTATAATCTGAATCCAGTTTGGATTATAAAATCTGAAACACTTTTAAATTGTTTGTATATAGAGCACTTTGGAGATGTTTGTGTAATCTATGTAAAACCTCACTTTAGATTTTATAATCCGAAACCCTTGTAGACATTTCAGATAGTAAAATCTGAAACGTGTAAAAAAACATAATCTTTGTTTTTTCTCTGAGACATGTACATGGTACAATCATAGACATTATATAATCCAAATGATATAAACATGTATTCCTGATCGTATAAAGTAAATACTTAAATAAAAACGATAATAAACAACACAATTTTCACAACATTAAATTTAAAACGAAAATTATCCAATTGTTACAAAACAAACCCATGCCACCCCCAACGACATGTCTACAACGATTATCAACAAAATATGATTATCCAAATGTTACATCAACAACATAAAATCAACCCATGCCACCCCAACGACACGCCTACGACGATAGACCCGCCTTCCTTGAATCTTCTCCAAGATTACTTCTAAATGACGCCATGGATCAGAACCTTGCTCCACCACACCACTAGCCATGACGGAATAGACATGGTCTCTGATACGACCCAACCTTCCGGTCAGCACCAAGTACCACTGCTCTTCGTCCTGCTCAGCAACAATTTCATTAAGGGCCTCTGTTGGAACAAAATGTATGAACAACTCTCTTTTGGATAGAGGGAGATTGTTGGAACAATATGTATGAACAACTCTCTTTAAGGTTTTGATGATGACAAAGTGTTAAAAAGAAAATTGGTATTGCTAATGCTTTGTTCTAAGTTGTGCAGAACCATGTTCTTAATGTTGGTTAATTAATATTGGTTATGGAAGAACAAGCTAAGAGCAAGAAGGAAAGCATAGAAGCTTTGTGGCAAGTCTGAAGCAAAACTGGGTCTGAAGCAGCTTCTGAAGACTGCGTCTGAAGGGTGCTTCTGAAGGCAGAGTCTGAAGACTGCGTCTGAAGGCTGAGTCTAAGGGTCAACGAAAGTCAACGTTTGAAGGCTGAGTCTGAGGGTCAACAAAAGTCAACGTCTGAAGGGAGCGTCTGATGAACAGTGCTTCTGAAGTCTGAGTCTGAAGACCTGCTTCTGATGAACAGTGCTTCTGAAGTATGAGTCTGAAGACCATCTTCTGATGAACAGTTCCTGAGAAGCTTCTGAAGTTTGACGTGGAAGGAAAAGCAACTGTAACCATCAACATTTAATGCCTGCAGTGTCAGAACAACTCCAATGGAACAATTGTCTCCCTGGCTCAAACATTCCCCAGCTTTTAAGGAAAGCAAATTCAAACTTGGCTGCGTGCTCTGCTTTCTGCTGAGTTTTAGCTCACAAATTCAGCCTGACCTAGCTCAAGATTTGCAACGGCTCTTTGCTTAATTTCTGGAAATCTTCAACAGCTCGATTTTCCTCTATATAAGGATGAAGAATTGAAGAAGAAAATTGCTAAGACTCTGAAAACACAAGACTGATAACTGTGCTATGTTTTGCTGTAAAAATACGATAGTCACCAAAACTCTTAGGAATTCTTCCAAACTTGTTCATCTTAGAATTCCCTAAGTCTAGAGTCTTATACCTGAGTTGTATTAAGTGAACACCTCTGATATTTGATCAAATGTTCAAGTCAAACTTACTTTCCTTGTAAAACAGTTTGATTAAGTCTCAGTCTGCGTGCTGAGCATCCAGAAGTCTCTTTACTTAGTGTATTGAGCAATTAGAAGTCTCTTACCTTTCTGGTTTGAGCAGAGAAGTCTCTTGACTGTGTGTCTTGAGCAGAGAAGCCTCTTTACTTTGTGTATTGAGCACTAGAAGTCTCTTACCTTTGTGGTTTGAGCAATTGTAATCAGTTTGATTATAGTTCAAATCTCTTATTAGTAACAAGGGGACTAGACTACTTCCAACTTGTGGAAGGAACTAGTATAAAAATATCTTGTGTCTTTCTTTCCCTTTCTCTTTACTTCTTAATACGCTGCATAAACATCTCTAAAAAAAAAAAGGTTCAGAACTGATCTATATCAGATTCTGAACTTAACCAAAGTTTTAAGAAAGGAAGAGATTTCATCCACACAATTCAACCCCCCCTCTTGTGTGTTTTTCTCACCTTCAGCCTCATACTCGGGTGGCCACGGGACATGCACAACCTCGTCCAGAAGAATGATGCGTGGATGTGAGATGGAATAAAACCATCTGATGTATCCTTGTGACGTCTCCACACCATGCCTAGCAGCGAGCCCCAAGTCCTGACCTGTCAACATATGATCATGATAGTGCGCATAACGGTAGCTGATCTCCGATAAGGTCGTCTGGGGAGACGCACTCTCCAATGGATGTTTGGGGATGGTCTGGACGCGTCCAAACTGGTGAAGCACTCGCTCCGACAGATATCTCGCCCTACGATTACCGTATTTGAGCCATCCAGAGTAAATGTTGACCCTCTCGAACGGACATGCCTCACGGTGTTCATCATACGGGGACATGATAACACGAGCCAGATCCAGCTGATCCAAATGATCTCTGTATTCGTCTTGTGAAGACAGACCCCTGAGCGACATATACATCAAGGCACGTGGATGTTGATGGTCCAGATATCCACCCCATGCATCCCTGGCACCCATACGGAAGATGGAAGCTCGATGTCTCCTCATGCCATCTCTCCACAAATGCAGAACAAAGCTCGTGGTCAATATGGCTATAGCTGGTATCCTGCAGCCACTGAAGACTGGTGGCTCTCAGGTCATCCTTAAACCACTGTGCTGCAATCCGAATCTTGTTTGGTTTATGTATCGCCTCTATCTTCTTGATATTGTTTACACATTTTAAATTGTCACGCCACTGGAAAAATTATAAATAAAAAATTAACATCAGTTTCACAGTAATCGGAATAATACATGACAAAAATCAACAACAATTTACAGTCATTAAAACAACATAAAAATTCAATAAAAGGTGCAGTGTCTTACCACTCCATCAGCCGCCACCCTGGCCACATGAACATGGTACTTCGTCAGCACAGTCAAATCGTGTGGGCCACCATGATAGTCATCAAGCTCCTCTGCCTCTGGCTCCGGCTGCACACGCTGCTGCTGCTCATCATCACCCACCTCTTGATCCTCAACATCACCCTCCACCTGCTCCTCCATCTCCATTCGGGGCTCGTACTGTGGCTCAGACTCAGGATAGTTCCCCTGAGTTGTTCCCTTGCCATCACCATCAGCACAACGTGCCCTTCCCCTTCTCCTGCCACGCTTGGGCACTCTCCCCTCCACCCGTAACTTCTCTAAACGCTCTCTCGTAACAGAAGCATGCATTGCTTTTTCATCACCCCTGGTGCGCTCAACATGTTCCATAGCTGTAACATGCATAAAAGGGTAACACACAACCAACAGAAATCCACAAAATTGTAAAAAAAAATATGTCTACCGGTACACTTCGGATTATAAAATCCGAACTTTAACAATCCAGTTCGGATTTTATAATCAGAACAAGTTCAGTGCTCAGAAAAAAAAATCGAACTCAAAGGCTTGCATGCAGAGGGAATGAGACCTAACCTTCACTTTGATGTTTGATAAAGCTTCAAATGTGATGATTTTGAGCAAAAAAAACTCCAAGATTGGACCACTTTGTGTGTTTCGGATTTTGGGATAAGGGAGAGAGAAAGTGAAACTGTAAAAGTAAAACTGTAAAATAGGGGAAGTTGCTATACTTACTTTTATATATTGAAATGGTTCGGATTTTATATTATGAACTGATTTTCAGATTCTAAAATCCGATGGGCATTTTGGAAAAAAAAAAAAAATAAGGCATGAGAGAACCTTATAGGGTGGGAAAAATAATAGCCTTCTTATTTTTACAACTCTTCGGTGGAGTTTTTAAAGAGAAAAACTCGTGTATTGGCTCACACCGAAGTAGGGATGAATCGCTACAAACATATATTGATATTTTAAAAAATTATGACGAAGTTCCGTTATGTAGTACTGATTTTGTTACTAATGAATTTGTCTAATTCTGGTTCGTAAAAAAAATAAATTTTACGAAACAAACATCCGTTTTAGTATTAAATTTTTTGAGGAAGAGCTTTATCGGTCATTGCTTAGACTTGAGGATTATTGAATTATCTCTATAATTACATGTAAAAAAATCTCAATTCACCCCAAAAATACCCCTTCTAATTTTCATGTTACTTAAAAATAAACTTAAAAGTTAAAACGATGAAAAAAGAAAGAAGAAATGGGGCATGTAATAAGTGTAAGGATGAAATACCTCTATAAGCTTCATGAAATCAAATCTATAAGGAAAGCAAACAAATGAGGAAATATACCCTAAAATAAAATCAAATACACCAACTAGTTAGTTAAATTAAAGAATACAAATATACAACAACAACTGGTCTCATTTCACAACCAAATGTCAAATGAGAGAATATCTAAAGCTCTAAAATCCCATGATCCTATCCCACTAATATTCAATTCAACCCTATTTTGCAGACCAAGTCCCCGCATGAAGAAAGAAGACCCTTACCTTGTAGAGATAGAAAGAGAAAGTGGGAGAGAAGAGGCTTTCACGTTTTTCCTTCAATCACGGGATCCCACGTGGACCCTCTCCATTCATGGACCCCACTCTGACGTGTTACACCTTCGGTGCAAAAACAAACTCAGATAACATAACAATATAACATAGGAGTACCATACAAGACTCATTTAAAATCAACAAAATCCAAGAACGAACGAAAGGGTGAAGCAAGCAAATAAGCAATATTGAAATTGAAGAACATAAAAAGTACTTGTGGCCGTCCAAAAACGCGATTTCTTTTAATAAGCACTTATTTTTTTTATTTTTTCAGCTAGCATTTTTCTTTCTCTCACCGTTTTTATTACCTTGTAGCTTCTCTCCGCATTCTAGGGCTTCAATTTCCCTAAACATTTTCCGAAATATTTGAAAATAATAGATTCATCCAAACAATTTTTTTAAAAAAAAAATAAAAAAAATCGCGGAGAAGAAGAAGAAAACTCGAAATCGCGTAGATCGATCTTATTACTTGTCAACATTTTCACCATTTTTGATCGAAACGCGTTTTTGTGCAGCTGCGATTATTGCAGCTTATTTGATTTTTGATAATTGATTTTTGAATGGTGTTTTCTTTTTCCCTTTTCGGAGGGAGGAAGGGAAATCGTTGGATCTGGTGAATGTTGATGAGAATAATCGAATGAGAGAGTTTTTGAAGGATCTGAACGATGAAATGGGTTAATTTGCTTAAAGACTTTAAAGAGAAGGTTGGTTTTACTCAATCGTCGTCCGCCTCGTCGCAACCACCGTCTGCTTCTACTTCTGCTGCTGTTTCTCCTTCTCGTGATAACATCAACAACAATGCCTTCTTCTCAGCTTCGCAAAGCTCTTCTTCATCTCCTAACAGGTTTATATTTACCTATTTTTGCTTTTATTTTCCTATTTTGAAGTTAATTTTTTTTTGAACAAGATTTTGAAGTTAATTTTCCTTTTATTTTTTCATGTTATTGAGGTTTTAGCGATGAAATTTTGTGATGATTTCTGTATGCATTGGCTTTGATTTGCTGAAAGATTAATAGAATAAGTTGTAATTGTAATTTTTGTTATTTCAACCGTGAAAATGATGAAATATATTTTGATTAGGGCACATATAAACCTGTTTGTAGTTCAAAGATCCTTTGCTAGTTTCCATTTGCTGATATTTTTCTTCCAAGCTAGGTTTAGTTAACAAAAGGGCGGAAAAATCTCGGCAGTTGAATTCGGAGTGCTTACTCTGTATGCGTGCGTATTTTGTGTGTTTTTTTGATCGTATTATGCACAATTTGCGGTGGATTTGTCTGTCGCACTAGTATTTTAGTTGCGAACTAGATTGCTTAACACCTTGGTCATATGTTTAGTTAGATTTTTCTATTTTGTCGGATTCTTCAACTGCATTTCCTTGAATGCCTTTTTTCGCTTTACTAAATATACTACTTATATTGTAGTTACATTCCGTTTTGGGACTGGTGCCTTGTGCACATATATAGTTATTTGTCAGTTATGGAAGCGCAACTGCAAGGTAGGTCATCTTTGCGTTATGGGTGCGTCAATCAGGGAATCGGGTTTTGAATTTTGGACTATTTGTTTGGATCCTTCTTTGGTTTTATTCTTTTATGACGCCATAATGGTCAGGTTTATTGATTAGAAGATTTAAATTACAAAATGTTTTGAATGATGAAAATAAATCACTTATTTCTTTCACACATCCATTCATCAGTGAACACGCATGCTGCTGTATAATTATTTTGTCGCAACATGGCAGGATTGACGGATCGTAGAAATGTCTTGCCTTGGTTTACTGTTTGGTCTATTTACTCTATGCTAAAATCCTTTTACCTTGTCCATCTTATCTCAAGTTATTTTGCTTTAAATCAGGGACAGACATGAGCTGGAATTGGATTTCAAGAGATTTTGGGAAGAGTTTCGGTCATCCAGCTCTGAGAAGGTTCTTATCATTGTTTGGTTTCTTTGATGATCTAATGCATGTCTGTCCTGCACTGTTTAAGGGGATTAGGAGTTGCTAATGCTTAATCTCGTTTTGTTGCAGGAAAAAGAAGCGGCCTTGAATTGGAGTATAGATGCTTTTTGTAGATTAGTAAAGCAGCAGGCTAATGTAGCTCAGTTAATTACCATGTAAGGAAACCATTTCTCCTTAGCTTCATTGCATTTCTGTACATGCCTTAATCTACATGCAACTTGATTGCTGTGAATGTATGCCCGTTCATGGTTAGATTCACTGTGAAAAACTGAACCGAACTGAAAAATAGTTCTAGAAAATTGAACGGAACCGAACTAGTTCTCCGGTTCAGTGCACTTATCTTTATATTTCGAACCGAACTGGTTTTCTTATACAGAAACAAACAGATTCTCACAACCCACTTGTGTTGGCCTGATGGTGTTGGCTTGGGACCTTGGAGTGTGCTCCTCCTCAAGGTCTCAAGTTCGATTCTCCCCGGTGCCAATTTGGGTAGGCTAGTTTAGCCTCTTAAAAAAAAAAAACAAACGGATTCTCACTGCTGAAGTAGTTCAAGCACTTGACTCTACCTAATCTTTAATAGTTGAAAGATATGATCCATGTAACTGATTAAGAAACACATTCAGCAAAGAAGTTGAATGGGATCTACTGCTTTGTTGACATCATATTTTTATATTGGTTAACACCATTTATTTTGGGATAAACCCTAAGCCAAAGGCAAAATGTGTTTACTAAAAATTTCGAATTTTATATTGCTGGAATCTGATATTGCAAATAACAGGGGAAAAAATACTGACCATGATGAATGAAACAACAAAAATATATAACAATTATTATAGTTGGTAAGAATTATTATCAGATAAACATTGACCAACATAACCGAGGCAAAGTATTGGATTGGGCGTGAATACAATAATAATGAATACATGTTGAGCGATGTAGGAACAAGGCCAGGAAGCACAAAGCGTATTGAGGCTGTTGTTGATCAAGATGAAGCTTGAGACAGTAGCAAGTGAAGTTACAATACTCGAGTTAGATTAGTGTTTATTGACAGTTCAGTTCTTTCTGTTAACGTTCTGAACTGAGTTTAAAGCTTCAGTTAGTGAATTGCGTGTAAAAGGCTAGGTTGGTTCACAAACTGACATCAACAATTCATTTCTTTACAGATAGGTTCAGATCGGTTTGATAGATCAGTTCAGTTTTTTGGTTTAATTGAACAGTCCTAGCCGTTATTTAGAATTATAATCTAAACAACATTAGACTATAAGTTGTAAGAGGCAAAATGTTTTTTCTGTGTATTTGCTTTATCTGTCTATGGGGCACAATGTTACTTAAGCTCTTATCTGTCTTGTTGTTTCATTTGGAGATAAATAAGCATTCATGAAGGTGTAAATGATGATATGCAAAGTTGTGCACTTAAATTGGAAGCCCTCTTGGTGATAATATGAATTTTAAATTTGTGGTTGATGCACTTTGTGGGCCAGAAGATCAAAAGCATTTTATAAAAATATGGATGGTATTTTCACTTGAAGGCAAAAAACTGTCACATTCCTGCAATAGTAGATTTAAAGACACCATTATCATAAAAATAAACTTTAGATCTGGTTTGTGTTCTTCCCATTTCTTTCTGAGAATTTTGAAAAATCGCGGACTGTATATTTTGAAAAAAAATGTTATCCATGTTGGCATTGGTGTTTGCTATCCGAATTTTAATAATATTAATGGTGAACAGGTTAGTTGAAACACATATATTCTCTTTTGTTGTGGGACGAGCGTTTGTAACCGATATAGAGAAGTTAAAGATCAGCAGTAAAACAAGATCTTTGGATGTTGCTCAAGTTTTGAAGTTTTTCTCTGAAGTCACAAAGGTTTGTCTTTGACATTTCTTTCTTGGGATGAGTATTGTTGCTGCTATTTATTTTGTTTTATCAATTAAATTTTGTTGATAGATACTCTTCTGTGCAGGATGACATCAGTCCCGGAGCAAATTTATTAACGTCAGTGGGAATCCTTGTATCTGGGGTATGCTTCTTAAAAGATTGAGTGCCAAGTCACCATAGTAGGAACAACACACAGTTGTGTTTCCATCTGACATCTGTTGTTTGTTTGATGAAAGTCTCAGTTTAATTAATATTTCTGACCTGTCATTCTTTTACTGTAGTGTTTAAATCCATTAGTTTTGTTGTTTAGTGTGGTAACTGCTTGGGGTTGCTGTATAACCATTGGATAGTTTTTCATGATTGTAGTATCATACATTTGTCATGTTTTCTCATGAGCACTAACTCGTAATTTTATTGTATATTTTTTTACAGCCTATTGACAAGCAATCTCTACTCGACTCCGGAATATTTTGCTGTCTAATCCATGTTCTCAATGCCCTTCTTGATCCTGATGTAACCATTCAAAGGCCAAATAGTGCTACTGATCATGAAGAACGGCTGGTCTTACAAAAACAATATAGTGTTGGTGTTGGGCAAAACCGACGGCTCGAGGTTTCTTTCTCCTCATGATATATGTACCCTGTGTATCTCTTTCGTGTTTTTGCACATGTTGGATGGCACACAATTTTATCTTAAATTAGTTTTACATTTCCTTGTTTATGACAAACTTATGCTTGACAAGTCGTGGATGAAATGAATTTATTGACATCTAATGGGAGACTCTAATCTTATGTTATTCTCATATAAGATCTGAAGTCTCTCGAGTCCAAACCCTCACCATAGAAGACAACCATAAAAACATTATTTCATTATGAGTATATAACTGGGATAATCCAGTTCCCATTTGTACATTTTTTTTAAATTTGCATTTCAATCTATTTTCTTATGTAGGTAGAGGGAAGTGTCGTGCATATCATGAAAGCACTAGCAAGCCATCCATCAGCAGCTCAGAGTTTGATAGAGGATGATTCACTTCAGTTGCTTTTTCAAATGGTTGCCAAGGGGTCTTTGATTGTTTTCTCTCGTTATAAGGAAGGACTTATTCCATTGCACAGCATACAACTTCATAGACATGCTATGCAGGTAAAGTGGGGTACACTTGTCTGCTGTTGAAATAAATTGTGAAAATTTTATAAATGTTGTTTATGATGAGTAGTTTGAGCTGATCCTATGCTTCTGGTGTTTAATGTCCGTGCTGCCTCCGCTGCTGTTTATATAATTTTAGATACTTGGTCTTCTTTTGGTAAATGACAATGGAAGCACAGCCAAATACATCCGCAAGCATCTCCTGGTATGTCATTGACTTTCAAATCTTAATACTGTTTGAAAGTAACTTGTCTTACAAAACCGATCTTACACTTTGTTTATATATTTATTATAGTGTAGTTTGTGTTCAGCTTTTGGTACTTTAATTGCAGAATAGCATATAACAATGTTCAACATTAATGATGGGCGAGTTTGTGTGATTCTAGGATTTGAATTTTGTTATGAAAGATCTGCTTTGGTTACTTTCTCTGTCATTATAATCCAAAATTAAGTGAAAGCCAGTGTGCAAAGCCATAGTTGTTGCAATTTTCATGTAAAGGTCAAGTATATTCTGTTTTATGATGGAAATGTGAACTTGCAAAGCTTTAGGGAAGTGCAGAATAGAAAAACATATGAAGTATAAACATGTGGCTGGGGTGCTTACTCTTTTGGCTTGGGAAGAAACTATAAAAATTCAAGATAATTGGATTACAAAGGCTATAGGAACAACAGTACATTCTGTTAAATGGTTGATTTTGTTTTCTTATCAATTTGTTCACTCCTCAATTAAAAGACAAGGCAATCAGCCTATATAATGGAAATGCAAACTTGCAAGCTTTAGGGAAGTGCAGGATAGAAAAACGTATAAAGTATAAACATGTGGCTGGGGTGCTTACTATTTTGGCTTGGGGAGAAACTATAAAAATTCAAAATAATTGGATTACAAAAGCTATAGGAACAACAGTACATTTTGTTAAATGGTTGATTTAGTTTTCTTATCAATTTGTTCACTCTTCAAAGAAAAGACAAGGCAATCAGCCTATATACAGGCATGTACAGAATAAAACTTATATAGCTAGTTCTTTATTAACAATTGACCAGATTAGAACTTGTACAGGCATGCCTTCAGCTACCAATATTATATGTTTCAACATATGAGAAATGCTAGGAGCACTCTCTTTTTAACACTCACTCTCATATTGGATGAAACACATGTGGGTCTCACCACTTTATGTGGGACCCATTTCCAAAGTGTGAGACCCACATGAGTTTCACCCAATAAGAGAATGAGTGTTAGAGAGAGTGTTGAAAAGAGTGTCCATAGCACTCCTCTTCAACATATATCTAGTTATCATAATCATGAAGCAACTTAACATCAACACTGAATTTTTTTCTTGCTTAACCAAATAAAGTTTAGGTTGCAAAATTTTTGCTACCACCCTACAACTCTAGAGGTCCATTGAAGTCAGTCCAGATCTTAATGAACTAGTTAATTTTATGTTTGAAAATATCCACCTACTGATCATATTAGATGGTGTACAGGTCCTCATCTGAAATTAGTGTATACTGCTCTTATCATTGCTGTCGGATAGCACGATAATTAGTGTTCATATTAGTCATTTTATGCATTTCAAATTAACCCTTAATGCACCTTTGCTCAATGCAGATAAAAGTTCTTTTATTGGCCGTGAAAGATTTTGATCCTGATTGTGGAGATTCTGCTTATACCGTAGGCATTGTTGACTTGTTACTCAAGTGTGTTGAATTGTCATATAGAGCTGGTAATTTTCTAATTGTTCTATACTTTTAACAGTATCATTGTCTAAAAGCTGCTGAGTGTATTCCCTATTCCCATTTATGCTGGCTAGTTCTGATTTCTTAATTTGATTTTGCAGAGGCTGGTGGTGTCAGACTACGAGAGGATATACATAATGCCCATGGATATCAATTCCTTGTTCAATTCGCACTAACTCTTTCCAACATGACAGAAAGTCAGGGCTTTCAATCCATTCCTTTTGATGATGACAAAGATGTTGCTTCAGATGGGTCCCAAAATAGCAGAGGACAAAATTTCAATGAACAAGAAAAGTCTTCCATTCAATATCTTTCACCCACTCTGTCTAGGTTGTTAGATGTTCTTGTTAGTCTAGCCCAAACTGGGCTAGATGAGTCTCCACCTACATATGGGGGTAAGGGTTCTAAATCTTCTCAGAGCAAGGGTGGTGGTCATAGCAAAAGTCGTACCTTATCTAGTGATTGGCTTGGTGATGAATTATGGGAGAAGGACAATGATAAAATTAAGGACCTTGAAGCAGTCCAGATGTTGCAAGATATTCTCCTCAAAGCCAGTAACCAGGAGTTGCAGGCCGAAGTATTAAATAGACTGTTCAAAATTTTTTCAGGTCATTTAGAGAACTACAAGTTGTGTCAACAATTACGCACTGTTCCGCTTTTAATCTTAAATATGGCTGGTTTTCCTTCTTCTTTGCAAGATATAATCTTGAAAATTCTTGAGTATGCTGTGACTGTAGTAAATTGTGTTCCTGAGCAAGAGTTACTTTCACTTTGTTGCTTATTGCAGCAACCAATAACATCAGAGTTGAAGCAGACAATACTTTCTTTCTTTGTAAAACTCTTGTCCTTTGACCAACAGTACAAGAAAGTTCTGCGTGAAGTTGGTGTTTTGGAAGTTATGTTAGATGATTTGAAGCAACACAGGATTTTAGGTCCTGATCAACAGAATGTTAACCTCAACCTACCAGAGAGGAAAACTAGCTCAAGCAGCTTCAAGAAGCATATGGGAAATAAGGATGTCATTATTACTTCACCCAAGCTTATGGAATCTGGTTCAGGGAAGTTTCCTATTTTTGATGTTGAAGCTACCATTTCTATTGCCTGGGACTGCATGGTATCTTTGTTGAAGAAAGCTGAGGCCAATCAAGCTTCATTCCGCTCCGCTACTGGTGTGACTGCCATGCTGCCTTTTTTGGTGTCTGATATACATCGTCCAGGGGTTCTTAGGATATTGTCATGTCTTATAATTGAAGATACCTCACAGGTTTGTAGACACATTTTATAAAATTTACAATTTTTAAATTTTGACTGTTTGTGCGTATTAGCTTATACAAAACTGCTATTAGTTTGAAAAATATTATCCTTGAATGTGCTATTTGTCTTTGGGTGCATACTGCCTTTAAGATTACTCACTTTGCTTATTGCTCACTTGAAATCATCAATGATTACCTTCTCTCATTATAACTTTTTCCAGGCTCATCCTGAGGAGTTAGGCGTGTTGGTTGAAATTTTGAAAAGTGGAATGGTAACCAGTGCTTCGGGTTCTCAGTACCGGCTTTCCCTTGATGCAAAATGCGACACTATGGGAGCACTGTGGCGTATCTTGGGAGTTAATAACTCTGCTCAGAAGGTTTTTGGTGAAGCCACTGGTTTTTCTCTATTGCTCACAACACTCCATGGGTTCCAAAGTGATGGTGGAGACTTGGACCAATCTTCATTGAGTTTTTACGTAAAGGTTTTTACCTATTTGTTGCGTGTTGTAACTGCTGGAGTGTCTGACAATTCTGTTAATAGAATGAAGCTGCATGCAATTATATCGTCACAAACTTTCTTCGATCTTCTGTGTGAGTCTGGCTTACTTTGTGTGGAGCATGAAAAACAAGTCATCCAGTTGATGTTAGAACTTGCTCTTGAAATAGTTATTCCACCTTTCTTAGCATCAGAAGGTTTGACAAAACCAAATGCAATTGAGAATGAGTCTTCTCAGAATCTTTTATTGACTCCATCAGGTCCAATTAATCCTGATAAAGAGCGAGTTTACAATGCTGGTGCTGTTAAGATTTTGATTCGTTCATTATTGATGTTCACTCCTATGGTGCAGTTAAAACTTTTAGACTTAATTGAAAAGCTGGCTCGTGCTGGCCCCTTTAATCTCGAAAGCCTCACCTCAACAGGTATTTTCTACGTTGTTTACTTCATTGCTTTTATTTGCTATTCTTGATGCTCACTGTTTTCCTGGTATCTATAGGCTGTGTGGAACTTTTGCTGGATACAATCCACCCCTTTCTTTCGGGTTCATCTTCCTTACTCTCTCGTGCATTGAAGATTGTGGAAGTCCTCGGTTCTTACAGGTAGGGTGCATATTCTTATTGGCTGCTCTCTAAAGTTAATACATCCATTTTATCTGCTCCCCTATTTATATTTGAATAACAATACATTTCTGTTGATTAGGCTATCTGCATCTGAACTTCGCACGCTCATCAGATATGTTATGCAAATGAGGCTGAAAAATTCTGGTCATATAATTGTTGAAATGATGGAAAAATTAATTTTGATGCAAGACATGTCCTCAGAAAATATCTCTCTTGCACCATTTATGGAGATGGATATGAGCAAGATTGGGCATGCTGCCATTCAGGTTTCGTTGGGTGAAAGATCATGGCCTCCGGCTGCTGGTTATTCATTTGTTTGTTGGTTCCAGTTTCAAAATTTTTTGAAGTCACCATCAAAAGATACCGACCCTTCTAAAGTTGTCCCTTCCAAGAAGCGCTCTGGCCCAAATGAACTGCAGGAGAGACAAGTCTTAAGGATTTTTTCTGTTGGTGCTACTAATAACGATGATGCAACCTATGCTGAACTTTATCTCCAGGAGGATGGCATTCTTACTCTTGCAACCAGCAATTCTTCCGTCTTATCATTTTCTGGTTTAGAACTGGAGGAAGGAAGGTGGCATCACCTTGCAGTCATTCACAGCAAACCAAATGCTCTTGCTGGACTGTTTCAAGCTAGTGTTGCATATGTTTATCTAAATGGGAAGTTAAGGCACACTGGGAAGTTAGGATATTCACCCTCTCCACCTGGTAAACCATTGCAAGTCACAATTGGGACATCAGTTAACAACTCGAGAGTTAGTGACTTAGCATGGAAACTACGCTCTTGCTATCTTTTTGAGGAAGTGCTTACACCCGGCTGTATCTGTTTCATGTATATACTTGGTAGAGGATATAGAGGGCTTTTTCAGGACACAGATCTTCTACAATTTGTACCTAACCAGGCCTGTGGTGGTGGTAGTATGGCCATATTAGATTCTTTAGACGCTGATTTGACTTTGGTTGCTAATGGTCAGAGAGTGGATGCTACTAGCAAGCAGGGAGACCTAAAGGCAGATGGAAGTGGAATTGTCTGGGATTTGGAGAGACTTGGAAACCTTTCTTTACAGCTTTCAGGGAAGAAACTCATTTTTGCCTTTGATGGAACTTCTACAGAATTTATTCGATCTTCAGGTAGTTTTTCAGTGCTCAATTTGGTTGATCCTATGTCAGCTGCCGCGTCCCCTATTGGAGGTGCGTAACTAAATTTATGAAGTTACATCTTTTGTTTCTTTTTCCAGTAGGAATTTGTTTCTTCAATTAGTTTTATTGACATTTTTGGAGTTGCAGGTATTCCACGTTTTGGACGTCTCTGTGGAGATACTTACATCTGCAAGCAAGATGTAATTGGAGAGACTATCCGTCCTATTGGTGGGATGGAACTTGTCCTCGCTCTTATTGAAGCTGCAGAAACTAGAGATATGCTGCATATGGCTCTGACTCTACTTGCCTGTGCACTTCACCAAAATCATCAAAATCTTAAGGACATGCAAACATATAGGGGATACCACCTGCTTGCGCTTTTTTTGCGTCGTAGAATGTCATTATTCGACATGCAATCTCTTGAGATCTTTTTTCAGATTGCTGCCTGTGAAGCTTCATTTTCTGAACCCAAAAAGTTGGAAATTACCCAGACTAACTTGTCTCCCGCTGCATCACTGCAGGAAGCCAGTCTTGAGGATAATTTTTTGTCGAAGTTTCATGATGAGAATTCTTCAGCTGGGTCTCATGGAGACATGGATGATTTTTCTGTACCAAAAGATTCGTTTAGTCACATTTCTGAGCTAGAAAATACTGATATTGCCGCAGAAACTTCAAATTGTATTGTCTTGTCAAATGCTGACATGGTTGAGCACGTCTTGTTGGATTGGACATTGTGGGTAACAGCCTCAGTTTCAATCCAAATTGCATTACTTGGTTTTCTTGAAAACTTAGTGTCTATGCATTGGTATAGAAATCACAACCTTACAATTTTGCGGCGAATCAACCTTGTCCAACATTTACTAGTTACATTGCAAAGGGGTGATGTTGAAGTTCCTGTCCTTGAAAAATTGGTTGTGCTGCTTGGGGTCATTTTGGAAGATGGGTTTCTATCTTCTGAGCTTGAAAATGTGGTTAGATTTGTGATAATGACATTTGATCCACCAGGGTTGACTCCACAACGTCCAATTATGAGAGAGTCAATGGGGAAACATGTGATTGTCAGAAATATGTTACTAGAGATGCTAATTGATCTGCAAGTTACAATTAAATCGGAAGAATTGCTTGAGCAGTGGCATAAAGTCGTTTCTTCTAAGTTAATTACATATTTTCTTGATGAAGCAGTTCATCCAACAAGTATGAGATGGGTCATGACTTTACTTGGTGTTTGTATTACTTCCTCTCCAACATTTGCTCTTAAATTTCGTACCGGCGGAGGTTATCAAGGTTTGGTTCGGGTGCTCCCCAGTTTCTATGACTCCCCGGATATATATTATATTTTGTTCTGTTTGATGTTTGGCAAGCCAGTTTATCCTAGGTTACCAGAGGTCCGTATGTTGGACTTTCATGCCCTTATGCCAAATGATGGAAATTATACGGAACTTAAGTTTGTAGAATTGTTGGATTCTGTGGTTGCTATGGCAAAAACTACTTTTGATAGAGTAAGCATGCAGTCAATGCTTGCCCACCAAACTGGTAATCTTTCCCAGGCTGGTGCAAGCCTTGTGGCTGAGCTTGTAGAGGGAAATTCAGACATGGCTGGTGAACTTCAAGGAGAAGCTCTTGTGCACAAGACCTATGCTGCTCGCCTTATGGGTGGAGAGGCATCAGCTCCTGCTGCTGCAACTTCTGTCCTAAGATTTATGGTTGATCTAGCTAAGATGTGCCCCCTTTTTACTGCTGTTTGTAGGCGTTCAGAATTTCTTGAAAGCTGCATTGACTTGTATTTTTCTTGTGCAAGGTTTGTTTTGAGATGACCACTCGGTATCTATTTTGCATTACTTCTCTTAGATTTCTTACCTCCATTCATAGGTTGCTGCATACATTACATTGCATGAAATGAGTCCTTTTTATTGAACAAAAGCTTTCGTGCTTTCAGGGCTGCACATGCTGTTAAAATAGCCAAAGAACTCTCTGCAGTGACGGAAGAAAAAACCTTCAATGATGGTGATGATACCTGCAGTTCCCAAAATACATTTTCTAGTTTGCCTCTGGATCAGGATCAGTCTGTCAAAACGTCCATTAGTGTCGGTAGCTTTCATCAGGGGCAGGTAAGTTCAAGTTCTGATGATATGGCTGCACCAGCAAACTCTAAGGTTGGTGGGAAATCAGACAATAACGTTACTGTAACTGCGCCAGCGTCAAATGTTACTGTAATTGAGCCAGAGTCAAATAAATCTGTTCATGAAGATACGCAAACTGTTCAGAGCTTGGATGGTGATAATGCTGATCAGGGCTCTGTCTCATCTAGTGCACATGAGTTTAGTTTTCACAGTATCAAAGGCAACTTGGACATTCACCTGCCAACAGATTCCCATAATTCTGCATCGTTTGTTGTTCTGGATTCTCCCGTTTTTTCGGAAAAGTCCAGTTCTAGAACTCCTCTTACACCTTCTTCATCACCAGTTGTCGCGTTGACATCTTGGCTTGGAAGCTCAAGCCACAATGAAGCGAAATCTCCCTTAACTTCTACTCCTTCCTTCAATTCTTCAATGTCTGCTGGGGATTTCGATTCAACTTCAAACCTGAAGTCTAACTTTCAAGAGCCATCTGCTGCAAGTGCTTACTTTACGGTAACCTCAAAGCTGCTTCTGGATATAGATGACTCTGGATATGGTGGTGGTCCATGCTCTGCTGGGGCTACCGCTGTGTTAGATTTCATTGCAGAGGTGCTTTCCGATTTTGTGACAGAGCAGGTGAAAGCATCACAGCTAATAGAGATCATCTTGGAAAGCGTTCCTTTATATATTGATAGTGAATCTGTGTTAGTTTTCCAAGGACTGTGCCTTGGGCGATTTATAAACTTCCTTGAGAGGCGACTGCTGCGTGATGATGAAGAAGATGAGAAAAAGTTGGATAAGATTCGCTGGTCATCAAATTTGGATGCTTTGTGCTGGCTGATAGTGGATCGTGTATACATGGGTGCTTTTCCTCAACCTTCAGGGGTACTGAAAACTCTTGAGTTCTTGTTGTCGATGTTGCAATTAGCAAACAAAGATGGTAGAATTGAAGATGCTGCTCCCAGTGGAAAGAGGCTCTTATCAATTGCAAGAGGAAGTAAGCAACTTGAGGCTTATATACATTCAATTCTTAAGAACACTAATCGGATGATATTATACTGCTTCCTCCCAAGTTTTTTGGTCAGTATAGGGGAGGATGATCTCCTTTCGCGGTTGGGTTTTCTCGGGGAACCTAAAAAGAGACTGTCCTCAACTTCATCTCAAGATGATTCAGGGATTGATATATACACTGTCTTGCAATTATTGGTTGCTCATAAAAGAATAATATTCTGTCCCAGCAATACCGATACAGATCTTAATTGCTGTCTATGCGTGAATCTAGTATCTCTTCTCTGTGATAAAAGACATAATGTACAGAATATTGCTATTGATGTGTTCAAGTATCTTCTGGTACATAGGAGGGCTGCGCTAGAAGACTTGCTTGTTTCTAAACCTAATCAAGGGAAGCAACTTGATGTACTTCATGGTGGTTTTGATAAATTATTGACTAGAAGATTATCTGAGTTTTCCGAGTGGTATCAGAATACTGAACAGATTGTGAATAAGGTATTGGAGCAGTGTGCTTGCATTATGTGGGTGCAGTATATTGCAGGATCAGCAAAGTTTCCAGGAGTAAGAATCAAAGGGATAGAAGGTCGTCGAAAGAGGGAAATGGGAAAGAAATCTCGAGAAGCTGCAAAATTAGATTTAAGGCACTGGGAGCAGGTAAATGAGCGAAGATATGCACTGGATTTAGTTCGTGATGCAATGTCCACTGAACTGAGAGTTGTTAGGCAAGATAAGTATGGATGGATTCTGCATGCTGAGAGTGAGTGGCAATGCCATCTTCAGCAACTTGTGCACGAACGAGGGATATTTCCACTCAGTAAATCCTCTTTGATGGAAGAGCCAGAATGGCAGCTTTGTCCAATTGAAGGTCCGTATCGAATGCGGAAAAAACTTGAGTGCTGTAAACTTAAAATTGATACTATACAAAATATTCTTGATGGACAGTTTGAATTAGAGAAACCAGAATTGTCGAAAGGAATAGTTGACAATGGTCCTGATGCATCCAATTCAAAACCTTATTTTCCACTGTTGACTGATGGTGGCAAACAGAATAGTTCTGATGGTGAGCTGTATGGACCTTTCTTTGATGATAAGTTGGAGAGTGTTAAAGATGCAGTTTCTGAGAAGAATGAGTGGAATGAAGACAAGGCTAGTAGTATGAATGAAGCAAGCCTGCATTCTGCACTTGAGCATGGTGCCAAGTCTAGTGTAGTATCAGTCCCAATAGAAGAAAGCACACTAGGAAGATCTGATATGGGATCTCCGAGGCAATCTTCTTCTGTAAAAGTTGATGATTTTAAGATTGCCGATGATAAGTCTGATAAAGAAGTGCATGATAATGGTGAATACTTAATCAGACCTTTTCTGGAACCTTTGGAGAAAATAAGATTTAAATATAACTGTGAACGGGTTGTAGGTCTTGACAAACATGATGGTATATTCCTAATAGGTGAATTCTGTTTGTATGTGATTGAAAACTTTTACATTGATGACTCCGGCTGCTTTTGGGAGAAGGAATGTGAAGATGAACTCTCAGTCATCGATCAGGCTTTGGGTGTCAAGAAAGATGCTAATGGCAGTTTAGATTTTCAATCCAAATCATCTTTGTCGTGGAGCACAACAGCCAAATCATTGGTTGGTGGAAGAGCATGGGCCTACAGTGGTGGTGCATGGGGAAAGGAGAAAGTACATACCAGTGGAAATTTACCCCATCCTTGGCGCATGTGGAAGCTTGATAGTGTTCATGAGATTTTGAAGCGCGATTACCAGCTTCGACCCGTTGCTGTTGAAATATTTAGCATGGATGGATGTAATGATCTTTTGGTCTTCCATAAAAAAGAGAGGGAAGAAGTTTTTAAAAATCTAGTTGCAATGAATCTTCCACGGAATAGCATGTAAGAGTTATTTCTTTTGGCTTTATTGATTTGTTACAACATATTTGTCGCCAGTTTTGTATTTTTTATATTTCTAGCAAGTAGCATAATGCTTTTGACTTCATTGCTGGTTTGGAACTTGGGCATTTATGCTGCAACATTGATGATGAATTGTAACATAAGATCTAAAGATTGGAAATATGTGCTATCACTCAAGCACTTCTCTTCTTTAGATGCTTTAGTGTTGTATCATATGATTGCCTGTTTGCTTTGTTTTTTTAATATTGTTGTCTACATTGCATCAGGCTGGACACAACTATTTCAGGATCATCAAAACAAGAAAGCAATGAGGGCAGCCGTCTTTTCAAAGTAATGGCAAAATCCTTTTCAAAAAGGTGGCAAAGTGGAGAAATAAGCAACTTCCAGTACCTCATGCATCTCAACACCTTGGCAGGACGTGGATATAGTGATCTTACCCAATATCCAGTCTTTCCATGGGTCCTTGCAGATTATGAGAGTGAAAATCTTGATTTGTCTGACCCAAAAACATTCCGTAGGCTTGATAAACCAATGGGCTGTCAGACACCGGA
Organism: Medicago ruthenica; assembly: GCA_018208015.1. NCBI lineage: Eukaryota > Viridiplantae > Streptophyta > Magnoliopsida > Fabales > Fabaceae > Medicago > Medicago ruthenica. The sequence continues at coordinate 40,269,150 of CM031371.1, forward strand.
AGGTGAAGAGGAATTTATAAAAAGGTTGGTCCGTATGAATTGAGGTCAAGTTCTTGTCACATGTTTCAACTTGTCTTTTACTATATATTTTTTTTGACGAGAGAAAATTTAATGCATTTCATTTAAAATAAGAGTAGAGATACAATATGGAATTTGAATGAAAATACGGAAACTAGCATGACATGGAGCTACCCTAGCTAAACTATGAGCAACTTCATTGTCTTGTCTCCTAATAAACCTCACATCATTGGCTTGTTGGTGCCTACTGTCTTTTATTATATATGATGTGTTGTTTGCAATTATTACCTGGGGATTATTGGCAAAAATATTTAGCTGAGAATCTTGAAGCATGCCGATAAAATAAAATTTGTATACATTCACAAACCGAAAAAATTTATAAACAATAATATCGTGGAAGGAGGCATCAGAACAATTTTTGTATTTGCAGGAAACTTATGGTTTTGTACACTTACCGTGAGTTAATGTGTTTTCATTATATCATGGAAAAACTTGATATTGTAATCATGACACCTTATCTTGTAAGATACTTTACCTTCTGGTACATCTCATTTACTTTATCATTTTTTATTAGATATGATAGCTGGGATGATCCAGAAGTTCCAAAGTTTCATTATGGATCTCATTATTCTAGTGCTGGCATCGTCCTATTCTATCTCCTCCGTCTGCCGCCATTCAGTATTGAGAATCAAAAGCTTCAGGGCGGCCAGTTTGACCATGCTGATCGCCTTTTCAATAGTGTAAGGGATACTTGGTTAAGTGCCGCTGGGAAGGGAAACACATCTGATGTGAAGGAACTGATTCCAGAATTTTTTTATATGCCCGAGTTCTTGGAGAATCAATTCAATCTTGACTTGGGAGAGAAACAGTCCGGCGAGAAGGTTATACTAGTGCAGTATATTAATGCTAATTTAAGTCTTCAAGAACCAAAATGCAGGTTAAGTTACTAGTATATTTAATCACTTTAGTTTTTCTTTTAGGTTGGGGATGTTATGCTACCTCCGTGGGCGAAGGGTAGCGCTCGAGAGTTCATCAGTAAGCATAGGGAAGCTCTTGAATCTGATTTTGTCTCAGAAAATTTGCATCACTGGATAGACCTAATTTTTGGATACAAGCAGAGAGGGAAGGTGGGTATTTCATTTTGCTATACAGATACTTGTTCCCAATCTTGTTTGAATGATCTCGTAATTACTGAATCTAATTATTGTATTGCTTAGTTTTATATTTATTTTTATTGAATTTTTGCTCTTCAAAGACTTTATGTCAAGCAGAATTATTATTATTATTATTATTTTTGGATAAGAAGCAGAATTATTTTTCATTTGGTTGCAATAACAAAAAAGGCTTTCATTTTAAAAAGTAGTTATAATTTAAGTTTTTTTAGTAGCTTCACATAATCTGAAATCTGATTTGAATTTTATTCAAAAGCTTAAAACACCCTAAAAAAGTTTTAAAGCATTTTTATATTAAAAAGCTAAAACGTACTGATCCTGAATCCTTGCCCAAAACTTGTGTATATTTTATATTACAACACATGCATTTCCACATTTATTGATGATCCTGTCAAGAAATATGTTTTTGACAACCTCTCAAAAAAAAAGAATATTGTTTTTGACAGATGTGCTAATTTCACGCCCTTTCGATTCCAGAAATATTTCATCTCTTCTGTTCCTAATATCTACTTTCCTGTACAATGGGCAGGCTGCTGAGGAATCAGTCAATGTGTTCTATCATTATACTTATGAAGGGAGTGTAGACATAGATTCAGTTACAGATCCTGCCATGAAAGCATCCATTTTAGCACAAATTAATCATTTTGGTCAGACACCAAAGCAACTGTTCCTCAAAGCTCACGTGAAAAGGCGAACCGACAGAAAACTTCCTCCACATCCCCTTAAACATTCCAGTCATCTTGCTCCGCATGAGATCCGCAAAAGTTCTTCACCTATCACTCAAATTGTCACTCTCTACGATAAAATTCTCATCGCAGGAACTAACAATTTGCTTAAACCAAGAACATATACCAAATATGTTGCTTGGGGATTCCCTGATCGTAGCCTGCGATTTTTGAGCTATGAACAAGATAGACTTATTTCAACACATGAAAATTTACATGGAGGTCATCAAATTCAGTGTGCTGGTGTTAGCCATGATGGTCAGATTCTGGTTACTGGGGCAGATGACGGGCTTGTTAATGTTTGGAGAGTTAGTAAATTTGGGCCCCGTGCCTTACGTCGCTTGAAGTTGGAGAAGCCACTTTGTGGGCACACAGCCAAAATCACTTGCCTTCAAGTATGCCAGCCTTACATGCTTATTGTGAGTGGATCGGATGATTGCACAGTTATTATATGGGATCTGAGCTCGATGGCATTTGTACGGCAGCTCCCAGAATTCCCAGCACCAGTTTCAGCAATTTTTGTTAATGACTTGACTGGAGAGATTGTTACAGCAGCTGGTATTCTTCTGGCGGTTTGGAGTATCAATGGGGATTGCCTGTCAATGATCAACACATCACAACTGCCTTCTGACTCTATTCTCTCAGTGACGAGCAGTAGATTTTCTGATTGGCAGGAAACAAAGTGGTACGCAACAGGCCATCAGAGTGGTGCTGTCAAAGTGTGGCAAATGGTTCACTGCTCTGACCCAGATAGCTCTCTCAGCAAATCAGGTGCAGGTGGGTTCAGAGTGTTAAACCTTGGTGCAAAAGAGCCAGAATACAGATTGATCCTACGCAAGGTACTCAAGTTCCATAAGCATCCGGTTACTGCTCTTCATCTCACAATCGATCTGAAGCAGTTATTAAGTGGGGATTCAGGAGGGCATTTGCTTTCCTGGACACTGCCTGATGAGAGTCTGCGAGGTTCATTAAATCAGGGGTGAAGCCTGTGAATGATAATTAATTGTGCTGACTTTGGCTTTTGACCAGCCTTTATTGTTGAATCCTAACATTGGCTTCTGATGGATCTCAATTGTTGAAAGACGGGTTCGTGTTCCTAATTAGCGAAATTTACAAAAGAATGCTGGCCGGATTGAAACAGGGCAAACAAGGTTGACAAAGAAAAGATGAGACCACACCACATGCAGAGAGCTAACTAAGCTATATGCGTGAAGAGTACTATGTGTTCAATTGGTAGGTGAAGCATCAATCAGTGAAGAAAGCTGGGTGCTAAGTGGAAAAGGAGAAAGCAAATGTTGCCTGCGGTTTTGTATTTTTGGTGACTGGCGGACAATAATTTGATTTTGCCAAGAGAGATCTACTGTTCTTTCTTTGATGTACATATGTGAAGCAGCTTGTAATGTTGTGTATTTAAGTTGTATAGTAAAAAAGGCAAGTCGTGAATTGGAATGTGATAGAAATGATTGGCCTTATGAGAGGTATGGTTATGAGACAGTTGGTGGGATGAGTATAATATACTTTTAAGGGAAATTCTTTTTCCATAGTGACATTGGGGCATTTCTTTTAATGTGCCCCTAAAAGTAAAGAAAGAAACTAAAAGGTTATTTCCTTTGATTTTCACAATGTCTGAATATTTTCTCATTTTATTTGCCTGTTTTTTCTTTTCTTTAGGTGACGACATATATATTTCATTAAATGAAATCACAAGGGGAACTTCAATTAATCTATATAAATGAAAAAACAAATAGACAGGGAAAATCATATATTTTGGTCACTTGTTTGTTGTCTCACATTTGCAGTTCTAATGGTCTGCTATTTTTATTGACGAAAAATAATTTAGTCAATAGGAGAATACAATAACAACCAAATTTTATCCCACTAAGTGAGATCAGCTGCATGACAATGAGAGTATAATAGGAAATTTTTTGCTTTATCCCACTTGTCAACTCTTTTAAAAGTTCAAGACGAATAGTATGATAATCATCAACTACGTGTCATGTAGGCCTCCAATTGCATGAAATCCATAATGTCTATCAACTAAGGATTTCATGAGATGTTGCATTTCTGATCTTGGACCCTGATAGATTGTCTATACATGTGAAGTACATTATAAATATGTTTGATTGTAGTTGCACATTGATAATTTATTTTCTTTAAAATGGTCAAAATAGTTATTGGAAGGATCGTTGCATTTGTCAACTAACGAAGGAGCCTATTCTTTTCCGATCTCAGACGTCCAACAATTTTATGTGTTGGAAATCCCGCCCCGAGCATGAGGGGGTGTGTTGGTAATCCCACCTTAATTGCGATCTGCCCCTAGTTGCCTTATGTTGGCTTGTCTTTGAGGGGGTGGATTTAGTCCCACATCGGTTAGATAGGAAGCTTGATCAGAGTTTATAAAGAGGAGGCACTCCTCACCTTACAAGCCAGTTTAGTAAGGATGAATTAGACCCCAAATTTCAACATGGTATCAGAGCCTATCCAAGATCTACCGTTGTCGGGATTCCGCATTGCCACGCTTCATGCCCATTAGGCCTGAGCGTGAGGGGGTGTGTTGGAAGCTTGATCAGAGTTTATAAAGAGGAGGCACTCCTCACCTTACAAGCCGGTTTTGTAAGGAAGAGTTAGGCCCCAAATTTCAACATTATGTCCTTGCAACACTTCAACCATCTCATGGTTGTATTTTCCGTCCCCAACTTTAAGGATCTAATCATTGACACTCAACAAATAACCTCTTGATTAAAACAGACACTCACATTTCACTGAACCAACTATTTTATGCTTAGGCAACTTCTTGCACTCGGTATAGGAACATTCTCTTTCGTATATCAATGCAACAAATGTTTTTCTGTCATTTTCTCCATTATTTGATATTCCAATAACAACAGTAAATCCTATATTCCTTGCTTCTTCTCAAACCCACCCCAACAACTCGTCTCGTGATGTAAACTTTCTTTTAGTAGTAAAATGTATCCAATGATCAATAGAATGATTAACAATTGGAGGTGGCACCTCGACTTTGGCAATGATAGAAGGATTCTCAACTTGAGGTGCAACCTCCACTTTCGCAACGCCGGAAGGATTCTCAACTAGAGATTGAGGAGCCTCGACTTTGGGATTGACAGAAGCATTCTCCACTTGAGTTACAACCTCCACTTTGACATTTTGAAAAGGATTCTCAACTAGAGGTGGAGGAACCTCGACTTTGGCATTGACAAGATCATCTAAAATTGAGATGAAACGGTTGGCAACACAACTATAGGTGTAATGTCAGATGTCAAACTAGAGGGGGTATCAATGGAGGCATCCATAGCTGAAACAATGCAAACTGTAGTAAAAAAAAATTGGACTGTTTTTGTATTAGTAGGTTTCGTTATATAATTCGAACTGGGTTGTACATATTTTTGGGTTATATAATATGAGCTCCGCCAGTACATATTTGGTGATGTGAATCAAAGGAAAAACACATACAAATTGAATGAAGAAGATTTTATAATCATATTGCCTTTGCATTCCGACCAAAATAGTGTATGAAGTCCCTTGATGATTGGACTGTGTTTTGAAATCACGTTTCCGCAAAATATTGGGTGTTTTGGGAGGCGTATGGAGTGGTAAGTGAGAAAAACGGTGAAATTCTGTCAGGTTATGGGAAATATATATAGGTGAGTTTCAAACTCTATAATCTGAAGGCTGTGAAACACAATACGTATTATATAATTCGAACTGCGATTTTTTGCAAAAAAAAAAAAGGGACTACCAGGCCAGAGGAGAGGTTCAAAATGAAGAAACACACATTTTCGTCAAATTAAAGGGCGTGCGAGAAACGCGGAGATGAGAAAAAAATCATCTTTCAATTATCCAAACATCTGACATACCAAAAAAACTTGGCATACCAAAAGACAAAAAAATCATACAAAAAGAAATCGAAAAAAAACCTGGCATACCAAAAGACTAGGAATCATACAAAATGGAAAAAAAAAACAATAATCGGACAAAGAAATCTCTAGACTTTTGAAGAGTTTGATAGATTAAAAGAAGAAGAAAAAACTTGGCATGGAACAGATGACAGCATACCAGGGTTTGGAAGCCAATGATAAAATCTCAAGGTTTGTGTGAGATTGTTGGATGCACCGAAGGAGCCAAAGATAATACCTTTTTTAAAATAAAAAAATTGTTTTGATTGTTTTTTTTTTTTTAAAGTTAGGTAATTTTATAAAGGCTAAATTATAATTTTGGTGCTTTAAGCTATTTTTGGATTTCGCTTTAATCTTTTAAGTCTTTTCTCTTTTATTTTGGTCCTTTAAGTTACAAACTATATATAATTTGGTCCCTTAAATTTTTTTCGTTTCGTTTTGGTCCCTTAAGTTTTAAACGTTAAACACTTTAGTCTCTTAACTTACAAATATTAAGATATTCCAGTTTTAATATAATGGACTAAAATGTCTAAAGTTTATAACTTAAAGATCAAAATATCTAATATTTGTATGTTCATTAATCAAGTGGAATAAACAAAATTAAAGATTAAATTGTCAAACATTTGTAAGTTAAGGGATCAAAATAAAAGAAAAAAACGGAAGAGACCAAAATAAACCTAAGAAAAAGTGAATGAATTATTTATATGGTTAAATATGTTTTTGATCCCTATAAATATGCAAACTTTTCGTTTTAGTTCCCCTAAATTTTTTGTTAGACTTTTAGTCCCCAAAAGTTTTTCATCACCACTTTTGGTTCATACTTTTTAGTCAACTCATGTCTAACCTTTATATTTTTTAATGAAATTTTCTAGAAATGGGTAGAATATTATAACAATGTCTAAACTTGAATTGGATGAGAGTAGTATTTATATCTTTAATTAAAAAGTCTCACAAAATTCACTTCATCCAAAAATCCATCAAAATCTACATGCTTTTGAATATCAAAATACATTTTATAGCCGATGAGAAATTTAATTGAATGCCAACGGATTTCTTTGCTTTGAATTTTTTTTATTGTCTTAATTGAATACCTTAAGATTTGTTTGTACAATATCTTATAAAAATCTTGATTGAATACCAGTTTTATTAGACATCATTATTACTCACTCTGTCCAAAATTATAAGACTATTTTCAAAAAAAATGTTTGTCCCTATTATAAGACTCATTACAAATTTCTAGATATTTTTATTACTCTTTTTCCAAACACATCCCTTATTAATACTATCAATTTATCTTAGAATATGAAAAATAATATTGAATAAATTTATATACAAAGGATAATTTAGTAATTGTCACACACGTTTCAGACAAATTTATTAATTCAACAGCTTTTTGTAATGTTTGTGATTTTTATAAACTATCTACTAACAATATATAAAAGTCGAAGTACATCAAAATTTTATAATCGTCCTTATTAAAACTCATGATCTCCTTAATTTTATGTGCATAATGGTCATTGTGCAAAATTTAATTTATTTATTTTTAAAAAATTAATTACGGATAATGCTTATCACACGTGTAACCAATTTCCACAAATAACTATAAAACTAATTTATTTGTTTTTTTAAAAATTAATTATGGATAATGGTTATATCTACTAACATGTACTAATCTACTAACAATATATATAAAAATCAAAGTACAACAAAATTTCACAATTGTTCTTATTAAAACTCATTATCTCCTTAATTTTATGTGCATAATGGTCATTTTGCAAAATTTAATTTATTTATTTTTTAAAAAATTAATTACGGAGAATGTTCATCATAAGTGTAAGCAATTTCCACGTCTACTAACAATATATAAAAATCAAAGTACAACAAAATTTCATAATCGTCCTTATTAAAATTCATTATCTCCTTAATTTTATGTGATAATGGTCATTTTGCAAAATTTAATTTATTTGTTTTTGAAAAAAAATAATTACCGATAATGCTCATATCAAGTGTAAGCAATTTCCACGGATAACTATGAAACTAATTTATTTGTTTTTTAAAAAATTAATTACGGATAATTTTCATATTTACTAACATCTACCAACAATATATAAAAATCAAAGTACAACAAAATTTCATAATCGTACTTATTAAAACTCATGATCTCTTTAATGTCGATATTTTGAAAATAGTCGCGAGGTTTCAAAATTTTATCATATCGACTATCACGTATCGGTACATAAAAATTTTCTTCTGCATATATAAGCATATAAAACCCTCAACGAGTGCGGTTTAAATATTTAACATTGTTTTAAATATAACATAAAAATGTATTTAATAGACACACTACATTAATGTTGATATTTTGAAAATAGTCACGAGTTTCCAAAATTTTACCATATCGACTTTCTCATACATGTATATAAAAATTTGTTTATTTAGATAATACTACATAAAATCTGCAGCGGGTGCGGTGCAAACATTGAACAGTGTTTTGCATATAAAATAAAAAAATTATTTAATAGAAACACTACATTAATTTTGATTTTGAAAATAGTCACGAGTTTTCAAAATTTTATCATATCGACTTTCTCATATATGTATATACAAATTTGTTTCTGCAGATATAAATATTTAAAATCTGCAACGGGAGCGGTGCAAACATTGAACAGTGTTTTGCATATAAAATAAAATTTAATCATTAGAAACACTGCATTAATGTTGATATTTTGAAAATAGTCACGAGTTTTCAAAATTTTATCATATCGACTATCACATATCGATACATACAAATTTTCTTCTGCATATATAAGCATATAAATCCCTCAACGAGTACGATTTAAATATTTAACAGTCTTTTAAATATAAAATAAAAATTTATTTAATACACACATTACATTAATGTTGATATTTTGCAAATAGTCATGTGTTTCCAAAATTTTATCATATCGACTTTCTCATACATGTATATAAAAATTTGTTTATTTAGATATTAGTACATAAAATATGCAGCGGGTGCGGTGCAAACATTGAACAATGTTTTGCATATAAAATAAAAAAGTTATTTAATAGAAACACTACATTAATTTTTATTTTGAAAATAGTCATGAGTTTTTAAAATTTTATCATATCGACTTTCTCATATATGTATATAAAAATTTGTTTATGCAGATATAAGTACATAAAATCTGCAATGGGTGCGGTGCAAACATTGAATAGTCTTTTGCATATAAAATAAAAAGTTATTTAATACAAACACTACATTAGTTTTGATTTTGAAAATAGTTACGAGTTTTCAAAAGTTTATGTACATAAAAATTTGTTTTCGCATATATAAGCAAATAAAATTCATAACTGGCGTGACTCAACTATTTAACAAATTTTTGTTTATATAAGAGAAAAAAATTTAATAGAAACATTAAATTAATATTCATAATTTTTATTTAATATCTATAAACATTCTACAATATTAATAATTTAATTATTTTTTATATAATTATCGCAATGTTACGTGACCGTGCGAAAAATACAGGTCTTTTACTAGTTCTTAATAAAAAGTGATGGATAGTTTAAAATCCCAATCCAATAAGATCACTAAAACCAGGTCAATTTTAACCATCGTTCTTATCCATGTCATGTTGGTTCTACTAACTTCACCTTGATTCAAATTCCTTGCAAAATATCACAAAATCTATAACCTTTGCATGAGATATTTATCCCATCTTCGTCCATGCACCACCACAACTCACACTACAATGCTCACTTCAACACTTCCCCTAAACCACACTCTTCCCACCTTCTCTCACAGACCCATTTCCCTCAAAGAAGCTTTTCAATCCTTAACCCATTTTTTCACTGACCCATTACCCCCAACAACTCGTTTCCCTCTTCAACAAGCCTATTCTCAAGCTCTTGAACTATGCGCTTCCCAAAAAGCTCTCCCTCAAGGCCAACAGTTACATGCCCATTTTCTCAAAACACAAAATTATCTTGATTCTGTGTTCCTTGACACCAAATTTGTACACATGTATGGAAAATGTGGCTCTTTTCATGATGCAGTCAAAGTGTTTGATAAAATGTCTCAACGAACAATTTTCACTTGGAATGCGATGATTGGCGCGTGTGTGTCAGCAGGGAGATATCTTGAGGCGATTGAATTGTATAAAGAGATGCGGGATTTTGGCGTGTCGGTTGATGCGTTTACTTTTCCTTGTGTGCTTAAAGCGTGTGGCGCTCTTAAGGAGAGGCGTCTGGGGTGTGAGATTCATGGTATTGCTGTTAAGTGTGGATATGGTGGTTTTGTTTTTGTTTGTAATGCGCTTATTGCCATGTATGCTAAATGTGGCGATCTTGGTGGGGCGAGGATGTTGTTTGATATTGGTTTGATGGAGAAAGATGATCCCATATCGTGGAATTCGATTATTTCTGCACATGTTGGTGAGGGCGAGTGCTTTGAGGCATTGTCACTGTTTAGAAGAATGCAGGAGGTTGGTGTTGAGAGCAATACTTACACTTTCGTTTCGGCTCTTCAAGCTTGTGAAGATCCAATCTTTATTAAAATGGGTAGGGGGATACATGCTGTTGTTTTGAAATCTAGCCATTTTACTGATGTGTATGTTTCCAATGCTTTGATTGCTATGTATGCAAATTGTGGTCAAATGGAAGATGCTGAAAGAGTTTTTAAAAGTATGCTTTGTAAGGATTGTGTATCCTGGAATACATTGCTTTCGGGTATGGTGCAAAATGATATGTATAGTGATGCTATAAACCACTTTCAGGATATGCAGGATTCAGGTCAAAAGCCTGATCAGGTGTCAGTGCTAAACATGATCGCAGCATCGGGCAGATCGGCGAATTTATTGACGGGCATGGAAGTTCATGCTTATGCAATAAGAAATGGAATAGATTCTAATATGCATATTGCGAACTCCCTGATAGATATGTATGGGAAGTGTTGTTGTGTGAAATATATGGGCAGCGCTTTTGAGTATATGCCCGAGAAGGACTTGATTTCTTGGACTACAATTATTGCTGGCTATGCACAAAATGAATGCCACCTGGATGCCTTAAATTTGTTGAGGAGGGTCCAGTTAGAAAAGATGGATGTTGATCCTATGATGATTGGAAGCATTTTGCTGGCTTGTAGTGGGTTGAAATCTGAAAAGCTCATCAAAGAAATTCATGGTTACATTTTGAAAGGAGGTTTAGCTGATATTTTGATACAAAATGCCATTGTCAATGTATACGGAGAAGTTGCGCTCGTAGATTATGCAAGACATGCCTTTGAATCAATTAACTCCAAAGATATTGTGTCTTGGACGAGTATGATTACTTGTTGTGTTCATAATGGACTTGCAATTGAAGCTCTTGAACTTTTCAACTCTCTGATAAAAACTAATATTGAACCTGATTTGATAACTCTTGTCAGCGTACTCTCTGCGGCTGCTGCTTTATCTTCATTGAAGAAAGGGAAGGAGATTCACGGATTTCTGATTAGGAAGGGTTTCTTCTTGGAGGGATCGATTGCTAACTCCCTGGTGGACATGTATGCTCGCTGTGGAACCATGGAGAATGCAAGAAATATATTCAATCATGTAAAACAAAGAGATCTAATTTTGTGGACTTCTATGATTAATGCAAATGGAATGCATGGATGTGGAAAGGCCGCCATTGATTTATTCAGCAAAATGACTGATGAAAATGTTCTTCCTGATCATATTACCTTCTTGGCTTTATTATATGCTTGCAGCCATTCAGGGTTAGTTGTTGAAGGCAAGCGACTTTTTGAAATTATGAAAAATGAATATCAATTGGAGCCCTGGCCAGAGCATTATGCTTGCCTGGTTGACCTCCTGGCTCGATCCAATTCTCTTGAAGAGGCTTACCATTTTGTGAGAAACATGCCTATCGAACCTTCTGCTGAAGTCTGGTGTGCTCTTCTTGGGGCTTGTCGTATTCATTCTGACAATGATTTAGGAGAGGTTGTTGCAAAGAAGCTCTTACAATTAAATACAGAAAATTCAGGAAATTATGTACTGGTATCGAACACTTTTGCGGCAGATGGAAGATGGAATGATGTGGAAGAAGTAAGGTCGAGAATGAAGGGAAATAAATTGAAGAAGAAACCAGGATGCAGTTGGATTGAGGTTGAGAATAAGATTCACACCTTCATGGCAAGGGACAAGTCTCATCCACAATGTAATGACATTTATCTAAAATTGGCCCAGCTTACAAAACTTTTGAAAGAAAAAGGAGGCTATAGGGCTCAAACGAAATTGGTATTCCACGATGTTTGTGAAGAAGAAAAAACACAGATACTATATGGACATAGTGAAAGGTTGGCACTTGGTTATGGTCTGCTTGTTACTTCGCAGGGTACCTGTCTTCGGATCACAAAGAACCTTCGAATTTGTGATGATTGCCATGCATTCTTTAAGATTGCGTCTGAAGTTTCCCAACGGACCCTTGTTGTGAGGGATGCCAGCAGGTTCCATCATTTTGAAAGAGGGCTCTGTTCATGTGGAGATTTCTGGTGACCACTTTGATTACACACACACACCAGCTTTTCTGGTTCCTTTCTGTTGCTGGTAGTCATCAAATCGCTCTTCTTAGTGTCTCTTCATGACATGTTACGGACAGAGCATGAGAACTTGTACAAAAAGGGTAAACAGAGCTCGGCAATTCTCAGAAGTTAGTAATATACTTTAGGATTGTAGCCATAGCCCATTGGTTTGAGATGGAAAAAAATAGGCTGAAGCAGCGATGCTTTGGAAACTAAATGATTCAATCTCCAAATTTTGGAATTTTGGCTCATGTTAATGACAAGATGAGATCTTTGCACATGCACATTTCGAGTACATGTATGTAATTTGATTTGTGTAGTTTCATTTGAAGCCTTGGTTCTTATTATTTAAAACTTGTGTATATTTTATATTACAACACATGCATTTCCACATTTATTGATGATCCTGTCAAGAAATATGTTTTTGACAACCTCTCAAAAAAAAGAATATTGTTTTTGACAGATGTGCTAATTTCACGCCCTTTCGATTCCAGAAATATTTCATCTCTTCTGTTCCTAATATCTACTTTCCTGTACAATGGGCAGGCTGCTGAGGAATCAGTCAATGTGTTCTATCATTATACTTATGAAGGGAGTGTAGACATAGATTCAGTTACAGATCCTGCCATGAAAGCATCCATTTTAGCACAAATTAATCATTTTGGTCAGACACCAAAGCAACTGTTCCTCAAAGCTCACGTGAAAAGGCGAACCGACAGAAAACTTCCTCCACATCCCCTTAAACATTCCAGTCATCTTGCTCCGCATGAGATCCGCAAAAGTTCTTCACCTATCACTCAAATTGTCACTCTCTACGATAAAATTCTCATCGCAGGAACTAACAATTTGCTTAAACCAAGAACATATACCAAATATGTTGCTTGGGGATTCCCTGATCGTAGCCTGCGATTTTTGAGCTATGAACAAGATAGACTTATTTCAACACATGAAAATTTACATGGAGGTCATCAAATTCAGTGTGCTGGTGTTAGCCATGATGGTCAGATTCTGGTTACTGGGGCAGATGACGGGCTTGTTAATGTTTGGAGAGTTAGTAAATTTGGGCCCCGTGCCTTACGTCGCTTGAAGTTGGAGAAGCCACTTTGTGGGCACACAGCCAAAATCACTTGCCTTCAAGTATGCCAGCCTTACATGCTTATTGTGAGTGGATCGGATGATTGCACAGTTATTATATGGGATCTGAGCTCGATGGCATTTGTACGGCAGCTCCCAGAATTCCCAGCACCAGTTTCAGCAATTTTTGTTAATGACTTGACTGGAGAGATTGTTACAGCAGCTGGTATTCTTCTGGCGGTTTGGAGTATCAATGGGGATTGCCTGTCAATGATCAACACATCACAACTGCCTTCTGACTCTATTCTCTCAGTGACGAGCAGTAGATTTTCTGATTGGCAGGAAACAAAGTGGTACGCAACAGGCCATCAGAGTGGTGCTGTCAAAGTGTGGCAAATGGTTCACTGCTCTGACCCAGATAGCTCTCTCAGCAAATCAGGTGCAGGTGGGTTCAGAGTGTTAAACCTTGGTGCAAAAGAGCCAGAATACAGATTGATCCTACGCAAGGTACTCAAGTTCCATAAGCATCCGGTTACTGCTCTTCATCTCACAATCGATCTGAAGCAGTTATTAAGTGGGGATTCAGGAGGGCATTTGCTTTCCTGGACACTGCCTGATGAGAGTCTGCGAGGTTCATTAAATCAGGGGTGAAGCCTGTGAATGATAATTAATTGTGCTGACTTTGGCTTTTGACCAGCCTTTATTGTTGAATCCTAACATTGGCTTCTGATGGATCTCAATTGTTGAAAGACGGGTTCGTGTTCCTAATTAGCGAAATTTACAAAAGAATGCTGGCCGGATTGAAACAGGGCAAACAAGGTTGACAAAGAAAAGATGAGACCACACCACATGCAGAGAGCTAACTAAGCTATATGCGTGAAGAGTACTATGTGTTCAATTGGTAGGTGAAGCATCAATCAGTGAAGAAAGCTGGGTGCTAAGTGGAAAAGGAGAAAGCAAATGTTGCCTGCGGTTTTGTATTTTTGGTGACTGGCGGACAATATTTTGATTTTGCCAAGAGAGATCTACTGTTCTTTCTTTGATGTACATATGTGAAGCAGCTTGTAATGTTGTGTATTTAAGTTGTATAGTAAAAAAGGCAAGTCGTGAATTGGAATGTGATAGAAATGATTGGCCTTATGAGAGGTATGGTTATGAGACAGTTGGTGGGATGAGTATAATATACTTTTAAGGGAAATTCTTTTTCCATAGTGACATTGGGGCATTTCTTTTAATGTGCCCCTAAAAGTAAAGAAAGAAACTAAAAGGTTATTTCCTTTGATTTTCACAATGTCTGAATATTTTCTCATTTTATTTGCCTGTTTTTTCTTTTCTTTAGGTGACGACATATATATTTCATTAAATGAAATCACAAGGGGAACTTCAATTAATCTATATAAATGAAAAAACAAATAGACAGGGAAAATCATATATTTTGGTCACTTGTTTGTTGTCTCACATTTGCAGTTCTAATGGTCTGCTATTTTTATTGACGAAAAATAATTTAGTCAATAGGAGAATACAATAACAACCAAATTTTATCCCACTAAGTGAGATCAGCTGCATGACAATGAGAGTATAATAGGAAATTTTTTGCTTTATCCCACTTGTCAACTCTTTTAAAAGTTCAAGACGAATAGTATGATAATATCTCTCTTGCACCATTTATGGAGATGAATATGAGCAAGATTGGGCATGCTGCCATTCAGGTTTCGTTGGGTGAAAGATCATGGCCTCCGGCTGCTGGTTATTCATTTGTTTGTTGGTTCCAGTTTCAAAATTTTTTGAAGTCACCATCAAAAGATACCGACCCTTCTAAAGTTGTCCCTTCCAAGAAGCGCTCTGTCCCAAATGAACTGCAGGAGAGACAAGTCTTAAGGATTTTTTCTGTTGGTGCTACTAATAATGATGATGCAACCTATGCTGAACTTTATCTCCAGGAGGATGGCATTCTTACTCTTGCAACCAACAATTCTTCCGTCTTATCATTTTCTGGTTTAGAACTGGAGGAAGGAAGGTGGCATCACCTTGCAGTCATTCACAGCAAACCAAATGCCCTTGCTGGACTGTTTCAAGCTAGTGTTGCATATGTTTATCTAAATGGGAAGTTAAGGCACACTGGGAAGTTAGGATATTCACCCTCTCCACCTGGTAAACCATTGCAAGTCACAATTGGGACATCAGTTAACAACACGAGAGTTAGTTACTTAGCATGGAAACTACGCTCTTGCTATCTTTTTGAGGAAGTGCTTACACCCGGCTGTATCTGTTTCATGTATATACTTGGTAGAGGATATAGAGGGCTTTTTCAGGACACAGATCTTCTACAATTTGTACCTAACCAGGCCTGTGGTGGTGGTAGTATGGCCATATTAGATTCTTTAGACGCTGATTTGACTTTGGTTGCTAATGGTCAGAGAGTGGATGCTACTAGCAAGCAGGGAGACCTAAAGGCAGATGGAAGTGGAATTGTCTGGGATTTGGAGAGACTTGGAAACCTTTTTTTACAGCTTTCAGGGAAGAAACTCATTTTTGCCTTTGATGGAACTTCTACAGAATTTATTCGATCTTCAGTATAAGTGTATCAGATAGAATAACATTGTTTAGCTTGTAATCAGGTTAGTCTTGTATAAGCCAGCTGTTTACAGCTGGCATCTGTGTTGTCCTGTAATTGACAAGTGTCAGTCTGAGATAGGGTAACCTGCTATAGCAGGTGCTCACCCAGCTTCTTATATAAAGCTGGTTGTAACAGTATTATTCAATTGAATAAAAAAAACCAAAATTGAGATAAAGTTTGTTACAATATTCTCTCTCTGATTCTCCAAATTTAATATGGTATCAAATTAACCTTTGATCCATGGCGACCTCTCTGATTCCCACCCCACCGCCTTCGCCGCCGCTGACGGCCGCTGCGACGCCTTCTCCGGTGGTTACGCAAGCTGTTCCGCTTCGTTCTCTTGTTGAAGACGATGCTTCGATACGTTCTAACTTCGTCTTCTCCCTGAAAATTTCTGAGAAGCTCAACGAGAAGAACTTCCTCGTATGGCGTCAACAGGTTGAACCGTACATCAACGCGCACAATCTTGATGATTTTCTTGTTGCGCCGATCGTTCCACCGCGTTTTCTCACTGTGCAAGATCGCGCCTCTGGAACGCTTAATCCTGAGTTCCGTCAATGGCGTCTCAAGGATCAGATGCTTCTGTCCTGGCTTCAATCTACGCTTTCCAGTGAGATTCTTGCGCGTGTTGTTGGTGGTTTGCATGCGTCTGAACTCTGGGAAAAGCTTGTGACCTACGTTCACAAACAGATGCGTGCCAAGGCCAGACAGTTACGTGTAGAATTGCGTTCCACTTCTCTTGATAATCGTACAGTACAGGAGTATCTCCTTCGCATTCGCAATCTTATTGATAATCTTGCTTCCATTGGTGATCCTATTCCTATAAATCCGCATTTAGATGTCATTTTAGAAGGTTTACCACATGAATATAATCCAGTTATCTTTGTTGTTGAAAGTAAATTTGAGGTTATTGATATTGATGAAGTTGAATCTCTGTTGATTGCTCATGAGACTCGTCTTGATAAATTCAAGAAGAAAACTATTGATGATGATGCCTCTTTGAATCTGACTCATACTCCAGCCTCTGGCTCTCAGTCTCCAATTGATTCACTTGTGCCTTCATCCTCTGTCAACAACACTGTAGATCCTGATTCCTCTAATTTCACTCCTAATTTTGGCTCCTTTCGTGGTAGAGGAGGACGTATTGGCAGAGGACGTGGTAGAGGGGGACGTTTTTCCAATGTTCAGTGCCAAGTCTGTTTCAAATTTGGACATCTCGCTTCTACTTGTTGGCATAGATTCAATCAGCAGTTTCAAGCACATATTCCTTCTAATTTTCAAGGTTTTATGTCCACTTCTGGTGATTCTTCTCATGTTTTTAACTCTGGGATGTCAGGTTATGGACCCAATTCTGCTGGTTATGGTGCTTCTTCTCCTAGCTTTGGTGCACATCTTGCTGGTTTCAATCCCTTGCAGCAATGGATTCGTCCCCCACCTCAACAGAGACAACCTGCAATTCAGTTTACTCAACCTAGTGCTATGATCACCAATGCTCCATCTACCAGTGGTTCTTCTAATGCCTCCACTGCTTGGTTTCCTGATTCTGGCGCATCCTTTCATGTAACTGGAGATGCTAGGAACATCCAAGACTCCTTCTCTTTTGATGGACCTGAGCAAATTTTCATTGGGAATGGCCAAGGTTTGGATATACATTCTTCTGGTTCTAGTGTGTTTCCCTCCCCTCTTAAACCACAAATCACACTTACACTAAATAAACTGTTGCATGTTCCTTCCATTACCAAAAACCTAATTAGTGTTAGTCAGTTTGCAAAAGATAATTCTGTCTTCTTTGAGTTTCATTCTGACCATTGTCTTGTTAAATCTCAGGCCACTAAAGAGGTGCTTCTGCGTGGTCAAGTTGGTCCAAATGGTCTCTATACCTTCCCAAGTGTCTCTCTTCAGTCTGCTAAGTCTTCATTGTCTTTACCTTCTTCAAATACTGCATCTGTTTGCACTCTTAATACTAGTTCTAGCACATGTAACAGTTCCTCTTCTAGTTCACAATACTTGTGGCACTTAAGATTAGGCCATCCTAATACTCACACACTAAAGCTTGCTTTACAACATTGTAATATACCCATTATTAATAAAGAAAAAGATGGTTCTACCTTTTGCACTGCTTGCTGTATGGGTAAAGCTCATAGATTGCATTCACCAGCTTCTGAAACAGTTTATACTCATCCTCTTCAGCTTGTCTTTAGTGATCTTTGGGGTCCCTCACCTACTGTTTCATCACTTGGTTATAATTACTATATTACTTTTGTTGATGCCTTCTCTAGGTTCACCTGGATTTACCTCTTAAAAGCCAAGTCTGATGCCTTTACCATCTTTAAACAGTTCAAAGCCATGGCAGAACTTCAATTAGGACACTCTCTTAAGGCTTTGCAAACTTATTGGGGAGGGGAGTACAAACCTTTCACTCAATACCTTACTACTCTAGGGATCACTCATAGACTCATTTGTCCCCACACTCATCACCAAAATGGTGTTGTTGAGAGAAAACACAGGCATATAGTTGACCTTGGTTTCACTTTACTCACTCAAGCTTCTCTTCCCTTAACATATTAGGATCATGCTTTCCTTACTTTTGTTTTTCTCATAAATAGACTTCCCACAGCCTCTCTCCAATTCCATATTCCCTATCAAGTTTTATATCACCAACCACCTGACTATAATTTTTTAAAGGTTTTTGGTTGTGTCTGTTTTCCTTTATTCAGACCTTACAATGCACATAAGTTTGACTTTAGATCCCATGAGTGTGTTTTTCTGGGTTATTCCTCCTCTCATAAGGGGTACAAATGCTTATCTCCAAGTGGTCGTATATTCATTTCAAAGGATGTGCTTTTTAATGAATTCAGGTTTCCTTATCCTGATCTGTTTACTACTGCTCCCTATGATCCTCTCAAACCTATTAGAGATGTCTCCTTATCCTCCCTTCCTCTACACAATCCCACTGTCAGCTCTTCACAGTCCATTCCAACAATAATCTCCCCATCTCCATCTCCTCTGCCTCCTCAACCTAATCTTTCCTCACCTACTGAGTCTTCCCCTGACCCTGCTACTTTGTCTTCTGCTGCCTGTTCCCAGCAGTCTGCTCCCTCTCAGTCTGGTTCTGTGATATCTTCTTCTCCTCCCCCTAACAACACTCTCCCTGTTAATACTCATCCCATGCAAACACGCTCCAAATCTGGTATTGTTCTTCCTCGTGTCCATCCCACCCTTTTACTCACACACACAGAACCAAAGAATGTTAAACAAGCTCTGGCAGACCCCCAATGGAATGCTGCTATGCAGGAAGAGTTTAATGCTCTTCAGAAAAATAATACCTGGTCACTTGTTGCTCTACCACCTAATAGGCAAGTAATTAGCTGTAAATGGGTGTTTATAGTCAAAGAGAACTCTGATGGTACTGTTAATCGATACAAGGCACGTTTAGTTGCCAAAGGCTTTCACCAGCTTCAAGGCTTTGATTTTACTGAGACTTTCTCTCCAGTTGTTAAGCCTATTACCATCATATTGATTCTCACTCTTGCTCTGTCATACAAGTGGCCTCTTCAACAGCTGGATGTCAACAATGCCTTCTTAAATGGTATCCTTGAGGAGGAAGTGTATATGCAGCAACCTCAAGGTTTTGAAAGTGGTGACCCTCACCTAGTTTGGAAACTTCACAAGGCCTTGTATGGTCTAAAACAGGCACATAGGCAGTGGTTTGACCGGTTGACAACAACTGTAATTCAGTTTGGGTTTCATGCCAGCAAATGTGATCCTTCCTTATTCACATATGCCAAGCAGAAGCAGGTGGTCTATCTCCTTATGTATGTTGATGATATTATCATCACTGGGAGCTCTGCCTCTCTTGTTACTTCTCTGGTTAACAAACTGGATTTTGTTTTTAGTCTGAAACATCTTGGCACTTTAGACTACTTTCTTGGCATAGAAGTTAACCACCTCTCTGACAACACCTTGCTGCTCACTCAGAGCAAGTACATTAAGGATCTCCTCTCCAAAACCAATATGCTTGACTGTAACTCCATTAATACTCCCATGATGTCCAGCTGCAAACTGTCCAAACATGGTTCAGATCTGTTTCATGATACCTCCCTATATAGATCTGTTGTTGGCTATCTTCAATATGTCACTATTACCAGGCCAAAAATTGCATATTCTGTCAACAAGGTTTGTCAATTTATGTCTCATCCCCTTGAAACTCATTGGATTGCTGTCAAAAGAATCCTCAGGTACCTAAAAGGTACTCTCCACTATAGCCTAAAATTGCATCCTGCTCCTACTCACAAGCCTCTTTCTCTTCAAGTGTTTTGTGATGCTGACTGGGCAGCAGATCCTGATGATAGACGATCAACCTCTGGGGCTACCATATTCTTTGGTCCTAATCTCATTTCCTGGTGGTCCAGAAAGCAACCAGTTGTAGCCAGATCTAGCACAGAAGCAGAGTACAGGGCCTTAGCTCAGGCTACTGCTGATATTCTTTGGGTTCAGACATTGTTGAAGGAACTCACTGTTCCCTTCTCACCTCCTGTTGTTCTCTGTGACAATCAATCAACAGTTTTACTGGCTCACAATCCTATTTTACACTCCCGGACCAAACATATGGAAATTGACCTTTTCTTTGTTAGAGAAAGAGTTCTGGCCAAGCAACTATCTGTTGTTCATATCCCTGGAAGAGATCAGTGGGCTGACATTTTCACCAAGCCTCTCTCTACAGCTAAGTTCCTTTTGATGCGCTCCAAACTCAATGTTGCTGAAGCCCCACATTGAGTTTGAGGGGGTGTATAAGTGTATCAGATATAATAGCATTGTTTAGCTTGTAATCAGGTTAGTCTTGTATAAGCCAGCTGTTTACAGCTGGCATCTGTGCTGTCCTGTAACTGACAATTGTCAATCTGAGATAGGGTAACCTGCTATAGTAGGTACTCACCCAGCTTCTTATATAAAGCTGGTTGTAACAATATTATTCAATTGAATAAAAAAAAAACCAAAATTGAGATAAAGTTTGTTACAATATTCTCTCTCTGATTCTCCAAATTTAATATTCAGGTAGTTTTTCAGTGCTCAATTTGGTTGATCCTATGTCAGCTGCCGCGTCCCCTATTGGAGGTGCGTAACTAAATTTATGAAGCTACATCTTTTGTTTCTTTTTCCAGTAGGAATTTGTTTCTTCAATTAGTTTTATTGACATTTTTGGAGTTGCAGGTATTCCACGTTTTGGACGTCTCTGTGGAGATACTTACATCTGCAAGCAAGATGTAATTGGTGGGATGGAACTTGTCCTCGCTCTTATTGAAGTTGCAGAAACTAGAGATATGCTGCATGTGGCTCTGACTCTACTTGCCTATGCACTTCACCAAAATCATCAAAATCTTAAGGACATGCAAACATATAGGGGATACCACCTGCTTGCGCTTTTTTTGCGTCGTAGAATGTCATTATTCGACATGCTCCTGTGAAGAAGTTTGAACATCAAAGTTCAAGTTCAAGGGCATACATTTTATCGAAAAGAAAGATGAATAGATGGCACAAAAGTTTTGATTCATATTTGTGATCAATCTGGATTTGAAAAAGTAGTTTACTGATGATTCTTCTCTCATTCATCCTCAGCTCATTAGAACACATTTGGTAGCAAATAAATTGTCCTCCACAATATGCTTTTTTTTATAGTTGATCCTTAGAGACACATTATCTGATAACAATTGTTACTGTTAAAGGCAGGCTCTCCCTTGAAGGATTAGCTCCAAGGTGTTCGTTTCTTTAATTGTGCATATATTCATGTGAAAAAAATGCTCTGATCTGGTTAGTCTTTTGGGCTGACTATGATTGATTTTTTTTTGTTTGTTGATAAGGACTATGATCGACTTCTATGATGAAAGATGTCTATATACTTCATTGAGTTCTGAAGAGTAAGGGAAAATAATATTTTCATTTCTATATTGTGCAATTTTTTTGTATAAGGCCTTTTTTTGCTTTCAGTGTTGGTTTTCTGTTTAATTTAAAAGTAGTGTTGGTCCATGATGTGTCAGCTAAGAGTTTAAGTTCAATTCTAAATGAGATAATTGTAAAAGACTATTAGTGTCATTGTTATTAATATTAATTTTTCCTTCCCCAATTTTTTTTAAAATAATAATAATGGTATGAAAGCCTATCTGTAGACTATTCCTCCTCAATATGAAATAATATATTCAAGATGTTTTCAGTCATCTACTATCACTTGTGTTTGCTGCAATTTAAACTCTTGTCAAGTGGTTCTAAACTTTATCTTAATGCTAGTTAGATAAGTTGAAGTCACATTTGGCAAGACAGATATTCTCTATTCTGGGAATAGCAGTATCAATTCTCAAATCTCCTAACCGCATTTATACTTGGTCACACCAAAATAAAGTCTAAGGTATGCTCATTTTCTGTTTACATTTGTACCAAAAGCAGAAGTAATGGGATTTTAACACAAATCTGGAGCCCAGACCCATATAAAAAAGGTAAGGCTTATGATTTTTCCACCCTATGACATTCTCGTGCGCCCTATATTTTTTTTTCAAAATTACCCTTCGTCCGGATTTTATAATCCGAACACAGTTTGGATTATAAAATCCGAAATGTGTTAAAAATTGTTGGAACTGAAGGCCAGCATGATTGAGAGCCATCCTAGACAAAAATAGGGTGAAACAACTTTCGGATTATAGAATCCAAATAATATTTACACGTTTCGACATATATAATCCGAAATATCTACTTTTAAAAAATCGGGAAAAATATCGGAATGTTTCAGAATATATAATCCGAAATGATTGAATATATAAGGTTCACCCAGAACCTAGCAGAACTTCACCACTTTTATCACCAAACACTCCCTACGCCTCCAAAAACACACATTTTTGGGCGAAAACGTGATTTGGAGTAGCAATCTGGTCATCAAGGGGCGTTTACAACATCATTTTCGTATGCATGCAAATGTAATGTTTATATAAAACCTCCCTCATTCGATTTTTAGGCGCTTTCCTTTTGATCACGTCAATGAATTTATACTGGCACGTTTCAGAATATAAAATCTGAAATCCAATAGTCTGTTTCAGGTTGTATAATCCGAACAACACCAGTACAGAAACTGCTTGCATTTTCTGACCATGCTTTCGCACTGTTTCAGTAATGGATGTTCCTGTTGATGCCTCCAATGAATTGCCACCTGAGATTAAACCACCTAATGTGTTGCCGGTTGTTGCACTTAAAGTTATAGATGATTCCGGAAATGCCAAACCCGGGGATCCTCCACTGAAAGTTGACACTCCTTCTGGCGATGCGAAAGTAGAGGATGCTCCTCCGATTGTTGTACCTTAAGATGTTGTTGTTTCAATTGATCATCGAGAACATTTTACCACCAAACAAAAGTTTGCTACACAAAACGATTTGTTAGAGTGGGTTCGAGAGGAAGCAAGGAAACTTGGATTTTCAACCGTTATCGGTAAATCAGATAAAGGTGGCAATGAGAGAAATGTATTTGTTAATGTGATATGTGAAAGAGGAGGTTCATCTACCGAGTACAAGAAGTTAATTAGGTGCAAAATATCTGGTTCGGTTAAATGTGAGTGTCTGTTTTGGCTGAGAGGTTATTTGTTGATTGCTGGTGATTGGAGCCTCAAAGTTGGTGACGGTAGACATAACCCTGAGATGACATGTGTGTTTGAAGGTCATAAAACCGCCAGACGTCTCAACCCAAATGAAAGCCTATAACTTCGTGAGTTGACAGACCTAAATGTTCCTCCGAGGCAAATTCTTACAAATTTAAGGAAGAGGAACAATAAAACTTCAACTGATATTAATCATATTTATAATGCTTGTCACAGGTATGGCAGTCCATTAGGGGTACCAGAACAGATATGCAACATCTCTTGAAATCATTGGTTAAGAATGAGTATGTGTATCATTTTAGGAAGTATTCTGAATCCGATGATATCAGTGATATTTTCTGGGCGCATCCAAATGGTATCAAGTTGTTTAACACGTTCTCTACGGTGCCTGTGTTGGATTCCACTTATAAGACCAACAAATACCATCTTCCGTTGCCTGAGTTTGTTGGTGTCACTTCTACCGTGTACACATTCTCTATTGCATTTGCTTATATGATGTCTGAGAAGGAAGATAACGTTACTTGAGCTCTTGAGAAGTGTTGTGGTTTGTTGCATTCTAAAGATATTTCACCGAAAGTAGTTGTCACTGATCGAGGCCATGCTTTGATGAATGTTGTGGATACTGTTTTCCTAGTGGCTACTGCTTTGTTGTTCGAGCATCATATTGAAAGAAATGTTAGAACAAAGTGTAAGACGAATTGCAAAGTTAAGGATCTCAAAGGCAAGGATGAGAAAGAGATCAAGTAAAGTGAAGTGGTGAAGACGGTGATGCTTGCATGGGAGGATATTGTGAATTCCGATACAGAGCAAACATATATTGATAATTGCAACCGGTTCAAAGTTGTTTGCGACAAGTTTTCTAAGTTTTTGGAATATGTTGAAAATACAAATTTGGGTCCGGTGAAGGAGAAGATTGTCAAGTTTTGGGTCAATAAAGTCATGCATTTGGGGAATAATACAACAAACAGAGCTGAATCTGCACACAACTGGTTGAAAAAGTATCTGACTAGTAGTATGAGTGATTTAAGTACAAATTGGAACTCCGTTCACAATATGCTAGAGTCACAACATACTCAGATACACGCATCCTTCCAGATATCCATGATCATGCTTGAACATAGGTTCAAAGGAAAGATGTTGTGGTCTATGGTGATTAGAAACATATCAAGGAACACTTTGCATTATCTCGCAAACGAGGCTGATCGAGCAGTTGCGGTTGGTACAGACAAATCTAAGTGTGGTTGTTTAATTTTCATCACTTATGGATTGTCGTGCGCGTGTACGATTACATTGAAGATAAAAAGAACACCCTCATCTGTTTGGATGAAATCCACACTCACTGGAAGAGGTTGAGGTTCGAGTATGAAGGTGATCCTAAGGCTAGAAAGGAAGACATCTCTTTGTTATCAGAATGAGATTTGCTTCAGGTACTTTCTCCTTAAAACTATGTTTATTTCTGCCTAGTTTTTTTACATTATGTTATGTGCTGGTATGGTTCGACACATTATGTGAATTTTGGATTTTATAATCCGAAACGTTCGCATTTAAGCCCCATGCAAATGTACTTGAGTTGCATGATCTAGGGTGCTTGATGGTTTTCGGACTTTATAATTGAAAATGTGCCTTTTATTTTCGGAAAGTATAATCCGAAACCTCACAAACACAGAGCTGAATGCAGTTTTTTTCCCGGTTTTCTACAACATTCCACCTAACAGTTTTTTTACACATTGTAGGCCCGATTCAACGAGGCTGATTACAACATGAAGGTCCATATCAAAGGACAATTTCGACAGTTTTTTTGCCGGAAACAACCTCTATACGTCCAACGCCAAAAAAGGTCACCACTAAAGGAGCTCCAAAGAAAGATAAACATATCATTCGGTCGTCAAAGTGATCGCCTTCTCTATGGGAGCACGTTGACTCGTAAAAAAAGTGCAAGGAAAAGCAACATGTCTCTCAATCCTCCTAAGTCAATTCCTAAGCCAATTCCGGTTAAAGTCAACCTACCACACAAAGACCAAATCCCACCTTTCATGCATGAATTTATTGAAAAGGTGGTGGATGTAGCCGGTGATGGTCATTGTGGGTTCCGTGCAGTTGAGGGACTACGTAACTTGACTGTTGATGATCACCAGATGATCTGTTACCAACTTCAAAAAGAGCTTACCGGTGAAGAAAATGAGCGCTATCGACGGTTGATTGGGGCGGATAGGCGATATAAACAGGTCTTAGGCGCTCTAAACTTTTATGGTATTGGTTCTGCACCACCAGATAAGTGGATGATCATGCCATATATGGGATTTCTCATTGCACAGAGATACAAACACATGGTTGTTCTACTATCCATTGAGAAAGGGCGATCATAAACCTTTTTCCCTCCATGCGGTGAACCGTCACATAAAGACCGGTTGATGTGTTTGGCACCTGTGAATGACAACCATTTTATGATGATATATTTGAAGGATGGTTGTCTAATTCATCCCGCTTCCGTGCTATGGAGACGACACCATCGAGATGATGCAAAAGAATGGCCTGATAGATATGTCCATCAGATGGTTGAGTATAATGCAATATGTCGGACGACGGGTTATAATGTAATAGGAGATGATTAAGATTTGTACATTGTTGAAAATCTTGATCCTGAAGATAATGTTGTTGCTGAGAAGAAGGTTGAAGATGATGTGAATATTGAAAAAGATGAGAGCTTTAATCTTGATGATTGTAGCATAGATCTAGGGGCGAATTATATTAAATGTATATCATTAGTTGAAATGTATATCATTAGGTGAAATGTGTAATGATATAAATTCAACTTTTTGGGTATAATGATATATATATATATATATATATATATATATAGATGATTTTTTGGTATAAATATAACTTCATTGTCCTTTACATTATTTTATATATTGCAAAAAATTGTTGAATCCACAAAAACATGCAGTGTTGCTGTAAACTTACTGTGTTCTGTAAACTGAATGATTTCGGATTTTAAAATCCAGAGGTGTTTCAGATTTTAAAATCCGAGGGATATTTTAGGAAAAAAAATAGAGCGCGTGAGAAACACATAGGGTGGAAAAAGTAATAGCCAAAAGGTAAATACCCAAAGACTAACACTGGATAGGTACATTAGAATCTTGGATCAGAAGAAATGCCATTACCGGTCATTCCTGATTTTGATACTACTGCAATTAGAAAGGAGTATTTTGCTTGGTAGTGTGCACTGTTTGCGCCTGTGTCATTGTGCATCTTGGTTATCTATTTTTTTCTTAATGATATATGTTAATTGTTATTTGTTAGTAGCGGGGTTTAAACTCCTTTTTTTTTTATCATTACAATCTCTTTTTTTCTTTCAAACCACTAAACTATTTGATGCCCTTATGTTAATCTCCAGGGATTGGTCTCGTGGTAAAGGTTTAGGATTTGGGAGTGTGCTCCTCTCTAGGTCTCTGACTTCAATTGGTCCTCCCGTTAATGAACGACATGACTGATCTTTCGAATCAGTCGGTTCTTGAATCAGATATCGAGTTTTAAAAAAAAAAATGTTATCTCTCAACTATCAATCCCATGCTATGCAGCACATCCTTAAATTGGCCCGGGAAGCAGAATGATTTACAGTAGCATCAACTTTGATCATATATAAACAAACAATATAATGGTAAATATTTTGTAGTTATTTTTCTATTATGTTGTACACTTTTTTATATTATCTTTAATTTTCATTACACCACAATTTTCTCATATTGTTTATATTACCAAACCAAAACCCTCAAAACAGGAAAAAAAGGAAGAGAAAGAAAAGCACAACCGACTAATGGAATCTGTAAGTAGGCAGACTACATCTGTCTCTAAAAAAATCAAAGTGCAACCCGATGGTAACTTTTGAACACTCACGTCCGTAACTGACATATGAGTTACCTCCATGTCATTAGAATGCACGTCATCGTGCGCAACCTAAGACGCCAATTCCAACACCGACGAAGAGGGCTGAGGCAACACGCCTTGTGGAATTGCGTCTGAAACGTCCTGCAAAGCAAAGCTAAAGGAATTGGCCGAGACATCCTTAAGAGGTGCAACAATTTGAGTTAAGGGTTGTGCTTGATTCACGACAAGTGCTGCAGCAGAAGGGGCTGCCACTACAACATATCTTAGAGTACCTGAAGTAGATGCTCTTATGTCATTACGGGGTTGCCGAGGGGGTGTTCGTGTCACTGGTTCTGCATCCATAGGCTTTTTACCACAATCATTCTCCTTTGTTGTTTATGGGTGCAACCATTTACAATTCGCAACATTATGTCCAATAACATAACAGTGATGGCAAAATAGTGGTCTCCTCTCATATTGAACTTCAACCTTGAAGGCAAAACCGTCCCTTTCAACAAGAATTTCGTAGCAAGCTCTTTTAGATAAATCAATGTCAACCAAAATTCTCGCATAGTGCCCGAAAGCCCTACTTCGTGTTAGGACATCCAAATCAATCGGTGTACCTACTGCACTTGTTATTTCCTTAAGTGTTTGTTCCTGCCAATACTCATGTGGCAATTCAACTAGTCGAATCCATATGGATGCGTGAGTTTTTTTGCTTCTGTGAGTAGTGATTAAAGTCCTTCGTCCATTGTGAGCGACTTCAACAACAAAACAGCAGCAACAAAACTAAACCCAAAAAATTGACGAGTTCTCTATTAGGCGATGAAAGTAGTGGTTCACGTTTCAGAATTGGGAATATTTTCCCCTTCAATTGAAATTGAATGCCAGCAACCACAAGAATAGTTAAACCGGAATCACATGATGTACAGATCGACGGAGGCAACGATGTTGGATCCGTTACCCCCTCTCCAAAATTACATGAAGTTACGGTTTATATTAGCATCTCGGCATTTTTTTCTTGTAAAGGGTCTCTTTTTTCATATGAAAATTGATGGATTTGTGTAAAAATCTTGCTTTTGAGGTTTTGGGTTGGTGGGTTGTTGAAACTGTGTAAAAATGTAGTCATTATTTTGACATCAAATTTTTAACTTGCAATTTGTAACAATCATTTTCCCTATCGACCATCTTCTCTTTTCATCCCCAGAGTTGCACCACAGAACAAAACAAAATAAAAACGTGTTCATTATGTCAAAAAATCTTGCTCATTGTTATACAAAAATAGAAATAGAAAACAGTTGAAATTGATGGAGTTTCTTTGGGGTTTTTTTTTTATGATTATTTGTGTATGTGGTTGGTGGTAAAAAGATTGAAGATAATGAAGATTGGGTTTTTGAAAAAAAATTAATTTGAGTTTTTAATTTTGATTTTCT
The DNA here is from genome assembly GCA_018208015.1 of Medicago ruthenica. Classification (NCBI taxonomy): domain Eukaryota; kingdom Viridiplantae; phylum Streptophyta; class Magnoliopsida; order Fabales; family Fabaceae; genus Medicago; species Medicago ruthenica. Next base: position 40,298,163 of record CM031371.1, read on the forward strand.
GGGTTTTAAGATGATGAATGTGATAGATGTGTATGAAGATGATGAGGAGGATGAAGAAGAAGAGGAGAGAAGAAGATGGAGAAGAGTAAAAAAATTAGGTGTTTGTTGTTCACCGTAAAATACAGTAGACTTGTTTGATCTAACGGTCTCCTTTTTGAAAAAAAATCAAAGTGTTAAATTTAATAGGTTTATGGTAGACTACCTACAATATTGGTCCACCTTAAATATTTAAGGTTAAAAGTTAACATAGATGACCAAAATAACTAACGACAGAATACATAAAATACCATATTAAAACTTTTTATAGTTAAGAGACCACTTTAAAATTAAGAATTAAGTTAAAAAATTGGATGATTAATTAAGCCTACAATTTATAGATACGGGAATTGTTTGGGTGTCTCTTAATTTTTTGTTTTGTTTTTATGCACATATTTTTCTCTAAACAGTTTTTTTCTACTGTGATGTAGTACTGATAGACATGGATGAGAATAGGTCAGGCCGGCCTACAGGGGCATATAACCTAGCCTACGATAGGCCAGGCCAGACCAGACTTTTTTTTTAAATAGAGAAGGACTAGGCTTTTTTAGAAGCCTATTTAGCTTAAAAGGCCAGGCCACATGCCATTTAAAAAACCTCTTAAGTCTATTAGACCGCCCTATTTAATTAAATATGAATAATATTATTTATTATTATAATATATTGTGTATTCTGACTTAAAATATAAATTTGTTAGTAATTTAAGCTTATTTGTATACATTTATTTTTCGCATATACAAATGTATTATTATAAACTAAAATTGAAATATGATACGATATATAGTTAAATTCTCTAAAAACTCATGTTGATTACTAAAAGAGAGTTTAATCTAATTGATCTATTAGTTCGCTAGTCTATTTAAACTTAGATCACATTACTTACTTAAAGATGTTGATATGACACAAGCTTTTAAACAGGCTAGCAGTCCTTATCAGACTTTCAGAAGGCCAGACTCATGCCTCAAAAGTAAGCCTATGACAGGCCGCAGGCCAGACTTAAGCCTTAAAAAATTTGGCAGGTCAGACTTAAGCCTTACAAAATCTAACTCGGCCTAACCTATTCCCACCCTATCGATAAAGAAACGTTGCTTGGTTATAAATTCGGAACTCCAAGAGCCAACTGCATAATTAATTGGATTAATTGTCCATATGTTACAGGTCTATGAGGCTATACTCAGAGCTTGAATCAGAGTTTACAGAACTTAGCTGTCACAAAATTGAGTAGCATTATTACAAAGCATGCAATGGATGGAAGGAATCACCAAAGCAAAATAAACAAAGCTTCACAAATTTTCCCTGCAGAAAGAAGTAAATCTTTATAATTCTTAAATATACCTACCATCATTATAATATGTTATGTAGTTGCAATTATGAAATGCATGAACTAGCTTGTTTATAAAGTAATTCATTGATATTTAGAGTAATTTATTTGCAGAGAAAATATTACAATAAAAAACACTTGTTATATATTATTAAAAAAGTGATTACACAGTCTTTCTTATCTTTAATAACAATAGAAGACAAGAACATGTTAGTAGGACAGAATGAATAGAAATCCCGTGGTTATGAGACATTGGTGTCTCATTGAGGATGAGAGTTATATTAAAATCAACGGTGGAATAAGGAGTCAACACTGTGATGACTGTTAATGGTAGTACTAAAAGGAAAGGGATGTGCATCTCTTTGTTAAATATGCTTTTCTCGATTGCTGGGAACTGAAAAATAACTTTGAGTTGAAGTAACCCGAAACATGAATTGACAACTGAGGTTGATAACACTACCCCATAGCACTATCCTTGTGTTGTGGAATGGAATAAGAAAAAAGAGAGAGATAAAGAAAGGATGAAGGACACAGTTATTAGGGCATGCACAGCTCATCCAAAGCACTGCATAGAAATTCTAAACCAGTCTCTTCTTCTGTTCCGGAACCCTGTAATTGTAGGGTCTGTACCTTTTTGTCCCTCACCACTAGAGGAGCGAATAAACTCGATTAGCCGAATTAAGCTTTACAAAGTTTAATTATGATTTGTTTATCAAAAAATTTAACGTGGTATATACCTTGTCCATAGACTTACTATTTTGTAAGTCCGAGTCCAACATTTTGAAAATCTAATACTTCTTCCGTCCTTTTTATAGGAGTAATTTACAAAAATGACGTGTATTAAAAAAAATAGTTGGAATAATAAAGTTGTCACCGATATGTATGACTATTACTATATTACCCTTAATTAAATATATATTTAATGTTAACTTTTTATATACCAAGACAAATTTGTAGTATTAATAAGGGGTATATTTGAAAAAAGAGTAATCAATTCATCTAGGAACTTGTATATGATCTTATATTTATGGACAAATTTTTTTTTGTAAACTACTCATACAAAAAGGGACGGAGGGAGTATGATTTTAACTGTTTAATTTTTTTTTTTGACATAAATATGATATGAACAGTTAGTTTTGGGAACTTCTACGGTACACCTCATAAATTAAGGTGTACCGACACTCTTACTTCATAAATTTATAAATTAACGATTATTTTACGAAATAAAGAGTTATTTGTCAATATTTATATTTTAGAAAACATCATTTCATAAGAAAAAATATCATTTCATTGTTTATAAGAATCATATTAAATTTTTAACATTTTTTCATAAAAAATAATCAATATTCTTTGTTATGAGTAATAAAAATTCGAAAAAAAGTATATTTTATTTCGTCGACGCTTTTGATAAATAAGATTTAATTATTATAATTGTCAATGATAGAAAATAATTATTTTTCTTCAAAAAAATAACTCATTTAATTATTAATTTAACGATTTGGTGTACCAGTACACTCAAATTTTGGGGTTTACCATAAAATTTGCGGTTAGTTTTTACTTTGCTTAAAAAAAGTTTATTTTACATAAACATATTTAAATAAATATTATGCTAAAAAAATATTAAAATAAATAATGTGATTTATATTTAAATAAAATAATGAACTAAAAATAAATGCAGTTAAACTTTCTTTTGACATTTAAATATATTTCAATTCTAATTTATATTAATATATTTAAATATGGAAAAATTATTGTAGACTAATAAAGTACAATTACTGAAAAAGTAAACAACTTTATAATTTAATGCAAAATACATAATTTAATATGATAATAATAATAATAATAATAATAATAATAATAATAATAATAATAATAATAATAATAATTTGGGTTGGTAGGCCTAAAAAGTTTTTTTTTTTTATGACTTATACTTCAATCTTTTTAGTTAAAAAAATTTGACCTACATCTAACATATCATAAACCTTTATCATAGGCTTGTCATAATCCCACCCGTATTCGCCACAACCAGCTATACTCTCAACCATATAATATGTCATTCCAATTAAAAAAGCTATTTTATTTTTTATAAGAAAAAAAACTATTTTATTATATATGTTTTTTTTGAAGGAATTTTATTATATATGTTGTTTTACGATATCAATAAATTGTTGATTTTCTTTTTCTATTATACTAATTTTTTTACTGTCTTTTCTTATAAACAATTTTATGTTCACTCCATTAGTGAAAAGTAATTTTTGTAAAGTAATAACTCATAATTTTTTTTATCCACGTAACATTGACTATATTTATAATTTATGGGAGATTGTTAAAGTAAGTAGTACATATTATTATAAGTTAGTTTTTGGCCTAATGTTTTTTTAGTCCCCTAACTTTTAAAAATATGGGATTTTGACCCCCACAAAAAAAATAGCGCTTTTGGCCTTCAATCTTTACCCCTTTTTGCAAACTTTTATTTAGTTGAGTAAAACGTCACGTGTATACTTTAATTCTATAATGAAAATTATTCCAGCTCACATCTCCTTTGACCTCTTCAAGATATTTATCTCTCTACCTCCTCCTCTCTCTCCTCCCAACAACCACCACCTCCCTCCCCCAAGAAATAAGAATCCATCACCCCTCCTCCCCTCGCCACCAGTCCACCACCTCCTTTCCCACCAAAACAATCATGCTCCCATCTCCTTCCCCTTTGAACCACAATACTTAATACATTCATCATCCCCTTAGAATGAAAACCAAAAACTACGGTTAGAGGAAGAGAAAATTAGGGTTTCAACATTAATTTGGGGAATTTTCAATTTGAAACATAAACCTGACAATTCAAGGAAGGAGGAGAATTGTCGTTGAAATTTGAGGTGACCTCAACCGCCATAGGGGCCCCAATATGGTGGTTTTGCTCCCAACAATGTTGCTGCCACGCTTAAATTTTTTGCAATGGATTGATGCTCGTGACACTGCTATTTTAAAATGAATTTCGTTTAAATTTTTTACATACATATTGACAAATGTAATAAATAATATATAATATAAAGATAATAGTCATTACATCAAATTTTTCATATTTATCTATAGTTTTTTTGAGAATAATGTATATAGTATCGGTTAGAAAGTATAATTGAGAAATACTAATTAATATTATATTAAAAACTGAAATAACATTCGTTTTAAAACAAATTTTATATGAAAATGGCACTCATATGAAGGGGAATGAGTAAACAATTTCAATTAGTTTTGTAATAAACAATTTAGTCCTGAAACAATATTTATTTAAAAAGAAAAGTTCGACTATATATTGTCAAATTAAGAAAGAAAAAGGGTAATGATTTAATATGACCTCTAAACTATCATATTTTCTTTTATTTAATTTTGCATCATAAAAATGTAATAAATGGTTGTTAACTAAATCTCAACCAAACAAGTTTTTTGAGCTATCACTTTCTCTTATGTTTCAAATAGCATGGATGAAGTGAAAATAGTTTTGGGGTTGGTGGCAACCATAATCAACCATTTGTGTATGGTTACACAAACTCAAGTCATGGACTTTAAACGTTGCTTTTATTATATTTTAAGTTTTTTTTATCATGTGTAAACTACAATAATGAAAATTTAGACATAAATCTATAATCAAATTTAAATTAATAAAATAATGTATGCATGAAATGAAAAGGCTGAGAGTCAGACATGATTCTTCCACTGCTATGCCGCCCTATCTATCTAGCTATGACTCTGTCTATCATTTCTGACCCCAGTGGTAGGAAGTAGCTAGTTAGCTACCCAGTACCCAACCCAACCAAGACAACTCATCAATATTTTTGTTCGATCCTTTCAATGCTTTCTTAGCTGTGACCTGTGTCCTTCAAATTTTCCCTTCTTTGTATGTATGATGCCTTCACATTTTGTCAATTCTTCTATTTATACTCTACTAAACCAACTTCTTTTTTTGTAGCACTTTATGGTCTCAAATTCTAGTGTCTCAGGATATCAACTTGAATTTCCTTTTACTATTTTTTAACCCTTAGTTTCTCATTCTCTCCTGTAAGTTTTTCTTCATAGCATATTTTTGAAGTTCAACCTATTTTAAGTGCATTTTTTCTTCTTTTATATTGCTCTACAGTTTTGACATGCATGGAACTTGTCCCAAGTGTTAGTTTCGTCTACAATATTCCTCAGTCTGTCTTTTGTCCTAAGTGAGTGCTACCATACTGTTTCTTTGTTGTAACAAAACAAAACCATGTATACCTGCAAATTACTGAACAGCAATATTGTTATGATCACAAAGGAAAGAGTGAAGCTGCCAGCATGATCTAGGTTTGGTTATACAATAGTAGTAGTATTTGGAGGGAACTGTATACGGCCTTTTTTTTTTACAGTACCACACAAAAAAATACTATCTTTTAAAAAATAGGTATTAAATAAGTAGGTAGGGAAATTAGTTTTTGAACACCGATTTTTCACTTTGTTTAATTTCTTTTATTTTTTATAAATAAGTAGGTAGAAAATAGATTTTGGTGGTATTCTTTTTTGTGGTACAGTAAAAAATAGCCGCTATATCCATACGAGTAGTACTGCTAACTTAACCCTGACTAGGTCATGCTGTGCTAGCCTCATTCCTTCCTATTTGGAGACCAATACGTCTATACACATTCTCACATCATGTAAGTTACCTATCTTCTTCTCATAGACATCAAAATTCAGGTGCGTATTTATATTGTGAAATTCTATTTCTTACTTGTTAGCATAGTGTAATGTTGTATATCTGATGAGCTTCCATACATACATCGCATGCTTCACATATATATATATATATATATATATATATATATACACACCTTATTTTAAGCATGGTTGCATGGTCTATGCCTTATTTTCCTCTTTCTTGCTTGTCGGTCCTTTTTAAGGCCTTTTTGATGTTTCTCTTGTTTCAACACAAACAGGTAATCCCTCCCCGTTATTTACCAGAATCGAATATCTGCTTTCAGTTGGTGATTTTTTTTTTATGACCCTTATACCAAAAATTATTTTTGACCACATTTGAAAAAAAAATTGCCTAAATGACCTACTTTTATTGTTGGTGTTTTTTTTTGTGTTTAGTGTCATTACCGCCGTGTGCGGTAATGGAAGAAGTGGCAGGGGTACCCTAGCAAGCGTAGGGGGTGTGTAGTGTAGCAGGCTCGTTTTTTAATTATTTTTAACCCATTACTGCCGTGTTTGGCGGTAATGGACATTTTTTTTGTTTTTTTTTTACTTTTTTCACCCCTTTATTTTGCATTTGGCACAAAATAGGAGTCTGGTAGTGTTTGATAGGTTGCTGGTGTTGCTGGATATTCCAACAGCAATTGTTGTAAAATTCTAAAACATTCTATCAATAAATTTCACAATAACGCTTTTCTAGAAATCCACAAATGATCTCCAAAAAGGGTCTAATTCCATTTAAAATATTGACGGTTTAGATAAATCAAATAAGTTATATTTAACTTCGTCAAGTGCTAACTGAAGACGATTGTTCTAATTTTGGATTTAAAACTGAAATTTATCTCCCCACGAGCCTTTTATTTTTGTATTCGTTAAAGATATCTTGTGAAAATGTTTCATATCTTCTGCATGGCAGGTAGGAGTTGAGGTAAGTTAAATTCAAGTCTCACTTTATTTGTATGATGTCTTGTGATTATCTCGAAATAGATGAGATACGTGTTTGTATACCATATTTGTCTTTCCTCTTCGTTGCTATAATGGAAGTAGAGATAGAGTCTCCAGTAGAACTGTTTAAAAAGAGGAATGTTAGTATTCTAATGTTGATTAAAAAGTAATTGCGAAAATAAAAAGTTTAATACATGATCGTATGTGATATTGTCGATTTTTGAACGTGTTGAAAGGAGATTATGCTAAGGATTTTTTATAAATTTACTCCCACGTTATAGTCATCTAGTTAATATTATTCAAATGCTATAATTAATATACTTGATAATTAAATTTAAAAATTAATAAGAAATTACATATTTGTCAAAGGAGGTGTCTTTCAGCTTGTGGTGGGTTCTTTGGCACGGAAGATATGCATGACATTCTTGACCAAGCCCAGGCCTATAAGAGTGTTGTGCAAACACCATGTATTGCGGCGTCACACATAGCTCTATACAATGTGACCAACTAGTAGAACCCCGACTGTATTGTCTTATCTCCTGTTCAACAATGGCAACCATTTCAAATGTACAAGGTTGCCAGTTTAATTAGGCATTAAATGAGTGTCTGTCAAGTATGCTATAAACAGGTGCTGAAGTGTGGGGGGACCTGCTTTTCAATTACCTATAATATATGATTCTAGCCAATTGATTTTATACACAGACCGTCACGCCTATTTTTTATTTGGCATACTTCCTAAAGTTTGTTCAACAAACAATCACGATACGGTCGTTGGTCTGGTAACTAGTTCAACGTTAACCTTTAAACCAAGGAGCATATGAACGTCTTGCAACGTTATTGTACACTCGCCTGACGGAAAAATGAATGTGTGTGTCTCTGGCCTCCATCGTTCTTATAAAGCGGTTATTAGACGATTATCAATCATGTATTTATTAAGCTTAGTAACCTCCTATAAACCAGTTACCTTTAAACTATCTACAATGAACGAGGGCACGGCTAAATCCGCTTCATGACAACGTGCCTGAATATAATGTTATTCCTCGTCCTACAAAAAAAAATTAACAAATGATTAATCATCAAATTTTGTGAGTTTTAATCACACTATAAAAATAAAATTAATGAAATTAGTGGAGGGTTGTTTAATAAATTGACGATTAATTAACGAATTTAACGAAAAAAATTAACAAATAAAATTAATAAAATAAACTTACATTTAGTGTTTCTGAAATGTGACGGAATCTATGTTTGTTGCCTAGATGAAGGAAGTGTTCTATTTTGTGATATCTTTAACAGAACTAAAACTTTGAAAATTTTAAATGAGAGAAAACTTAGAATGGTTTGTGTGATTTTGTATTGAGAAGTGTGGTATTTATAGTAGAAAGTCTGAGTATTGAAAATGCCATGTCTTCAATAATGCAACGTTCATTTCAATTTTCTTTATGCAGAGATCAATTGCAATCTTCAAAGCTTGGCATGGACAAGATTGATTACAGCCATATCAATTGCAATCTACAAAGCCTTCAATAATGCATGACTTTTGTCCTTTCATACCATTGTAGCATGTGTCTTTCCCTGTCATACCAGTGTAGCGCGTGGGAAAAGGTCATTACCGCCAAATGGACTGGGGGTAATGAAGTGGCTATTATCAAGCTGACACGTGGCATGACTGTGTAAAACAATATTTTTTGCCTATAAAACGGTCTCTTCTTCACAATTCTTTACATACAAATAGTTTTAATATACAAAGTTTCAACACACATTGACACCCACACCAGAAAATGTTTTTTTCATTGTTCATTACAATGGAAAAATTTTAAGAAACCAGTTTGGTACATTTTTTGAAAGTGAAAAAAATGGTTTAACATGAGTGTCAAAAACATGTTTGATCACTTGAAAAAAAGAATATAGTAAAAGTTACACCTAAGTGATTCTCAGGTGATATTTAAAATTATTTATCGAGCACCGTAGAGCTTTGTTGCAGGTCATGTCCAGTACAACAACGTAGAAATTTTTGATAACGATGACGTTGCAGAGATGTTTGTCAATTATAATTCTTTTGAGATACTTGGTGCAATTGAGTTATCAGTTACGGTAGTAAATCAGGAGATTCCACAACCTCGTCAAACACCACAACCCCGTCAAGTGCCACAACACACTCAAGCACCATATAAATATGAACCGTCACAAAATCAATATTATTTTCAATCATCGTCTTCACAAAATTTACCGTCCACCCAACCTTTCTCACAAACACAGTATGAAATGAACCATTTTCATCACAACCATTCTCACAGACACAATGTGTATATGAACCGTCGTCTTCACAACCACCACCTCAAATGCAACCGCAACCACAAACACAAACACCACTACCAGAAATTTTTCGTCATCAATTTCAAGACATCCCAGATAACATTCAAGAAGAAGTATGCAGTAGTGAAAGTGACGAAGACGAATCACTTCAGCATGAGGAAGACGAACAAAACGATGGGCATGAAGACATCTGGGACAACATTTTTTCTGGCACACAAGCACAACCACCGCAAGAGGCAGTATCGATCAGAGCCGCTTATTGTCCACCGCTACATATATGTAACGTTGATGTTGCTGCATATGATGTTATATCCATCGACGATCACTGGAATACAGATGTTCCCTTCGATGGAGCTATTGCAGAAGGAATGACGTTTCGCTCCAAATAAGATTGTTTGCATGCCATCAAGTCTTTCCACATCAGACGTTCACTGGATTATGTTGTAATACACTCTGATCCAGGAAGATATGTCATTCAATGTACACACGAGACATGTCGATTTAAGTGGAGAGCGTCCTACATGAGAAGGAGTGGCAAATGGAAAATTGGGACCATGATCGGTCCACACAACTGCTCATCGTTTTCAATGTCACAAGGTCACCGCAAGCTCAACTACAAAATTATAAGCGACAACATCAAAATTCTTGTGCATGTAGATGCCTCCACAAAGCCTAAGTTGATCATTGCGCATATAAGAGAAAAGTTTAACTACACCACCACGTATAGAAAGGCGTGGGTGGCGAAGAATGCGGCAATCGAAAGGCGTGGGAGGAATCTTATAATGTTCTTCCGCAATGGTTGAACGTGATGAAGGAGATAATGCCAGGAACAGTCTTCGATTTGAAGACGCGAATTGCCGCGAACGGAGAGACACAATTTCATCGTCTTTTCTAGGCCTTCTATCCATGCATCCATGGGTTTAAGTATTGTAAACCAGTTGTCCATGTCGACGAAACGTGGTTGTATGTCAAGTACAAGGGAACATTGTTGCTTGCGGTTGCGCAAGATGGTAACAACAAAACAATTTCAATCACCTTTGCGCTTGTCGTAGGTGAGACAAAGGAGGAATGAAGTTTTTTCCTTTAAAATCTTAAATGGCATGTCACACGAGAAATTGTCGTCTGCATGATCTCCGACAGACATGAATCGATTAAAAGCGCATTCAACGACCCATAAAATGGTTGACAAGAAACTGGTTCAACTAATGCGTACTGCATCCGACCCATCAAGCAAAACTTCATGAGGACAATGATGGATGGAGATCTAAAGGATGTAAATAATATGGGTATAAATATTTTCTTACAACTTTTTTTAATTCGTGTTTCACTATCTGACTAATTTTTTCCATGACAAGCAACATCGTTGAGTCATGGAACTCTGTGTTTAAGGGAACCTGCAACCTACCTATTATACCTATACTCTAATCAACCTACTATAGGTTGACATGTCTTTTTGCCGAAAGGGCTCAAAGTGCGTTTGCAAGGGTAGGTTATGGAGATGTGTTCAGCGAATATTGCCAGACTGTGATTAAGGTTGGCATTGGTAAATCCAACACCCATCAAGTCGAACTGTTTGACTGAGAGAGGTATACCTTCTCTGTCCGTGAGACCGTCAACTACGGGGATGGAAGGCGAATGGGAACTTTCAAGGTTGACCTACAAGCATGGTGGTGTGATTGTGGAAAATATCAAGCTTTGCATTTGCCTTGTTCCCATGTCATAGTCGCGTGTTCTTCATTTCACCATTACTACACAACCCTTATTCCAGATGTGTTCAAAAACGAGTGTTTATGCCATTTACAACACATCATTTAAGGTTGTCCACGACAAGAGTTATTGGCCCCCATACAACGGTCCCAAGATTTGCCATAATCCAAATATGCGAAGACTAAAGAAAGGTCAACCCAATAGTACTCGCATTAGGACTGAAATGGACGAGGAGATGGAAGAAAGAAGACCGACACCGAGACTGTGTGGGTTGTGTCGGCATTCCGGACATATTAGGAGAAATTGTCCGACCCTAAATAACCAGTAGTTAATTATTTGCGACTTTTTTTTAATCTTTAATCAAATTTCGTCGTTTAAAAAATATCTACGTATTATGATTTTAACGTTTATTTTAATTATGTTAATCAAATAATATAATAGACGAGAAAAGACAAACGTGAAAATATAATAGTTAATCAAAACACTACTCAAACCAAATTACATTAACTTAAAAAAGCAAACAAATAACATTAAAACAATTGATTCTCCACGTATCGACTATTTTGACTTTACGTCAAGATATCATGGACCTTCTGCATTTTCTTCAGACGAAAACATCTCTTGAACATCAACATCATTCTTCATAATTTTATATTCGTAATAGTAATCAAAGTCTTTATGCGATCCCAAATTGATAAACCACTCTCCGTAATAAATCTTACTGACTTTTCGTAAAGACTCATTAGCTAGACGAAAAATATGATTGAGATAATTTTTCAACTCTACTAAAGTCATACATGGAGTTACTACCATTTCAAAAGGCTGTATATATTGATTAAATTTAACAATGATCAATCTTAAAGGAGGAGGAGGAGGAGGAGGAGGTGAAGTAGGAAAAATTGCATCTGAACCAGAATCAAACATAATGTGGAAGAAGTGAAAAACGTAAGAAAAAATATGAGCACTCATAAATATGAGTGTCAATCAGACATAATGTGGAAGAAGTGAAAAACGTAAGAAAAAATATGAGTCTTACGTTTTTCACTTCTTCCACATTATGTCTGATTCTGGTTCAGATGTAATTTCTCCTACTTCTCCTCATCCTCCTTTAAAGATTGGTCACTGTTAAATTTAATCAATATATACGGCATTTTGAAATGGTAGTAACTCCATGTATGACATTAGTGGAGTTGAAAAATTATCTCAATCAATTTTTCGTCGAAAAATTATCTCAATCAATTTTTTCGTCTAGCTAATGAGTCTTTACGAAAAGTCAGTAAGATTTATTACAGAGAGTGGTTTATCAATTTGGGATCCCATAAAGACGTTGATTACTATTACGAATACAAATTTCTGAAGAATGATGCTGATGTTCAAGAGATGTTTTGGTCTGAAGAAAATGTAGAAGGTCCATGATATTTTGACGTTAAGTCAAAATAGTCGATACATGGAGAATCAATTGTTTTAATGTTGTTTGTTTGCTTTTTTAAGTTAATGTAATTTGATTTGAGTAGTGTTTTGATTAATTATTATATTTTCGCTTTTGTCTTTTCTCGTCTATTATATTATTTAATTAACATAATTAAAATAAACGTTAAAATCATAATACGTGGATATTTTTTAAACGACGAAATTTGATTAAAGATTAAAAAAAAGTCACAAATAATTATAAAAGCTTGGTTGAACACATAACTGATAATGAAATTAACTACTGGTTATTTAGGGTCGGACAATTTCTCCTAATATGTTCGGAATGCCGACACAATCCACACAGTCTCGGTGTCGGTATTCTTTCTTCCACATCCTCGTCCATTTCAGTCCTAATGCGAATATTATTGGGTCGACCTTTCTTTAGTCTTTCACATATCTGGATTATGGCAAAGCTTGGGACCGTTGTATGGGGGCCAATAACTCTTGTCGTGGACAACCTTAAATGATGTGTTGTAAATGGCATAAACACTCTTGTTTTTGAACACATCTGGAATAAGGGTTGTGTAGTCATGGTAAAATGAAGAACACACGACTATGACATGAGAACAAGGAAAATGCAAAACTTGATATTTTCCACAATCACACCACCCTGCTTGTAGGTCCACCTTGAAAGTTCTCATTGGTCTTCCCTCCCTGTAGTTGACGGCCTCACGGACAGAGAAGGTATACCTCCCTCGGTCAAACTGTTCGACTTGATGGGTGTTGGACTTACCAATGTCATCCTTAATCATATTCTGGCAATATTCGCTGAACACATCTCTAGAACCTACCCTTGCAAACTCACTTTTAGTCCTTTCGGCAAAAAGAACATGTCAACCTATAGTAGGTTGATTAGACTATAGTTGTAATAGGTAGGTTGCGAGTTCCCTTAAACACAGAGTTCTATGACTCAATGATGTTTCTTGTCATGTGGCTCCATCGTTGACCCCCGTCATATGCTTGAGTCCATTTTTTTTGGGATATTGTCCACCCAATCTAACGCACGCTGATTTGCTTCCTAGATTATACCACGGTAGTATTCAAACAAGGGTATGTTTAGGGCATATCCTGTATGTGATGGAAAAAAATTACTCAGATAGTGAAGCTAATAAAAACACGAATTAACAAAGTTGTAAGAAAATATTTATACCTATATTATTTACTACATCCTTTAGATCTCCATCCTTGATTCTCCTCATGAAGTTATGCTTGATGTGTCGGATGCAGTACGCATGAGTTGAACCAGTTTCTTGCTAAACATTCTGTGGGTCATTGAATGCGCTTTTAATCGATTCATGTCTGTCGGAGATCATGCAGACGGCGATCTCTCGTGTGACATGCCTTTTAAGATTTTTAAGGAAAAAACTCCATCACTCCTTTGTCTCACCTTCGACAAACGCAAAGGCGATTGGAATTGTTTTGTTGTTACCATCTTGTGCAGCCGCAAGCAACAATGTTCCCTTGTACTTGCCATACAACCACGTTCCGTCGACATGGACAACTGGTTTACAATACTTAAACCCATGGATGCCTGGATAGAAAACCCAAAAAAGGCGATGAAATTGTGTCTCTCCGTTCACGACAATTCGCGTCTTCAAATCGAAGACTGTTCCTGACATTGTCTCCTTCATCACGTTCAACCATTGCGGAAGAACATTATAAGATTCCTCCCAATTCCCGTAAATCGATTCGATTGCCGCATTCTTCGCCACCCAGACCTTTCTATACGTGGTTGTGTAGTTAAACTTTTCTCTTATATGCGCAATGATTAACTTAGGCTTTGTGGAGGCATCTGCATGCACAAGGGTTTTGATGTTGTCGCTTATAATTTTGTAGTTGAGCTTGCGGTGATCTTGCGACATTGAAGACGATATGCAGTTGTGTGGACCGATCATGGTCCCATTTTTCCATTTGCCACTCATTTGCCTGTAGGACACCCTCAACTTAAACCGATATGTCTCGTGTACATTGAATGACATATCTTCATGGATCAGAGTGTATAACAACGTAATCCAGTGAAAGTCTGATGTGGAAAGACTTGATGGCATGCAAACAGTCTTCTTTGGTGTGAAACGTCATTCCTTCCGCAATAGCTCCATCGAAGGGAACATCCGTATTCCGGTGATCGTCGGTGGGTATAGCATCATATGCAGCAACATCAATGTTACACATATGTGGCGGTATGTGGCGGTGGACAATAAGCGGCTCTGATCGGTACTGCCTCTTGCGGTGGTTGTGCTTGTGCGCTAGAAATAATGTTATCCCAGATGTCTTCATGCCCATCGTTTTGTTCGTCCTCTTTGTGATGAAGTGATTCGTCTTCATCACTTTCACTACTACATACTTCTTGAATGTTATCTGGGATGTCTTGAAATTGATGACGGAAAATTTCTGGTAGTGGTGTTTGTGTTTGTGGTTGCGGTTGCGTTTTAGGTGGTGGTTGTGAAGACGACGGTTCATATTCACATTGTGTCTGTGAGAATGGTTGTGATGAAAATGGTTCATATTCGTACTGTGTCTGTGAGAAATGTTGGGTGTACGGTAAATTTTGTGAAGACGATGGTTGAAAATCATATTGATTTTGTGACGGTTCATATTCATACAGTGGTGTTTGAGTGTGTTGTGGTACTTGACGGGGTTGTGGTGTTTGACGAGGTTGTGGAATCTCCTGATTTACTACCGTAATTGATAACTCAATTGCACCAAGTACCTCAAAAGATTTATAATTGACAAACATCTCTGCAACGTCATCGTTATCAAAAATTTCTACGTCGTTGTACTGGACATGACTTGCTGCAAAGCTCTGTGGTGCTTAGTAAATAATTTTAGATATCACCTGAGAATCACTTAGGTGTAACTTTTGCTTTATTCTTTTTTTCAAGTGATCAAACGTGCTTTTGACAAAAATTGTACCAAACTGGTTTCTTAAAATTCTTCCATTGTAATGAACAATGAAAAAACATTTTCTGGTGTGGGTGTCATTGTGTGTTGAAACTTTGTATGTTAAAACCGTTTGTATGTTAAGAACTGTGAAGAAGAGACCGTTTTATAGGCAAAAAAATATTGTTTTTTTACACAGCCATGCCACGTGTCAGCTTGCTAATGGCCACTTCATTACCGCCAGTCCATTTGGCGGTAATGACCTCCTTTTCCCACGTGCTACAGTGGTATGACAGGGCAAGGCACATGCTACAGTGGTATGAAAGGACAAAAGCCATGCATTATTGAAGGCTTTGCAGATTGCAATTGATATGACTGTAATCAATCTTGTCCATGCCAGGCTTTGCAGATTGCAATTGATCTCTGCATAAAGAAAATTGAAATGAACGGTGCGTTATTGAAGGCTTGACATTTTCAATACTCAGACTTTTTACTATAAATAGCACACTTCTCAATATAAATCACACAAACCATTCTAAGTTTTCTCTCATTTAAATTTTTTAAAGTTTTAGTTCTGTTAAATATATCACAAAATGGAATACTTCTTTTATCTAGGCAACAAACATAGATCCCGTCACATTTCAGAAACACTAAATGTAAGTTTATTTTATTTGTTAATTTTTTTTCCGTTAAGTTCGTTAATTTACTTTAATTATTCGTTAATTTATTTAGCAACCCTCGACTAATTTCGTTAATTAATTATTCGTTAATTTTATTTTTATAGTGTGATTAAAACTCACAAAATTGGATGATTAATCATTTGTTAATTTTTTTTTTTGTAGGACGAGGAACAACATTATATCGGGCACGTTGTCATCAAGTGGATTTAGTCGTGCCCTCGTCCATTGTAGATAGTTTAAAGGTAGCTGGTTTATGGGAGGTTACTAAGCTTAATAAATACATGGTCGATAATCGTCTAGTAAACGCTTTATTAGAACGATGGAGGCCAGAGACACACATTCATTATCCCGTCAGGCGAGTGTACAATAACGTTGCAAGACGTTCATACGCTCCTTGGTTTAAAGGTTAACGGTGAACCAGTTACCGGACTCAACGACCGTATCGTGATTGTTTGTTGAACAAACTTTAGGAAGTATGCCAAATAAAAAATAGGCGTGACGGTCTGTGTATAAAATCAAATTGGCTAGAATCGTATATTATAGGTAATGGGGAAGCAGGTCCCTCCACACTTCAGCATCTGTTTAGAGCATATGTCTTATACTTAACAGACACTCATTTAATGCCTAATTATATTGGCAACCTTGTACATTTGAAATGGTTGCCATTGTTGAATAAATCACTACAGGAGATAGGACAGTACATTTGGGGTTCTGCTTGTTTGGTCACGCTGTATAGAGCTATGTGTGACGCCGCAATACATGGCGTTAACGACGTGTCTGGGTACACAATGCTCTTACAGGTCTGGGCTTGGTCAAGAATGTCATGCATATCTTCCGTGCCAAAGAACCCACCGCAAGCTGAAAGACAACCTCCTTTGGCAAATATGTAAGTTAAATTAATATATTATTTCTTATTAATTTTTAAATTCATTATCAAGTATGTAAATTATAGCATTTTAATAATATTAACTAGATAGCTAGAACGTGAGAGTAAATTTATGGAAACTCCTCAACATAATCTCCTTTCAACACGTTCAAAAATCGACAATATGACATACGATCATGTATTAAACTTTTTATTTTTGCGATTACTTTTTAATCAACATTAGAATACTAACATTCCTCTTTTTAAACAGTTCTGCTGGAGGCCCTATCTTCACTTCCATTATAGCAACGAAGATGAAAGCCAGATATGTTCTGCAAACACGTATCTCATCTGTTTCGAGATAGTCGAAAGACATCATACAGATAGAGTGAGACTTCAATTTGGCTTACCTCAACTTCCACCTGCCATGCCAGAAGATATGAAACATTTCCACAAGATATCTTTGGCGAATACAAAAATAAAAGGCTCGTGGGGAGATAAATTTCTGTTTCAAATCCAAAATTGAAACAATCGTCTTCAGTTAGTACTTGACGGAGTTAAATATAACCATTTGGTTTATCCAAACCGTCAATATTTTGAATGGTATTAGACCTTTTTTAGAGATCATCTGTGGATTTCTAGAGAAGCGCTGTTGCGAAACCCAATGGTAGAATGTTTCAGAATTTTACAACAATTGCTGTTGGAATATCCCACAACACCAGCAACCTATCAAACACCACCTGACCCCTATTTTGTGCCAGATGCAAACATCTGGTCAGATACCCCTCCACTCTTTAACCAATTACACCTACACCCACTTACTTTGACCTAAGCTTTAACCAATCCACTTGAAATTCTGGCAAGTCTGAGTCTGAACCCGTAAAACAGAGTATGAAATCAATAGTTCAGAAACAACAAAATAATGACAGAAAGTAAAAGAACACAACTGATTTGTTAACCCAGTTTGGTGATAAACAACACCTACGTCTGGAGGATACCAATTCAGGAAGGAAATCCACTAAGTAGAATCAATTCAAAGACTCAAGACACAGCCCCTGTTCCCAGCCTTATCACTTAATCTTTACCCGTATAGACTTCTACCTAGGAACTCCTAGATATAAGAACCCACTTACTTCCCAATCAAGTAATCACAGTCCAGTGATTATCAGACTCTCCAACAAATTAAGTACAAAGTCACACTTCAAAATATCAAAGACATCACTCGTGCTTAAAAGCTTTAAGTGAATTACAACTCAAAACAAACTAAACCAACTCTAACAGATGAGTGGTGTACAAAACAGAGCAACAGCTCACAGACTCAAAAACACTATTCTAATGATCATATATACACGTATTCTAGTTTTAATCCCTTTTTAATGATATTATCACGCATCACTCGACAACGTCATTTATGTCTAAATAAAGTTGTGAGATCGATCGTATCGTTTAATCGACGATTTCTCAATCTATTAAACGATCCAATAGCATTAAGTCTTGATGCTTTAGGTGATTATCAAAACCTAATTCTATGTCTAGAACTCTTGTTTTAATAGAAGATTATTCTAACCCTAGATTTAAAGGTATTTTTCAATAACACTAAATCATACATAAGATTGAATAACAAGAATAAATTTCAATATGATATAAAACACTATAATCATATATTTACATGATCAAAAGAGTACATCTAGCTTGATTCGTTACCTCTAATCCCAACAAAGGAGATTTAGTTGATCATTTTCATGTCAACAATACAAAAGTTGGAGAAAAGATGAAGATCATGGCTAAGCTTTGATTTCTCAAAAACCCTTACTTGATCTAAACTTGATCCCTTTTGTCCTTTGAAGTGCACCTCTTTTTGCCCTATTCTCTGGTTAAAAACTCTAAAAAATGTTCTTAATAAAAGCTTAATTATTTATACCTAAAAACTGAAACAAAGCTTAAATACTAAAACTTATAAGTGACATCTCGCTCAGCGAGATTAACTTCGCTCGGTGAGTAAGATTTATGGCCAGTGGTTTTCTGCCACGTGTTCCATAGCATTAAACCGCCTTGGGATCTCGCTGAGCGATGAATATTTCGCTGAGCGAAATCAAGTTCCCCCTGCTCCTGAAAATCCCTGTCTGAGCTCGCCAAGGACTCGCCATGAACTCGCCAGGCGAGTTATACTTTGAATAATCCTGAAAATCCCTGCCTCAACTCGCCATCAGCTCGCTGGGCGAGATTCTACATTCTTTTCTTCTTGATTTCTTGCTAATTTCAAGTCCTGGCTTGCTTTTTCCTACACAAATTGGGAAGAATAAGGCATACAAAGCATAATTGACATTTATTCATAAATTTCATGCTTTTCCTAAGGTAACTTGCAAAACAAGTAACTAAAAAGCCTTGTAAAAAGACATGAATTTATTCATTCTTTGCCACTTATCACAAGACACAACCCCTGTTCCCAGCCTTATCACTTAATCTCTACCCGTATAGACTTCTACCTAGGAACTCCTAGATATAAGAACCCACTTACTTCCCAATCAAGTAATCACAGCCCAGTGATTATCAGACTCTCCAACAAATCAAGTACGAAGTCACACTTCAAAACATCAAAAACATCACTCGTGCTTAAAAGCTTTAAGTGAATTACAACTCAAAACAAACTGAACCAACTCTAACAGATGAGTGGTGTACAAAACAGAGCAACAACTCACAGACTCAAAAACACTAAGACTCTTATAATGAATACTGTTTTTGATTCGTCAATTCTTCAATAGTAACGTCCTCCTTAAATAGTCTTTAGCAGCACACATAATTCTGAACAATATAATCTTCAAAGATATAATTCTGAAATTCTTTAGAAGCTCATAGAAGGAAACATATTTCTGAAATATATTTTGCAAAGATTGCTTTGAAAATATATTCATAAATAAAAGAAACCAATCTTCAATAAAGATCTTCACGCGAATTAAACAGCCTTCTAGAAACATCAGCCTGGATAAATCTTCAACCTAATCTTCGAAAGATACTGTGAAAGAATTAACAGAATGAACGCAGAAATACAACTTCTGAAGGTCAACAAAAGTCAACGTCTGAACAGTGCGTCTGATGAACAGTACCAGCGTCTGAAGGCCAGTTCAGCTTCTGATGAACAGTACCAGCGTCTAAAGACCAGTTCAGCTTCTGATGAATAGTACCAGCTTCTGAAATCTAGTTTCCAGCTTCTGAAGACACAAATTAGCTTCTGAAGACGCATTGCTTGCACATTTTGATTTTACCAAACATGTAGCCAACATTCAAATATCCAACACCACTGACTACAACTACAACTACAACCAAACCTAACAATCCCCACCACAACCCACAAACCAGTTCTCACATAACTCCCCAATACCATATCCAAGCTACTCCCAACAGAGTCATCATTGAGAAAGCTTCCGAACATCAAACTATTCCATCGATGACTTTAATCCAACTCAAAACACACCCCACAACAGTTACCCATAATACTCCTCTTTCAACCTACCAACCCCTCCAACCATTGTAAACTATCCAGAAACAAACTACACCCCACAATGGCCTCAAACACAAATCAATACCATAGAAACACTGGCTGCAGGGTTTAACGACGACGATTTTGTAAATGATATTTGGACAAACTATGTCCCACCACAAGTGCAAAATGAGGCGAATTTGAAAACAAATGAAGCTGAAATAAACGATGAGGAAGTGAAAGAGGAAGACCAACAGCTACCCCAAGGACCCGTACGAACTCAAAAAAATAAATTGTGCTACGGGAAGTCATAATTTAAATTGGGCTAACTGGTTTAGAAGAAAAAAATAGCATGGTCTAAATGATGTAATTATTTTGTTTTAAATTAATAATTTTTTATTATTATTTTGGTTTTTTTATTAGCAAAATAAAGGGGGTGGGAAAAGTAAAAAAACAAAAAATGAAAAAAAAGGGAGGCCCATTACGGCCAAACTAAACGGCGGTAATGGGTAAAAATAATAATAATAAAAAAGCCTGCTACACTGCACACCCCCTGCCACTTCTGCCATTACCGCCAATTGGAACGGCGGTAATGACACTAAAAGCAAAAAAAAAACCCACAAAAAATGAAATTGAGTCATTTAAGTAATTTTTTTTTAAATGGGGTTTTTTTATATAAGGGTCATAAAAAAAATTCAATTTATTTCTAGCCTTACTAATCTCTATATATACACGTGTCATATATAATGCCGGATACTGTATACAATATGTACATGAACCCACGAGGTGGTTCAAATATTTAGGAATCAGAATCGGACAGTTAAGATATATATACAATTAAAAAATTGTATTTAAAATAATTTAAATTTAAATTGAAACATCCAATTTGGGCGTTTGAATTTGATTGGATGGTTCAATCTGTTTGAAATTGAAGAAATTTTACATTACCTTTTTTAGATTATATTTGTGAGATAGACAAAAGGATTTGACTTAAAAATAAGATAAATACAAAATTTAAAGTATATCTTAACAAATATACATATTTGTAAAGTTGAAAAGATGTATTCCTATTGTAATGAATTTAAGAGAGTGTAGGTTAGTTTTACATACATCGGTCGTAGTAGATTTTTCAGAATTACAACTTGTGTATGTGAAATTAATCTATAACCTTTAAAATTCATTATAATGGAGAAACATCTTTCCAAATCTCCAAATATAACAGCAAACAAGATATTTGTTAAGATACACTTCAAATATTTGTGAGTTCAATGAATTTTTTTTAGATGTCCGGATTGAATTTTTTGTTTGGACCCTGATACCAAAATAAATTCCATGTGTGACCTCCTTTCAATTTTATTTATGGAAATGACTCACTTTCTCTATTTTTTTTTTACTTTTAGTGTGACTACCGCCACTTAGGGGTGGGAATAGGTCAGACCGTCCGTCAGGGGCCTATGGCCCGGCCTACTTAAAGTCCGGCTCGGCCTAACTCGTATATTAAATAGGTTAGGCTCAAGCTTTTTAAAAAGCTCATTAATTTAAATAGGCTAAGGCTTTTAAAAAAAGCCTACTAGGCCTATCAGGTCGACCCATATATGTGTAATTATATATACTACATTATATAATACACACGTATTAGCCTCTACAAAATACATTATATAATACACGCGTATTAGCCTCTACAAAATGGATGTGGTAACTCTACAAAATTTTATTGGATATACTTGCAATATATATATGCTAAAAAAGTTGGGGAAAATAGATGTACATGCTTTACAAAATTTTATTGACTTATTAGCATTTTAAAAAATATATGTTTATTAGCTTTTTCATAAATAAGTCAAATGTTATATTTAAAATTGTTAGTACAAATTAGGCTTTTAGACAGACTAATAGGCCAGACCAGACTTTTAAAAAGGTCACGTCAGACTTAAAATAAAGCCTTTGACAGGCTAATATGTCAGACTTAAGCTTTAGTTTTTTCAACTACGCCCGACCTATTTAAGCAAAGCCCAGCTCGGTCCGGCCCGGCACATGGCAGTATTGACGTGTCATCGCAACGCAAGCTGCGGCAGTGGAGAGACATGACATTTTTTTTAATTTTTTTTCATTACTACCACACCAATTGGAGGTATTGAACTTATATATTTTTATTTCGATTTCTCAATTTGTCATATAAATGTATTTTAAAATTAAATACTAATAATAATAATAATAAATAAATAAATCAATATTAATGAAAATAATAATAAATATTAATTTATTAATTTGAAAACACTAGTTATATCATTCATATAATTAGAAATTAAAAAAATATTACTTTTTCTGCTTTATACAATTACGCCAATTTAAATTATGATGTTCCGGCATAAAGTTTATCTTTTTTAGTTTGTACGGGTCGTTGGTCCTGCTCTTGCTCTTCCACCTCCTCGTCGTGTATTTTGACTTCATTGGCTTCCATAGTCACTTCATTTTGCACTTGTAGAACAAAGTTGGTCCATATTTCATTAACGAAATCATCGTCATTAAATCTTGCAGCCAGACTTTCTATGGTTGTAGTTTGTGGATGTGGCCATTGGGGTGAGTAATTTGTTTGGGGATATGTTACAATGTTCAGAGGGGTTGGTAGGTTGAACGAGGAGTATTGTGATTGATATAGGTAACTGGTTTGTGGGGTGTTCTGAGTTTCTCCCTGATGACTTGGTTGAGAGTAGCTTGGATATGAAATTGGGGTGTTTTGTAAGAATTGGTTCGTGGGATGTGGGGATTGGTAAGTTTGGTTGTGGTTGTAGTTGGTGCATGAGTTAAAGTTTGGGTAACAGTAAGTGGGTGGAAGTGAATGAATTGGCTTTGGGTGGATGTGTGACGACACATTTGCATCTGACATCATATAAGTTTTTGGTTTTGTTGGATAGTCTGACACCTGGTTTTGTAAGATTCGTGAACATTTTAGTATTGGGTTTGTCAATAGTGCTTCTCTAGAAATCCACAAATGCTCTTTAAAAAAGGTCTAATATCATTCAAAATATAGACGATTTGAATAAAACTCGTGGTTATATCGGACCCCATTCAGTACACTCTCATGACTTTGGTTCCACATTTAGATTTGATTTTGAAATTTATCTCCACACGAGCCTTTCAGTTTTGTATTTGCAGAGAAATCTTGTGGAAATCTTTCATATCATTTGATATGGCATGTGGATATTGTGGTAAGCCAAATTGAAGCAATATTCCATCTGTCTGACGTCTTTCAACTATCTCGAAACAGATGAGATATGTGTTCACAGGCCATGTATGGCTTTCTTCTTCGTTGGTGTAATGGAAGGGAATATAGGGCCTCCAGCAGTACTGTTTAAAACGATGAATGTTAGTTTTCTCATGTTGATTCAAAAACAATTACGAAAATAAAGTGTAATATCCGATCATATGTTATATTATCGATTTTTGAACGTGTTGAAACGATATTATATCGAGGATTTTTGATAAATTGACTCCCACGTTCAAGCCATCTAAATATTTTTAAAATGTTATAATTAATATACTTGATAATTGTATTTAAAAATTAATAAGAAATAGTATATTTTACTTACATATTTGCCAACAGAGGTTGTATTTCACCTTGTTGGGGGTGCCTGAGCACGGGAGCTATGCATAACATTCTTGACCACGTCCATGTCTGTAAGAGTATTATGCACCCAGACATGTCATTAACGCCATATTTTGCGGCGTCACACAAAGCTCTATAAAGCGTGGCCAAACAAGTCGAACACCAACAATAGCAACCGTTTGAAATGTACAAGGTTGCGAGTATAATTAGGCATTAGAACCTTGCCTATCATGTATAAAACATAGGCTCTAAACATATGCTCAATTGTTTAGTGACATTCTATTCCATTACCTCAAATATAATTTTCGAGCCAATTAAATGTATATTTCTCCCGTACCTCTTCTTAACATCCAATGGTCTACTTCCTAAAGCAGGTTCAACAAACTCCCACAATATGTCTGTTAGACCGATAAATGGATCACCGTCAACCTTTAAACCAAGGAGCATATGAACGTCTTCCAACGTTATCCTGCACTCTCCTGACGGAAAAAGAAACATGTGTGTCTTCGGCCTCCATCTTTCTAATAATGTGGTTATTAAACGCGTATCGACATTGTATTTGTTTAGTTTTGTCACGTCGCATAATCCGGCTACCCTCAAGCTATCTTCGATGTATGGGTGCAGAGAGACTTCCAAGCGATGACTGCGATTTCTAATATAATGTTGTTCGTTCTACAAAATATTTCAAAGGAAAAAATTAATCAAAAATTAGTTTTTGAGTTTTAATAAGGAATTTAATAAATAATGTTATCTAAATTTAAAGAAATATAAAGTTACATTAATAATTTCTGAAATATGGCGTGATCTATGTTTGTCGCCTAACTTAAGGAAATCGTTCATCTTCATATTATGTAAATGAGAAAGGAGTGGTAAAAGGGAGATAGTGTTGTAGTGTTATTAAAACGAGTCTGATGGTTTAATGTGTAGTGAATTACTTGAAATGGTTGTTGTATTTAGTCCGATTTTTGTAATGTGTAGTGTTGTCTTATCATATTGCCCTGGTCGATTTTTAAAATTGACACTGGCCAGAGCAATATGATGAGACAACACTACACATTATAAAAATCAGACTAAACACAACAACCATTTCAAGCAGTTCTCTCCCTTTTACCACTCATTTCTCTTTGACATATTATGAGCGATTTCCTTAAGATAGCGACAAACATAGATCACGCCATATTTCGTAAACTATTCATGTAAGTTTATATTTCTTTAAATTAAGATAAAATTATTTATTAAATTCCTTATTAAAATTCTAAAACTAATTTTTTATTATGTTTTTCCTTTGAATTTTTTTTGTAGAACGAACAACATTATATTAGAAATCGTTGTCATCGCTTGGAAGTTTCTCTGCACCCATACATTGAAGATAGCTTAAGGGTAGCCAAATTATGGGACGCGACAAAACTAAACAAATACAATGTCGAAACGCGTTTAATAACCGCATTATTAGAAAGATGGAGGCCGGAGACAGGCGTGTTTCTTTTCCATCAGGAGAGTGTATGATAACGTTGGAAGACGTTCATATGCTCCTTGGTTAAAGGTTGACGGTGATCCAGTTGCCGGTCTAACAGAGATATCGTGGGATTTTGTTGAACCTGCTTTAGGAAGTAGACCATTGAATGTTAAGAAGAGGGACGAGAGGAATATACATTTAAATTGGCTCGAAAATTATATTCAAGGTAATGGTATAGAAGTTCCCCAAACAATTAAGCATATGTCTTATACATGATAGGCAAGGTTCTAATGCCTAATTATACTGACAACCTTGAACAT
The DNA here is from genome assembly GCA_018208015.1 of Medicago ruthenica. Taxonomy (NCBI): domain Eukaryota; kingdom Viridiplantae; phylum Streptophyta; class Magnoliopsida; order Fabales; family Fabaceae; genus Medicago; species Medicago ruthenica. Next base: position 40,323,951 of record CM031371.1, read on the forward strand.
TTGAAATGGTTGTCATTGTTGATTAAATCACCTCAGAAGATTGGACAATACATTGTGGTTCAACTTGTTTGGCCACGCTTTTATAGAGCTCTGTGTGACGACGCAAAATATGGCGTTAATGACATGCATGGGTGCACGATACTCTTACAGGCATGGATATGGTAAAAAATGTTATCCATAGCTCCTGTGTCCAGGCACCCTTAACAAGGTGAAATACAACCTTTGTTGGCAAATATGTAAGTAAAATATATTATTTCTTATTACTTTTTAAATACAATTATCAAGTATATTAATTATAACATTTTAAAAATATTTAGATGTCTTGAACGTGAGAGTCAATTTATAAAAAATCCTCGATATAATCTCGTTTCAACACGTTCAAAAATCGACAATATGACATACGATCAGATATTACACTTTTTATTTTCGTAATTGTTTTTGAATCAACATGAGAAAACTAACATTCCTCGTTTTAAATAGTTTTGCTGAAGGCCCTATATTCCCTTCCATTACACCAACGAAGAAGAAAGCCATACATGGCATGCGAACAGATATCTCATCTGTTTCAAGATAGTGGAAAGACATCAGACATATATAGTAAGGCTAAAATATTAAAAAGGTCCCTGCAAATATGTCTCATTTGGCTTTTGATCCTTGTAAAAAAATTTGATTGTCGTCCTTGCAAAATATTTTGTTTTTTAAAATAGTCCCTGGGCCCATTGAAGCTGGACATAAGTGAAAAAAAAGGTCCCTGTAAATATGCCTCATTTAGCTTTTGGTCCTTGTAAAAAAAATTAATTTTGTTTTTCGTCCTTGCAAAATATTTTGTTTTTTAATTTTCAACTGCCACATAAGCTGCCAATGGGCCCAGGGACTATTTTAAAAAACAAAATATTTTGCAAGGACGAAAATCAAATTTTTTTTTACAAGGACCAAAAGCCAAATGAGGCATATTTGCAGGGACCTTTTTAATATTTTAGCCTATATAGTAATGCTTCAATTTGGCTTACCACAATATCCACCTGCCATACCAGATGATATGAAAGATTTCCACAAGATTTCTTTGTCAAATACAAAACTGAAAGGCTTATGGGGAGATAAATTTCAAAATCAAATCCAAATGTGAAACCAACGTTATCAGAGTGTACTGAACAGGGTCTGATATAACCAGGAGGTTTATCCGAATCGTCTATATTTTGAATGGTATTGAACCTTTTTTAAAGATCATTTGTGGATTTCTAGAGAAGCATTATTGACAAACCCAATACTAGATAGAATGTTCACAAATTTTACAAGAAATGTCGTCAGACTATCCAACAACACCAAAAACCTATATGATGCTAGATGTAAACATGTTGTCATATACACCTCCACCCAACAACCAATTCATTATACCTCCACCCACTTACTTTCACCCAAGCTTTAACCCATCCACAACCTACAACTACAGCCGAACTTACCAATCCCTACATCCCACGAATCAATTCTTACAAAACACCCCAATTCCATATCCAAGCTACTCTCAACCAAGTCATCAGGGAGAAAGCTCCCAAACATTCAACTGTTCATTTGATGACTTTAATCCAACTCAGAACACCCCACAAATCAGTTACCCAAACTAATCAGAATACTCCTCGTTCAACCTACCAACCCCTCTGAACATTGTAACCTATCCCCAAACAAACTACTCACCCCAATGGCCACATCCACAAACTACAACCAAAGAAAGTTTGGCTGCAGGATTTAATGACATGATTTCGTTATTGAAATATGGACCAACTTTGTTCCACAAGTGCAAAATGAGGTGACTATGAAAGCCAATGAAGTCAAAATACAGGAGGAAGAGGTGGAAGAGGAAGAGCAAAACCAACAATCCATACGAAGTAAAAAAGATAAACTCTGTACTACGAGACGTCTTAATTTAAATTGGTGTAATTGGATAAAGGGAAAAAGTAGTATTTTTTTAATTATATGAATGATATAATTAGTGTTTTCAAATTAAGAAATTAATATTTATTATTATTATTATCAATATTTATTTATTATTTTTATTAGTATATAATTTTAAAATACATTTATATGACAAATTGAGAAAATGAAAAGAAAAAAAAGTTCAATACCGTCATTTGATGTGGTGGACTGGTGGTAATTATTCATGTATTATTTTGTTGGGTTTTGCAAATGAATGAACCATGATGAGATGAACTGCTTTGTTAAACCTAATAAGAATTTCTGTACTAAGTTTTTTTTTTTTGAAAGATTTCTGCAATTGGTTGTTTGGTTATTTAATGGTTGTCTCATTAAACGTTTAATAATGTGAGAAAAAAAAAAAAAAAACTTAGACGGCAATGACTATACTCATCCTCTCATTTTTGCTCTCCCATAGAGACTATCCCTCTAATCATAAAGGTATATCATTCTTGGTCTATCACATTGAAAATATATGTTATAATTATGATTTGGCTATTCTATTAAAATTCCAACGCTGGGGACCCAATGCATCTAAAAGAAAATAATCAAAAGAAAATTATGGAACAGTTTTGGTACTTACACCATATTATTTGATATTTATACTATATTTATACTATATATAAAAAAAAATAACATCTTTTAGTTTTTTTGGGCTGATTTTTTCTCCTTTTCAAATTACCCTCAAATTTAAATACAAATAGCATATATACAAATAGATAAGAGTAAATTGAAATATTAAAAAAATTATAACAAATTTAATTTTATTGTCCACGATATATCAATTTTTTTCCTTATTCTTTAAAAAAGATAATTGATGAGAGTGAATTCAAAATTAAAAAAATGTAATAAACACAATATGAATATATGTCTAGTTTTTTTAAAAAATGTAACAACGTAGATTGAGTATATATGATTGATTTTGGACTGACTTTTTCATTATCCCAATTATACTCTAAATTAGTTTTTTCTATAATAATGATTGTTGTTGGTGTCATTAAAAAGATAAGAATTTAGATTATATATTTTTGTTATATTGTTGGTGTCATAGAAATAGATAAACAAGGTTAGTTTGGTTTGTTATAATTTGAAAGCATCAATCATTTATATTTACACTTTTAATCAAAATCAAAATTTCATAGAAAAACACCATTCATGATTTTCAAACTTTGAGGCAATAAAAAGAGCGGAAAGACTGACACGTGCGTGCCCGTCTTTTTCTCTAGTATATGTATAAAGAAAGTAGACTGTTTTGAGTTGATTTTTTTCTCCTTACAATTATACTCTTAATCAAATTTGACCATAAGAATGTTATTTTTTGGTGTCATTAAAAAAAACTTATATTATATTTGTTATAATTTTTGAAAGATATTGTATTTGTTATATTGTTGGTATCATTGAAAAAGATAAGTTTAGTTTGTTAAAATATGAAAGTGCAAAATGTCTATTATCAATACTATAATTTTAATCAAATTAATTTTAATCAAAATTTCATAAAAACGATTGTTCGTAATTTATACGTATTAACGCAATAGGAAGAGCGGATGAGCACGGAGGGCCGGTCTAAACGCTAGTTTCATGTAACAAACATAAGGCACATGCTTAGACCATGGAGCCAAGCTTGACGAGTAAAATAGTCAACCGCATTATGTTATTTTATACACTAAAGGAGAATAGTTTACAAAAAAATGTCAATGGCAACCCAACTTTGTCCGTAGACTTAAAAAATTCAAAGGAGATCAATTCAGCATCATAAACTTCACAAATTCTTCATAGCTAACTCTACCATCTCCATCCAAATCTGCCTCTCTAATCATTTGTTCAACTTCTTCATCCGTGAGCCTCTCTCCCAATTTCATCATCACGTGTCTTAGCTATAAAATCATAAAAAATGAGTGAATAACATGTTACTAATTTATATTGATTGATTCACATAATTTATAATAGTGAAAATAATGCGAGTGAGCAACATGTTATGTTACATCGATCATGTAGGGCATGTTGTTGTTTACCTCAGTAGCTGATATATATCCATCGTTGTTGCTGTCAAATACTTTGAATGAGTCTTTTAGCTCCTCAGTCAAATACTCCTAT